>JAHRHZ010000078.1:15274935-15377984 GCA_024137785.1 Ginglymostoma cirratum | reverse complement strand
AACCATGGCAAAGTTAATCTGTGGTTCACTGAAACCATGGTAAACTTTATCTGTGGTTCACTGAAACCATGGTAAACTTAATCAGTGGTTCACTGAAACCATGGCGAACTTAATCTGTGGTTCACTGAAACCATGGCGAACTTTATCTGTGGTTCACTGAAACCATGGTAAACTTAATCAGTGGTTGCTTGTTTTGCTGTTAATCAGTTATAAACAATTTTCTACCATTACCTCAGAATTTGACAGGTAGACAACAGTAGCCGCACAATTTGAAGTGAAAAATGATTTACTCTTCCAGATAAGTTATATCTTAACTCAAATATTCAGATTTTGTCTGCCTCCAAATCACTTTGCACCATGTTTTTAAAATACTTCCTGTATAATTATCTAATAATCTGAAACAAACAAATGCGCTCAGTTTCCATTTACTTAATTTATGGCAATAGCAGTACATCTACAATAAATATGAAGTTCTATATTTAACAATATAAACATATAAATTAGAACTCTCTTCTGATATTTATTACAGGGCAGTTTAATATAGTTGTAAAAATACAGAGAAGATGGGTTAACATTTCAAATTCAGTCTCTCTATCAAACCAAGGCATAATTCAAACCAAAGAATCTGAGCCACACATGTTAACTGATTTTTTTTTTTTTAATCTTCTTTCGAGGCTGATGGCTTTATGTATTTCTAGCACTTCCTGACAGGATGTATGATTATTATCTCAATTTTACCTAGCATTTTGTTTTTACTTAAGAGGGGAAAAGTTCATAAATTTAGCTCAACAACCAACTGTGACTGAAATATTTACAGTAAATTATTCCTGAACTCAGTGTGCTTTCAAACTCCTCAATGGGGTAATTACTGGAGAAGCATAAAGTGCCTTATAACATAGTGACCACTCTTTTGTCCCAGATTTTTAACTGAGTTCAAAATTCACAATTTACAACAGTGGGATTTGAACCCATGTCTCAAAACATCAGCTTGGGAGTGTGGGGGGTGTAGTTTACGAATCCAGTAACATTACCGCTATACTCTTGTCACCACTATGCTTTTGTCTCCCCTCAGGGAGAATTTCACCTGAAAGAGTGAAATCCTATGAGAAAAAAGGCATATTGCTCTGTACCTAATTTCACACAGTACATTTTGGATGAGAGGGTCTCAGCTTACTCAGGGGGTGATATTAGATCAGCAGAAAGCTTGCACAATTTCAGTAAAATATGATAATTACTTTAAATCTGCTCCATTATATTATTTCCCTTAACCTGAATTAATGATGTGAACAAGTCAGTGCCAAACAAATGATGCAAGTAAACAAATTTCAAATGCTTCGGTTATTTGTTTGGAATAGTCTTTTCAGTATGCTGATTTTCTTTAAAATTACCTTTATTGTTTCTTTCAGCTCAGCTTTTTTCTGAGTCTCTCACTTCCATGTTGGGCATGGTATCCAATAGGATCAAAGCCAAATGATGAATTCTTTGGGTCTTGAGCAACAATAGCATTGAGTCTTCTGTACACACCTAATGCCACCCTGAACAATCCATGAAACCATGCTCATGGAGAGATGCAGGGAGAAGTAGATCTATCTCATTTTCACATACTATTAATAATAAAGGAAATCACATGTCATAAATAGAAAGTTCTTTTGGGTAGTGATGACTTTTAACAGCCATATTTGGCTGGGCCCTTAGGCACAGGCCCTGTAGGCTTGTGAATGAGTCTGTTCCTGTTAGTGAATCAGATCAAAATGCATGATCAGTACATTCCCATATTTAAAATGACAGTTCAAACAGACTCATACTGAGAAAAGAGCCAACTTGCACAACAGCTTAAACAAAATACTGCTCTAAATAGGTTGACTTCATCAATTCAGGTAAGGAAACATTTGGATTCCTGCAAAAGAAATGTATATTTCGATGGACATGAATGTTTTGCCCATTTCTACAATTTATTTTTAGTAAATATATACAAAATTTACCCATATTCTTATTAGTTGAAGGTAGTAGTCCTGCATTGAAATAAACACCATATTCTTCACCATTGTGAAGAAAAGAGATATTGAATATGATTTGTCTCTTCTAAAGTTCCAGTGGCTTGTTACACGCCAAATGTGCTCTTGGGGCGACTTCATTTTATGTATACAGATGCACACGGAGTCAAGTTCTCCTAGGGAATCTTTGTCAACACACAGAGGAGCCAGATTAGTCTGAAGTTACAGTACAATGAGGGCCGACAAACCTCTTCACATTGCAACGGGTTGGAAACAGCTGTTACATGCTTGCAGGATAGGGAGCTTCAAAGCTACTTTGTTCTCCTTTGCAATATTCAACCATGTATAACTGACATAATATCTGTATACCAGAGGGAAGTGTACTTCATTTGTAGAGAAGTATCTTGTTTATGTTTCAGGGAGGAATCACGGACAATCTGAAACCTACATTTGTGCAAAGCATGTTCGTTGACTTTTGCTTTTAAAATTGGTGTGCAGCTTTTGACCCTTGAAGGTGAGGACAGAAAAAGGCAACACATTGAACTTCTTTGGGTCTAATGAGTGCGGTGTTGTGTTTCTAAGTAATAACTTGGTTGAACAGTGTGAACAAGCTGCTAAAGACAGTACACAGTAATACTAGAAGGTTTTAAAACTGGATTAACTGAATGTTAAAGAAATTTAACAAGCAAGTTCATAAGTTGAATTGGCCTACATTGCATAAATCAGTGTTGAAATTTCTAAAATTCACCTTACTTGAACTCTCCATCATTTAGTTAAAAGCCATGTCTAAGGCTTGAGTTATTTGATATGCTAGGACACTGGTCCCAACACAATCAAAGTGGAGATCATTCCAAAAGAAGAGCTCCCTGTTTCCCCAGGATTGGTGTTCGCGTCCCATAAATTAATAGCCATTTCGCCCCGACCAATCTTTGAGCTATGCATTGAACTCCCAGGCTTTTTGCAACCGGTTCCAATTTGCTTGCATCCTTTTACTTTTACCCCTAGCTGCTAACCCTATCACAGCAGAGTTCCTTTCTGATCTTAGCCCCACCCACTGTCATTGGTACCTATATGAGCCATGACAATTGGATTCTTCCCTTCCCATTCCAAATATATCTCCAGCACCCCAGCCTCCACTTAAAAATAATATGTCTTTAACTGTGGTGCCAAGTAGGCCACACAACCATGGGACACTCTCCCCTCTGCTACAGGAAACAGTAGCTACCCTTCGATTATAAGTCCCATAAATTGGATTCTTTTACAGTCCCCAACTTGAAAGGTCTCCTGTACCACAGTGCTGTGGTCAGCTTGCTCATTCTCTATTCAGTACCTATTCCTATTCACAAAGGCTGCAAGAAACTTGTACCTGTGAAACACATGCAAAGGCTAAGGATCCTCCAGTACCACCTTTTGGATTCCTATTACCTCCTATGTTTGTAGTCACACACTCCTGTCCCGTTCCTGAGATCCAATCTGAAGTCCTTAAATTGAGGGCTTTGGCTGCCATTTTTTGTGATAATTGCAAGCCTGAAGTCAGATTCAGGGTGGTGTGACACCACAGACTATGGATTCACCATGATAGTCTGGTCTCAGACGTGGAATGACCATTTAGGAAATGCTGCAAGTGCCCACAGAATTATCTCAGCAGGAGACAGCGCCTTTAGACAAGGGAATGGGGAACCAAAAAAAATGTGATTTCAGTTAATCAAGTCACTCAAATAATTCAAACTCCTGCACTCAGAACAAAATTCTGCACTGTCCGACCAATGAGGAAGGTGATTTACCATTTTAGTTTTTAGCTACCTCTATTGTAACCTCCGTTAAGAAACGGGTCAAATCACTTTATTCACGTTAGCCAGGATTCCTGGCTGGCTTCTTATTGCTGGGCAGTAATCTTAAGAGTTGGATGGTCATGACTGAACTAGGGTTCAGTGTAAATCCTGGTGTTGTCTGTGACACGTTTCCTTTCTAATATCAGATACTAAATAAACTTTAAATGCAAAGAGTGGTGTGACGGCTCTGCCTAGTTCCTAAAAATGATCAAGTTCATGTTGGGTGCTGTGAAGTCCAGTTCATATTTTGTTTTACTATAAATGACTGCAATTTTCCTCTGTATGTAGAATTGTGGAATCCGCCAGCATGATAACAGACCATTTTCATAGTTCTTCACATGAGCTCACTATCCTGATGCCCCTGTCCTTGCCTGTGATACCATTCAATCTTCCTCTTTTTTCAAGCAAGTATCTCATTTCCTTTCAAAGAATTTGCCAACACTTTTTTTAACTGCTGTTAAATCCCATATTTTAATCACATTCTAACAATTTTGAGTTCTAACTTTTATTTCTTTCTCTGATTATCTTAAATTTGTTCCCAGTGTGTAATAGTAAATATTAATCAGTATTGTATAGTCCTTCATAAATATAGAAGAGTTTGGTTTGGAAATTCCATGAAAGATTTATGAAGTCACCCTTCATATCTGCCCATTGCATCCTTGGTACTATTCCAATAAAGCAGTGCTGCATCTTCAGAACTGTTATTATATCCTTAGTGATTGGGTGTTCAAAACCGAACATAATACTTGAACTGTGGGCTAATTTTAGTCTTAGACAAATTATCATGACTTCCTTTCCTTTTCAGGAGTTATCTATGTTGGGGAGGTGGTGGTGTACCTACACCAGACTGATGCCTTGGGGAGATGGCTTCAGTTCCCATCATTGGCAGACAGTACAAGTTGAAATCAATTCATAAAAGTGGGATAATAGACTGGTCTAATGGTAATCATGTAATTATTGTTGTTCAAAACCTAATTGGCTCACTAATGTCCTAATGGACACTTCAGAATCACAGCAATGTAGTACACTTTCCCTGCTGAATGGGTAATAAGTCTGGACAGTGACAGACACTTCCCTTGGGGGGGGCAAAGACGGGGTGTGGGTAGAGGATGGAAGGTTTCAATTCGCCTGTGCTGCTAATTTTAAACACATGAGCCTTCCCCAGTTCATTTCAACTTTTAGGGGGATACTTAGGGCGTATTTTCCTTCCCTATTCCTACTTCCAAAACTTATCCCTTGAACTGACACCTGCTGTTTGTCAAACATCTGCTGAATTTGTCCACATTCTCCTTAAAGTATCGAAAATTGGTTTCTCAGATATATTGCTGTCAGTGACCCAATATACACTACAAACCAGGAAATATCAGCAGTATTTGAGCAAAAGATTACATTGAATTGACTGAGTAGTCCGAGGCAGAGGTAAAGGCACTGGTTGCAATGTCCCTGAATTGGGAAGGGATTAATCAGTAAAGCTTTCCGTTCGCTATTCCTGAGTGCACATGTGTGGAGGCCCAGTGAGTGCATAGTTGGGCCAGTGAAATGCCTGTCAGGACTTAACAGCTAGGTATATAGATGAAAAGTAACCACTTGGGAACATGTTAGTGGAAACTCACACCCTTGGAATCATACCTAGTGAGGGTTAGACTTTTGTGGAGGAAATCATTGTGCAAAAAAAAGTTGTTTCAGGATAGAAGTGAGGGACGATGAGCTCAAAACCATTTGCAGAATCAAACAGCCCAATTCCAATTATCTTGAAGAGCTCAGCAAACAGGTACCTTTCACATGGAATTGGGAGGAACTAACAGGAATGAAACAGCATAAAATTAAATGTCAAATTCAAAAGTTTGAGGAGATGCACAGATTTGTTAAATTCTGTGCACCTCTTGAAGTGAGCCAACTCTCCCACATCTTTATATTGAAATTAAGTTCAATTGCCACTCCATAAACTGCTAGAATGACTCATTACAGGAAAGGGATGCTATCATCCGTTTGTGACCAGATAGGACAAAACACAGATGTCCTCTTGCAATCGGTTCTGTTAAGCCATCCTTCATCCAGTTAATGTGAATCTAAATTCCTTTGTCTTATATTAACATGGTTTCCTTTTAAATAAACCAATTACTTCTACAGCTGTTCCATAAAACTTTTACAAAGTGAAGTCAGAAATCTGTAGGTCTTTGCTAATGACTGAGAATGACAGAAAATGAAAACACTTTAGTGTGTCACAGTTAACAGCTGGGGAAACTTCATCTGCATTGCTTTCATTGGGGTTAAAATTGTAAATGATTAAGCAGAGTTTATGGAGTGTAGAAGTGTTAAATGTAATTAATGGGGTGACCCATGCAGCTGTGTTTTGGTGTAAAGCAAAGATTAAAAAAAATTAAGTTAAAATGCTTATGATTAATGGCCATGGCCTCAATAATCGTTCGTGTAATAGAAAATGTGTTTGTTAAAACTCCTACTGTAGCAGTTTTAATGGAATCCCTGTTGGATGGCTTTGTCCAGTGACTATTATGTCATGAATATGAAAAGTGTTATTTCCAGATTGGCCTCTAAATTTTAGATTAAACATTTAATAGCTTTACGGAAAAATGTCCCTGGGTGAAGAGGAAAATAAACAAACAAATGCCTTTAGATAACAATAGGGTGTTTTCCCTTATGGGAGAGTGTAGAACCAAGAAGCACAATTTAGAATTGTAGAATCCCTACAGGTCAGAAAGAGGCCATTCAGCCCATCTGGGCTGCACCGACCCTCCAAAAAACAACTTACCCAATCCCTACCTGTATTTACCATGACTAACCCACCTAGCCTACACACCATGGGTCAGTTTAGCATGGGCAATCCACCTTATATTCACATCTTTGGGACTGTGGGAAGAAGCCCACACACGTGGGGAGAACATGCAAACTCCAAACAGACAGTCACTCAAGGCTAGAATTGAACCCAGGACACTGGTGCTGTGAGGCATCAGTGCTAATCCCTGAGGTACCATGCTGCCCATTTTAGGGACCCATTTATGGACCTCCAATTTACAACAGAAATGAGGAGAAAACTTTCTCTCTGAGGGCCTTTATTCTGTGAAATCTGCTTTTCTAGTGCTCACTGATGGCTGAATCTTTGAGAACATATTCAAGGTTGAGTTGAATAGACTTTTGATTGACAAGGGTATCAAGTTTGATTGACAGGAAAGTGGAGCTGAAGCCATGGATCAGATCAGCCTGATTTCTTGAAATGGCAGAACAGGTTCCGAACAGCCTGCTCGTTTTCTGAATTCATACGTAGTGTTTTTTTTTTTCCGTTGCTCACTTTGTGCTAATGTGGAGCTCAACATAACTGCGTGTATTTTGGTCTGGGGCTCTTTGACACTTTCTGCTGCTTGCTGGAACCAAGAAGATTGACAGAAATTTTCCTCAGGGCTCATTACTTAGCCTAAGTCATTGGTGCTGGTTATGCCTTAACAGGTAACCAACTTACTTAAGACAACAATGTCAGGCAATTGTTCTCAGACACTTCAATCATGGAGTTTTGGAGAGGGATCAAATTGGAGTGGGCTATCTGATTGGAGGATGATGATGTAGGGTTAATCATAACCACTGTGGAATCACAGGAACCCCTTTTGAAATCCATGCAAATACTTTTAAGAAAGATTTTTGACCTGGTTTTCGCTACCACCCTCGGCTGCTAAAGAGTCCTGCAAGGTTCTAGGTTCTATCCAAAGTGTTAGCAACAAACTTTGAGAAAATGTCTTTATCAGACATTGTATCCTTAATTTCCACCATCAAAAGATCCAATTGTTACCACCTTTATCCACTAAAGTTGCCTAAAAATGAGCCCCAATTGGACCAATGTCCATGCTGATTTTTGTGCTGCTAAATCTAATTTAAATCTAATTCTAAATTTGCACCTTAAGCCTTAACAATGAACACATTTTTTCCATCTAATAGAATTGTTCCCTGACCAATTTGCTTTACCACGGTCTTAACTGATGCAAATTCAGGCTTCAGATGACCAGGGATGGCTGGTTCAAGCTTTCGAATCCAAGTGCCAGTCTTAAAGAAGCTGGAAAATAATTGTTGCATGAAGAATAAGATTTGGAACCTATGAACTTGCCATCCTCACTTCAAATATTAATGTCAGAATGCTGCATATGAACTGAGGCATGGCCAGATGTCACAAAGAGGAGTCCCAAAGAAAACTACATTAACTTCAATACTCGTGAGTTTAAATTCTGTTGCTTTTAAAAAATGGACAACCTTGTTGCATTCATAAAATGGCTAACAGCATTCAAAGAATTGTATTTCCTGAAGTTTCTGAACCCCCTACGTTGTATAGACATTCTAGTTAATATGACGCAATGTCTAAGTGATGAGCTTTCTTCCTAGACAATTACTAGTCATGGACAAATCAAACATCAAGACCCATTGTTCTAAAATGAGGCTGCAATGCTTTTCCAGTTACCTTGTCATCTCGCAATGGAAACTCTGGTTCTAGAGGTGAAGCTGCATTGGTAGCTTAACAAGCTTCTAATTAGCCCACTGAGGTGTGCCATCAGCATCTGAAATGCCTGTCTTTGATACCTGATTGAATTGTTTAAATATACCATTCTGGGATGCTTAGCTAGTTGCTGTTTGACCTCCAGAAGGTGAGCAGGACTCCAGGCTGAGATGGCAGCCTGCCTTGGATTCTCCATCTCAGTCTCGAAATTACTGGCTGGAAAGAACCTGACCTTTTGCTTGGAAGAAGGAACCTACTGAGTCCAGCACCGTAAGAATACTATTATCTGACCTGACCTTGGGAAGTGTAGCTCACATGAACTGATATTTTATTATTTCTGGATTTACCAAAACTTGTAATTTATAGCCTAGCTCCTCTACAGTGCTATCTTCCTTTATTTCCTGAGTGTTTGCGCATGGACTAGCAAAGTAATTCCCCCACCTTTTGAACGTCTTGTTAGTCAACTCAATCTTTGATTTAAAATGATAGTTTTTTGCTGTGGGTTTATTTCAAAAACTGGAATCTAAAATCCAGGACTTGGGGAACACCCTTTGGCCCACCTAAAGGAAAAATGGGAATAAAAACAAAAAGGGTAAATCAAACAATAACACGCTAGATTGGGCTTAAGAGCAGACAAGCTATCTTAATTTAACTCCACCCTCATTCCTCTTGTACTCATGACAACTGTGATCAATATAACTTCCAGTGCCTAAATCGACCTGAATGTGAATGCCTGTGTACTATGGAGTTTAAGGCATTTGTTCATAGAGAATAAATTGTAATAAACTCATAATCATGTCAGTTTTGTTCCAGTTGCAATCTCTTCTTGTCAGGTGCCTAGAAGGGCAGCTCGTCTCATTTGGGAGATGATTAGCGACTTGTAAATTGACTTTTCTTCTATGAATTCTAAAAGATGGATCATCTGATTCATCTCCACCTGCACCTTCACCTAAAACCATCCTTCAGCCGGATGGAAATGGCAACATCATTACAAAGTAAATCCATGTTCAGATCGCTTTCAATTCTTGCGTGCACCTGATTAACAGAGCACAGAGCATCTGTCTTAGGATGCAAGTCATTTCTTTTAAATCCATTGACCATAGGTTTCTGACTGTGAGCCTTTCACATTATTCATACATTTGATGGAAAACCCTTTTGAAGCCTGGGAATTATCATATGGTTTTGTCATAATCATATATTCTAGAGCACTAAATTATTTCATTATTTTAAATATGCATTTGCACATTGACCATAGTACGTAGCCCTCATTGATTTAAGTCAGGTTACGACAGAGTAATATATTTACTTTACTGAAAATAAACTCCTGAATTCAAAGCTTTGTTGAGGCTTCTTCCACGTTGTCCCAGTATACTGAACATCCTTGTAAAGATCTCATTCTGTTTACTATAATCCCATTTGATGAGTTAGAGTTCTTCAAGGGCCCTCCTGATCATTTGCCGTTTTACTGGGGCCTTTGCAGATCCTTCGCTGTGATTATACTGGACAATTGAGAGTAGCCACATGTAAAATCAGTGCAGCATTATGCCCTGTCTCTGTGTGATGCAATCCTCGCCTCTGTCTAGATAGATGCAGTTGCAACAATGCTCAAAAATTTCAGTGCTACCCTTGTCAAAGCCGCCCACATGATCAGCATCCCATTCACTAGCTTATACACCTATTCCATCTACCCTGTTGCAGGCTGCTTTACAAACTATCCAAAGTTGCTGAGGTTTCCTCAGTAACACCTCTCAAACTTATCAACTCAGCTGCAAAGAAGGTCAGGGGTAGCATGTATAGAGGGACACCGCCTACGAGTCAAGTATCACTGACTTGGACATATCTTGTCATGCCTGCAATGTCCTCGGATGACAATTTTGGAATACCATATCCAACAGCTTTGTGGGCAATATCTTCACCCCACAGGCTGCTTACTAGATGAGACTGATCACAACCTTCTCATGGGCAACCACTGTTACATCTATAAATGGTCCTTAGTATGTTTTGGGAAAGTATGTGTTTTATAATTGAGTTAGGATTGTGGACTTACATACAGTAGCTGGTATTTAAAATGTTCTGTGTAGGTGGGCTATGACTGGAATGATCCAACTTCCTTTCCTGTTTGTCTGACACTGTTCTTTACTTTGGCTGGGAGAATTGCTGAATACCAGCAGTAATGCTTTAAATATTTAAGAATATGAGCTTACTCCTGGCAGTAGGAAATGATGAACTTAAATGCTTTTCTGGCAGCAGTAAGCCAATAGCCCAATCCCAGAGGAGCCTCTAGTCCTTCATGCACCCAAGAAAATATGTTAGAAAACACAAGCAATATCTACTTTTAAAAGACCTTTGCTTTCTCATGAAATAAATGAGAGATAGAATTGATTCAGCAGTCTAGTCCTGCCAGAAGCCAATTGAAGTGTCTGGATTGTTGATACTAATTATTTGTAAAGACGTCTTCATTAAAATGACGCTTCCATTTCACTACAGTATGTCAAATCAAGTTGCACATTTGCAAGATTTGTGAAAATGTGGCCGAGTATGAGAAATGCATTATACTATGAGGAATTGCAGTTGCCTTGAATGAACAGACCCTCATCAACAAAATAAAAATGTAGCTGGTATTTGATATCTTTTTTGATTCGCATAAGACTATGAATGGAAACATTCTTTGGTTCCATATGATTTAATTCTACTGAGGAATCTGAGAGTCACAAGCTCAGATTTATCGACGTTACAGTAAAAGAAACCACATGCAGATTGTGGAAATTTAAGACTTGAGGGCTTTCCTGTAATGTAGTCACGTGGAAAGCTAAATAAGTTGTATCAGATCCTTTGTTTCCAACTAATGAATGACTTTCACACATGTTGTGGAAACAGTTACTTCCTGACCGCAAACACATGACCTCCATGTCAGATCACATGACACGAGGAGGGTCACAAACACCTGAGATGACCTGTTGTCGGCCAATAAGCTGCTGCATGGAGCATGCTGGGATGAGCAAGTGTAGCAGTGAGAAAGGTCAAAGTGAAAAGCATTTGTCCAATGCTGTCAAAAAAAAAATGGCAGTGCTGTATTTGTGCGGTGTTCCTGTCACTTATTATACTGGCTTCAAAATCCAACACCACCACTGACACATTGTAATAAAGGTAAATACAGGATTGGTGAAGTGTTTTTTTAACCATTCTGAAGATTTATTCCAGAAGGAAATCATTAAAAGAAGTATCCTTCTATGCTTTAATCTTGCACTTAATAATTAGAAAATGAGGAACACTGAAAAAATATGGACATTCTTGACAGCAGTTAGATCTTCTTTCCTTCACCAATATCAGGTGCTTGTTGAATCATGTGGATTATAGCTGAGAATCAACAAGGTAACCTGAAACAGCATAATCATTCAGAAAAGTATTTCTGAAACATCTAGTACTGCGACTCTAACTAAACACAGAAGCAATACTCCATCAAGATGTTACTTTCACCTGAACTTACCAAACATTTTTCAAAAAGCAAAACTGCATGAATCTTAAATGGTCCAGTGCATCATAGGGTATCCGCAAATCAGATTTGCATAGTCAGACTTAGGCCGAAACAGAACAGATTTGGACAGATCAGCTTTTAAAAACAACAGCCTCACCAGACAGACGTCACTGGGAGTTAAAGGTTTGCTGAGAGTTTGTGTACATGTTCCCCTTGTGGGTCTCTACCTCAGTTTCAAGGGCACCCCCTTCCAGCTCTTCATTGGAAGTACTTTCTCTGCTCCTCCACAGCACGCTTCAGTAATGGCAAGTGCACTCCATCTGCATTCATTGGGAGTTGAGCCTGGGTCACAGGATTGTTGCCTGCTGTGGTTTCAGATTCTCCAAGCACCAGTAACTCAGACTTAATGTGAGCTTCAAATGGTTCCACCAGTGCTGTATGGATCCAAAGCTGGTAATCCATCCAGTTGCGATGTACAGAGAGAATTGCCTCAGAGACCCTGACATCATAAGTAGGTAACCTGCCAAATGGTCTCACTGCATTTCCTTCCTCCAATCCACCTGAACAAATCTCCAACAAAAAATGAAATTCTCCAGCCTCCAATAGCATTCCTCTCTGTCCTCAGGCCCACTGAATGGCCACAGGCCCAGGAATCCACTGGAACTGCGAGCATTCCCACCAGATAGTGACAGTGAGGGTGATGTGAAGTGTTACAAAGCACGACAAACAGCTATCTGCCGTTGCTGGGATACCACATCAATAAAGTTAAACTTGTCATGAATGGACAAACTTTCTTCAATTGCGCCAGGTTTAATATTTCCCAAACAGTAAACAGCTGCCCATTTGCATGTTGAAAATTCTATGTACAACCCCTGAGAATATAGAAAATACAAGGCAGCCAATCCAAGAGATTCTGGTACAAGGACAGAGTGACATTTTTGAATGAGAAATCCCAATCACTGATGACTTCATGTCCAGTTTTATGTTGCACTTTTTGTTCAGTTCTGCCAGGCTAACAATCTTCTTCTAGCAGAAGATCTCAAAAACGTCAGTGTACTAATGAAGCTCCGATTGAAATACATTAATGAGGCATTACCCATTTGGATAGGGCTTAGGTCATACCCCTATTCAAAATCATGTTGGTTACATTTCAGTGCATCAAATTTATTTGACTTGTACTGTCCCTGCTTATACATAGAACCAACTGTGATACAGACACTGCCCCATTACTGTGTTACTCTAGAAATCTAAACATGCGACAGAGCCTGGCATTATCACCAAGCAATAGCATTGACTCGGACTTGGCAACCTTACCACTTTGGGAATTGTCTTCACATTGAATTATTAATTTCTCACCTATCTTTGGTGCTGTGGAGATTTGTTCATGTAAGTGTAATTTTTGAATGAGAAGCCCTGATCACTGATGACTTCATATTCAGGTTTATGTTGCATTTTATGTTCAGTTCTGTTGGGCAAAGAGTCTCCTTCCAGCAGAATATGTAAAATACCACTTTCCATGGTTGTGTAGAAGGTAATACTTGTTTGGTGTAATGGTACTTGTTCTTAACGCAGTGATAAATAAAGTAAACAAGATATAGACTGTGACCGGAATTTGAAAATACTTAATGAATGAGGTAATATTTTATTAGTTATTCAGGCATAAAGTTTAAAGTGAAAAAGTTTAACACAACCCGCTGTAAAATGTATTCTATTCATACCATAGCTTGTTCGATCACTGATTGTTTTTTTCAAGCCTTAAAAGAATGAAAACGAAATGAATTTAAACAGCCACTTGTTATAGGAGGTTGTTTTGCAGAGTAATGCTATGTTGCCTCTTGCATACAGTAAAGTATACAAACTCATGTAGCATTGGGTTTTCTCCAGAGGCAGACATGGACCAGTTATCATTTTTTTTTCTACAGTGAACTTCGGTTTTATTGTGCAGCTCTGAGGCATTAACAGATTATCTTTACAGGATTCAGCTTTGCTCTGATCTATTATTAGAAATTGTTTCCTGTGTCTGAGATTATGGTAATGCCATTGTGCACTGATGTTGGGTTGGCTATTGATGGGTTATTGGTTGCCATGGCTACTGCTATGGGAAATGTACAGTGAGGAGTAGGAGTAGCATTAACGTATATTAAGGGCATTAATTAGCGTCACATGAACCTACTACTTTGACTGCATTCTTGCTGCCTAATTCTTTTGCAGTTGAGTGGTAAATACCAATTTAGATTGTTAATCACTCATATTATTGCACTTCATAAAAGCACAAGAGCATAAAATTAGGAGAGGAATTGGCTATCTACACATGATATCATTTTGCAAAAGGATGTGTTTACAAAAGTGAGGAATTCAAAGCATTTCAATTATACTGGTCAATTTCCCTTGGTATTGCTTTCGGCTAGTCGTTTTGCAGTTTGTTTCTAATATTACTTTGCTAGGCAAATCCACCTAATTTTAGCAACTCATAAATAATTAAGGTCAATCACATTACTTGTAACTTCAGCCACTAGGGGAAATCACTGCCTCTCTTTTTAATGACTGTTTGGGATCTGTAGTGAAACATGACAACTGAGAGTGGTATTTCTGTCTGAGCCAGAGTCCCAGTTTCAGGGTGCAGCATGCCACAGATAGACTGCGACAATCCAGTGTATGGAACAGACAGGGATGGCAGTAGGTGTTCTAGTGCCACCAACTGCTGGCAATATCACACAAATCACTCCTAATTAGGGCCTTAGTGATGTTTAAAGGCAAAATACTGAAGATGCTGGAACTCTGAGACAAACACAAAGGATGCTGTAGAAACTCCAGCAAGTCTGGTAGCAACTGTGGAAAAAGAAACAGTTAACGGTTCAAGTCCGATATGACTGCTTTTCAGAAAATTCCTTCATGAAGTTGATTGACTCTCAATATACAGCCAACCTACTTCCCAATACCAACACCTTCCCTGGGAAATATCTCTGAAAGGTTGATACATCGGGATGCTATCCTGAAATGACCGCTTCCTATTTTGCCAAATGACTCACCTGGATGCCTGCCATTAATTGGACAGGAAAGTACAGCCCTCAATATGTACCTCCTGTTCTCTGTTTATACAGAGATAGATATTTACATTATCCATCATTCAATCATCATTATATTCATATCAAGTCAGACATATTTAGGAAGGTTGGATGTTCCAACAAGAAACAGTCACATAGATGCTGGGAAACTGTGCTCTGTATCTAACCCACCATAAAATGTGTGTAAGCGAGTTTCTCTACAGTCATTCATCTTTCAGATTTAGCTCAGTACTTAGACCCACGCTTCTGCTTCAAAGGAATGTCGGTTCAAGTCCCATTCTAGTCATTTGAGTATTTCATCCATACTGACACCTCTATATCTTCCCGATGAGACAGTAAAACAATTTTAACTGGATGTCAAAGATTGTGTGGGGCTTTTCAAACAAGTACAAGGGAGTTCCCTCTTATCCTGACTGACACTTATCCCTCTGTGACCAAGAACAGATTTTCCAGTCACTTGTGTGATCACTTTTTGTTTGAACTTACTAAACTTGAGTTGACTATCATATTTTCTACAGCAGTGACTACACTTCAGTCATACTTGTCTGAGAAATACTTACTCAGAGCTGATAAAATTCAATATATAAATAAAATAACTTTTCTACTCTTTCTTTCTGTTTACCACAGCATATAATAACTAAGAGAAGACAACAGGCCTTCCCTGAGCTTTTAGTAGGGAGAGTGTAGGAACTTAGTTTAACAGGAGACAAAAATTCAGGCTCACGATTATGGATGAACACTTTGGTGCTAAGTTCCTTTCAGGCAAGTCAGCTTTCCCAATCTACATTGTCAGAACGTCTCTTGAATCTATGAATATGCTATGAATACTCGTTAACACCTCAGCACAATGAAATCACATCCATGGGCGCAATCATTAACTTTCATGAAAATAGGAGTATATGTTCAAAAATTAGACTATGCATTTGAGGTGTCCATTTGGTGGAATAAAAGTCTTTCTCCAAACTCTGTTAGATATAAATTTCCTCTGTCACTGGGCTCTATCATGACCAAGTCTTTGTGCAAGTACGTACAGTGTGAGAAGTGAAGTCTGTCAGTGCCAATCATAAGGATTGTTCATAAGGATCCTCCATCATGTGCAATCTTGCATACAGTTTTTAAAGGCGTGCAGTGTAAAGGGTGAAGCCACACTGGGTTGACCAGCTCATAAGAAGTCACAGTCTATGCAGGCTTGCTCATAGTTTTTAAAACACGTAGTGAAAAATGTGTAACATTAACAGGTCAACCATCTGAAGAGAGGCCAGAGTTAGATGTGGTCTTTCTTGTGGCTCTTAAATGTTTATAGAGTGAACAGCAGAGACTGACCAGACCCACTGGCCTTCCAAAGCAAAGCAGTCACACTGTCTGAGGCCAAGCAGCTGGGATTAAACTGACGAGGGGTCTGAAATAAAAAAGGTGCCCTACTTAAGGAAGACTCATCAGAGGTTCACAGAAAGGTGGGCTGGAACTTAAAGGATGTGGCTGTCATGGGCGCTTGAAGCATTCTGAGGGAAGGAGGGCGCAAACTGGGATGCAAAGGGATAAGTCACGGTGAAGGGGCACATGCATATTAACGGTTGGGGGAAACAATGAGATGACTTGGTGTACTGGGAAGAGAGCATGCAAACTGAGTAAGGGGTGTGTAAGAACGAAGCTGAGAATGGGGATTTGGATTGGATTGTGAACATAAAGAAGAGTGTGAATATCATGGGAGATGGTGAAACTAGATGAGAGTGGAATCATGGAGAAGAGTAGGAAAGTCAATGGATATAATGAGACGGTTGAAAGTCGCAAGGGGAAATTGAATGAGGACAGAGGCAATACCAGACAAGAGGAGAAAGCCATCGACAGTCATAGGAGGAAAAGTGTATTCTAAAGGGGGTGAGTAAAAGGGGAAAGAGTTGGAGGAAACATTTAAATCCATCTTCTCAAAAACATTTTTCAAACTAATCTCTGAGTCGAGAGACTTCTCATCTGTACTGTGCTCAGCAAGAGCTTATGCTCCAGCAATCCAGCAGTATTGGAGACCACAGCTTCTACTTCCTGCTCTAACTACAGGCCAAGTGTACTTTCAACAGATTGATCAAGGTGAACTGGTGGACGGCTGGGAATAAGATCTTCACCTGCATTCTCTGAGACTTGCAACAATTCATTCTCAGAGGTGTGGCTTAAGAGGCTGGTAAAGATGGCCATGAGGACAGGGGTCTTCCTTTGTATCCTCGGTAAGAGATCTGGGATCTATTAGATCTAAATCTAATAGGATCTGGAGACTTCCTAGAAAAACATAAATATTTGAGAGTGTCATGAACTGTCACTCTTACCCATGCTTGTATTAAGATGTTGGTGTTTGATGTGCAGCTGGGAATAGCAAGTTGGATGTTTTTTCACTAGATAACTGTGGATATCCAATCTCCCCTTCAGCACAAACACATTCTCCTTGCTTTCCTACCAGACCAGTGCCTTCCTGCTTGGACGAGGTCAGGTATCTATTACCACCTGTTATCCTTGTCTGTGCATTTTCATACCAGTTATTCCTCTCCAACAGAAGGGACAGAAGCATTAAACAACATCAGCTTGAGGCCTCATCGATAGATAAAGAAAAAGATGTGAGTTCCCAGTACTGTGCTGCCCTTGTGTGTTATTTTTCAGAAGAAAGTAATATGGAGAAATTTAAGAGTTAGTGGGTTCTAATTGAGATCTGGTTGTGTCAGCAAAGAACTAGAACTGATGCAAGCTAAAGCTTCGTATGATGTGTGAGCCAAAAGTATCTGTGAAGTTTTCATCCCAAGGCCATTTTTTGTGGCAGTTTCTTGTCCCAAGCATGTCTTTGATGGAAAGTTGGTGTGTACTTTCTACAGGTTGTGATTCAAGGTCAGTGAGAGGATGGTGCGTGAGCTGCTTTGTGTTAGAGTTACTTTTATGTTTTAAGTGTGAATATTGGTTGATGTATGAGAGAGAGCACAACTTTCGTTAAGTCGTGTTACATTGATAGCTAGGTTGAAGAGAGAAATGTTGGTTGCAAACGAGATGTACATTGGAGATGGCTGGCACCCAACCTTGGGTGCATCCATCCTCTGCAGAGACAACTTTATAATAATAACTCCCACTTATTGGGGCATGGAGCAATGTTAGTGTGTGATTTACGCACTGGCAAAACACAGCAGATTGTTTATCCTTTTGTGGTGCTGGAGCCAGGTTGGCTTCAGACAGCCATGGCTTTGACTCCTAGGCTGCCTTTGCTCGTCTGGATGCCACCCTGTTGTTGTGCTGAGGCAAAAGCCTTTCTCTCCTGGACAGCTTTAAGGAGAAGCCCTAGGGAGGCTTCTATGTACTGTGGAGTTGGTTTTTGCCTGGTTTTTGACATCTTCAAGGCTTGTTGAGTGATCAGGAGCAGAGGTTGAGTTCTGCTACTGGATTTCAGAGGACAAAGTGCTGACACGATCCTTTTTAAATTTGACACCTGGAAGTTGGATCTGGTAAGGTCCAAGTGTCAGGCAAAATGTCCTGTCTGCTTACCCATAAGATTTGCCATTTTACCCATACATAATAAGCTGAGTGGAATATAATCCTGCAAGAAAACCTGACCTGCTCCCAAGCAGAAATACCTCCCACTTGTAGACCCACATGTAGTCTCAAAAAGAACATGGTCCCATCCGTAGATTCAGCTGTAGATCAATTTTTATCTCCGATGTTATATATTTGGACTTTCAGAAAACATTTGATACAGTGCCACAAAGTAGGTTGGTTAGCAAATTAGAAATGGGTGAGATTGCTGAGTCCTTGGCAGCATGGATTACAAGTTGGCAAAAAGATCGGAAGCACAGAGTATTTCTCAGATTGGAGGCAAGTTGAAAGTGGTGTTCCCCAGGGACCGGTGTTGGGGCACTTGCTTTTTCTGATTTATAAAAATGATTTGGAGGTGGGTGTTGACAGCAAAAACTAAAAATTTTGAGATGATACTAAATCAGGGAAAACAGTAAATTATGAGGATGACGCTGAGTGATTCAGAGGGGCATTGAGACGTTGGCCAAATGGGCAAACCTGGCAAATGAAGTCCAATGCAGCAAAATGTGAGGTAATGCATTTTGTTAGAAGAAATACGGAGAGACAAAGGTTCAATGGTACAACTTTGAAGAGAATGCAGGAGCAGAAGGACCTCAGGGTTCACATGCATAATTCTTTAAAAGTGGTCAGGCAAGTGGAAACAGTTCTTGAGAAGGCTTAAGGGATCCTTATAAGTGGAGGCAGGGAGTATAAAAGCAAGAAAGTAATGCTACATATTTACAAATCATTGGCCAGACAATGTTTGGAGTATTGTGTTCAGTTTTGGGCATCTTATTTAAAAGATAGGATGCTAAAACGCTAAAGAGAGTGCAAAGGAGATTTCCTAGAATGATACCAGGAATAAGGGATTTTAAATACAAGGAAAGGTTAGAGAAATTGGGTTTATTCTCCTTGGAGCAAAGAAAATTAAGAAATGACCTTACTGTGGTGTTCAAAGTTATGAACAATTTTGTTGGGGTAAAGAAGGATATCCTGTTTCCATTCATTGGTGTGCTAGCAACTAGGGGGTCACAATTTCAAGATTTTTGGCAAGAAAGCTAGAAGTGAGATGAGGAGAAACTTCTTTACTCAGAGAGTTATTAGGATTTGGAGTGAGCTGTCTGGGAGAGTGGTGGAGGCGAATTACATGGAGGTTTCAAAAGAGGACTGGATATATATTTGAAAATGAGGAATTCAGAGGGCTGCGGAGATAGGGCCAGAGAGTGGGACTAGCTGGGTCACTCTTTCAGGAGACGGTATACAACATGGTGGGTTGAATGGCCTTTTTCTGTACAGCAAAATTTTGTGATTTTAGATGATGATGCTTAAGGGATGTGAAAGAAGGAACGGGATCACTATGCTTGAACAATGTGTTGATGTTAGTAGTACACAGCTCCCTGGTCAAGGAAAATAACAGTTTTGCATTTTAAGACTTGGATGCAACTTAAATTTTACTGATAACAGATGATGGAAATGTTGATTATCTATTAAGATTGAATAGATTGAACAAATCTGAAACGCTCTTAACCAGGCCCTCCCAGTGTAAATAGATGAGACAGTCTCAATTTGCCATAGTGTCTGCTACTTAGATTTGATTTAGGTGGCTTCATCCCAACCTACATCAGACATAATTTAAAAAGCCCACACTATTTCACCTTTCAAACCATCTTTATAAAACAGCCGTCACAGTCAATTGCATGAGAGATCTGAACGTGAGTGATAGTGATGTAGTGCTGTAGAAAATAGCTTCTTTAAGTGAAATAACAACCCTTGGAAATATGTTGACCATTTCTATTACAGTAACCATTAGGCACTTGGAATTTAATTTCCACTGGAAATTATATTCAGATTGTAAATGTCCTTACTTTAATTTATTTGAAATGGAAATCACTCAAGAGCTACTGCAGAATCAGGACTGCCATCAAACGAAATAATAATGTAAGAAGTTAAATAATGAAAAAAAATGAAATCAGAGGTTTAACCTATATGAACTCAACCATCAAGGTCATTATGCTCTGTATGTTAAATTCTCCTGCCACATTGCAGATTATGGCTCTCAAGTTGTATTGGAGTTCTGATACACTACTTTTATTTTTCAATGACATTTTTGAAATAGGCTTTTAAACTAGCAGGGAAAGCAATTGCAAATGATTTTTTTTTGAGCACTGCTAGTTAAATATCAAACAATGTAACTTTGAGTCCTTAGTTTTGCTGTCTTTGGGGGTGAATGCAAAAAAAAAATTTCAGTCCTTTCATTGGCATTGCCCAGAGTGAAGCAATAGGCTGTTTCACAATGCTAATCAATGTGTTATCACATCAAAATAACTTCTGTGGTCGTATCAGGCCTCAAATGAATGCGGTATGCATCATGTTCAGTAATTGCTTCACTGATTTGCCATCCATTTTGCACCTTAGTTAAATTTCTCCCAAAATACTTACCAAATGTATCCTTACAGTGCATACTGACTTCTTCACAAATTTATTCAACTAAAGTAATTTAAAACTGAGATTGTGCAAATAAAGTGGTAAGTGCTGAGAGACAGTGGTCTGTGTTGACTAAAGACTTGATTAGGTAGGTCCATATCAATTTATCACTTTTTCATTCATTATGTAAATTTTACACACCTTGACCATTTAATAGCAATTGGCATGAAGTTCAACATATTGATGATTTGCCATGCTACTAACAGAAATTTAAATGATGCTATTTGTGGTTTATTTTAAGTGGGACAAATGATCTGTTAGATTATCAGCATGGCATTAATGAAGAGGACAGGAACACCATGGATACAATATTGGCTAAGTGACAGGAAACAGAGTAGTAGTTAATGGATGTTTTTTATGACTGAAGGAAGGTTTATAGTTCCCAGAGATTGATGATAAGATCCATGCTCTTCCTGATTAATGATCTAGACCTTGGTGCACAGGGAATAATGTCAAAATTTGCAGATGACACAAAACATGGAAGCATTGTGAACTGAAAAGAGGATCATGTAGAATTTCAAAAGAGCATGAACAGAATGGTTGAGTGGATGGACAAGAAGCAGATAAAATTAAATGCAAAAACATGTGAAATGATTTACATTGGTAGGAAGAATGCAGAGACACAACATTAAACAAAGGCACAATTTTAAAGGGATTGCAGGAACAGAGGGATCTGGGTGTATATGTGCAAAAGTCATTGTAGGTGGCAGGAGATTTTGAGATTGTAGTTAGTAAAGGATACAGCATCCTAGATTTCTTTAAATGGGACATACAGTACTAACGGAATTAGGTTATGTTAAACCGGCAAAAAATATTAGTTCAGCCTCAGTTGGAATATTATCTCCAGTTCCAGCCGCATAGATAGATTGTAAATTGGGACTGTTTACCATGGGGAAGAAGAGATTGAGAAGAGATTTGATAGGGTATTCAAAATCATGATGTGTCTAGACTAAGTGGATCGGGAGAAACTGTTCGCATTGATGGAAAGATCAAGAGTATGAGGGCGCAGATTTAAATTGTGACATGAGGAGAAACTTTCTCAGCAAATAGTTGGGGCCTGAAATCCACTGCCTGAGACTGTGGTGGAGAGAGGTTCAATCGAGACAATCAAAGTGGAATTGATTTATCTGAAAAGGAAGAATGTGCAGAGATCCAGGAAGCGGTGGTAAAGTAGCCACTAGATGAAGTTATCCTTTAAAGAGCCAACACAGGCATGATGGGCCAAATAGTTGTCTTCTGTGCTGTAATGACTTTGTAATTTTGCAAAATTTCAATCCAAATCTTCCAGCAGTCCCACCTTCAAACAACCTATTCCTCTTTGAGCTAATCCTTGGCTTTGTGGCATCCATTAATGTTTTAATGTTCTATATGTACCTTTCCTTAACACTTTTTGATCTATGTCCGGAACTGAAACAATGCCAGAAACCAACTGGAAAAAATGGAAATACCCATTAGAAATGTTGCAGATGCGCAGCTTACACCATACTTAATTCAACTTCAATTGTCAGAAATCTGAGGTCATACGTAACTTGATACGATATTTAGCAGTAGTAAATTATGCATTAATTTTCTTGAGTTAGAAATCTGAAAACTTCGGTTTTCATAGCCCAAAGTAGCAACACAAGGAGGTATTAGACTGGAAAAGATTCTTTCGTCCTCTAGGCTGGCTGAAAAGCAAATATGCTTCAATAACCTTCAACCCCTATCCCATTTACCCTTGGATTTTTCCTCGCTAGTTGCTTTCACTGCTTCTTTGGAAATTCTATTCCATCATCATGTATAAGAATTAAATGGAGCTTACTGTACAGCTGCTCCCTTCTACGTTTGAATCCATACCGACTGGTTTTAGAATCAGTAATTGTTTTGAACATGTTATAATTGTTGAAATTTTTCTTTCTGATATTTTTAGATGTCAATCATGAGCACTGTAGTCCAAAATCTAGGCCATTTCCAGCTGTTCCCCACAATTTATATACATTATTCTAAACTTTCTCAGTTTGCACTGTCCCTAATGCCTAGATATTTTTGCTTTAGAACAGTGATCAGAACTGTTTATACGACAGTTTTATATAAATATCTTGTGCAGAACCAGTATCAGCTCCTGAGGTTTGCACATTATCACTGACTGTACATCAATTCAAAAGGCTTTCCTTACTGCCACTATGTACGTGCTGTGCTGTTAGTTTCAATGAGCCCGTTATACTTTAGAGTCTAAAATTTATGTGCTTATGGTTCCCTGGACTAATTTCCAATTGTTTGTCCAATATTACTTCTGTATTGTCTGCAAATTTTTACATCTTTGTTTCTGTCCTCCGCTTAATATCATTTATGTACAGTAAGAACACCAAGGACTTCTGCAATTGTAGCAGCACACTGGAGAGCACATGGCTTTTCAATATAATGCTGTTGTATCTGAGATTGTCTCCAGTGTTTCAATGTCAGTAAGAGTTGCCACTTCCTCAAAGAAATAACAGATATTTATTTGGCAGGAACTTCCTCTTATAAATGCATACCGTTTCTCTGGTATCATGCAAAACCTATCTAAGTCTTTCATTATCCACTCTTTCAAGATGTCTTCTAATACTTTACCCACAACAGATGTTAGGTTTACCGCTTGCAGTTCTTTATATTTCTTTGTAAAGATTGTTTTTTAGTGAACCACTTTCCAGTCCTCAGGCACTCTTCCAATTTCTAATGATTTCCTGATGTAGTTTCCAGGCAAATTTGCAATTTACAAGCCCTTTCCTCAACAATTGCAATCAGGTTTGCTCATTCTCTTGGTTTATGTGCTTCCATGTGTTTTATTCTATCATGTTCCACTTTTATTTTTTCCTAGAGTGCAAATGGCACTTTTCCTCAGGGGTGCCTTAAAAGACCAGCTTTTTTATTAATTATGATATCAATCTGGCATTCAGAAGCAAGCAGAAATGTCCTTAAAATTGTTTCTTGCATTCTAGTGCAAGTGATCCGAAGTACTTTGGTTAAAAAGTAAAGGCTGAGAAAAAGAAAACCAAAGAACTTCACTTGAAAAATTGGATGGACATCTTTTGGCATAATACAAGGAAAGCTTCTGTTTACTTTCCTTGTGTGAAGGCAGCAACATAGCTTTCTTTCAGTAGTATTACTGCTGCCAAACTCTTATGGTGTAATTGCATGTGATCTCAGATATGACACCCATTTGTGTTCCTGTGTTAGTTTAAATGGTACAACTGTTTAATTTACAACTAATAGCAACGTCTGGTCTTTGCAGCTATTGCTTCTACATACGTATTTCCAAATTACTTTTTCTTCCAAAATGCACTTGAATTTGTCTGCACTTATTATTTTTGACATATTTATTTTTAGTTTCCTGAAAGGCTGGTCTTTTGCTGCAATCACATACATAATTTACTATATTCCTCTTTCGCTGTCTCCATTTCAGATTTCACATCAGAAGGTTTATTCTTCTTTCTTGTATATTCCAAGAATGGTTCTATTTTCTTCACGATGTAACACTTTGTTCCATTTCTTTTATCACGTAGCTTGATGCCGCACCAAAAAACTGGATTCTTTACAGACTGGTTCAGGAGGAGGCTAAGCCAATATCTGTCTTTAGGCTGAGACTTTAAAGTAACACTATTCATTGTGCATTGATACTAAATTCTGTTTATAATCATAGATGTACCATTCTCTGCTTTATAATATATTAGATAAGGACTAATCTTTCTCCTTTGTGTCATGTCCATATGCTCATATAAATCTTCCACTCCAGAGTGCAAACTCCAGTGATCTGTCTTAGTGTTCTAACTCTATCTACACTGTGGTATTTATATTCAGCGATGTGCAGCTCTAAGATATCATTTCAAGTTTGCTCCAAGGTCCTGAAGTGCTTCCACAACGCTGCTGTTGGTCTTTTACTTCTGATCCATAGATGTGTATTATGCTGACTAACATTAAATGTACCTGAGTTTGCCACAGAGAATTATTTCAAACCATACAAATGGCTGAGGCACCTTTCACCGATACTGCCAATTCTCAACTTCACAGGTACTAATGCAAGTTCTTAATTTACATTCACACAAATCATATTTCTCATGTATTCTACATGTGTGAAAAATCACTGTCTTTTATAAATCAGGTTTTGTTTAACATTCTAGAACCTCTCAGTCTCATCTATCATTATATCAGGTTCAAGATTTTCTTTCTCTTTAAAGTTGGAAATCAGATCCAATGTTGCTTTTTGAAAAACACAGCAAAAGATTACTTACGCTCCTCACTATTTTCACTTGCTCTGAAAGCTGCTGAAAACGTTCAAATGCTGTTTAATCTTTTACAATTTTCCACAAAATTTACAGCATCCAGAAAGCTGGGGACAAAGTTTTGTCTTATTAGCAGGGAATATTAATATCAGTATCTGATATACTTCACTACACAAGTTCAGACTGTGATACTTCACCCACAGGCATCATGCTCACAAATTTTAGGAAGTAAATTAAATGCTGAGTCTTCATCAAATAATGGGTGGAATCTCCCCATTTTCAAACCAAGTCTAAAAGCAGGAGAGTTTCTGAGAGAGAAAGCCAGGCTATACAAAGTTGAGAAAGGAATATTCTGGCGATCGGGCAGCTGATTAGCAGCCTGCGGCATTCCATTGGAATTAGGACTCCAAATCAGGAAGTACAGGCTGCCATCAACTATCACCCAGTCAGAGGTTGTTACCTCTAGAATTCCGAGTGGCTGCTTTGAACTGTGGGAAACACCCCACCAGACTCCCTGGGTGAAAGATTATCAACAGGCAAGTTAAGTTTTGGATCACGGCTTGTCAGCAGGTAGGCCCCATGAGGAGAGGAGAGCAGAAGGGTCAGAAGCAATGACTGTAGACAGCCGTCCCTGGCTCTGTGCCCTTGATTGTGCCCAGATTGAGGCAGGGCCCCTGCCAAAACTGACAACTTGCCTGCAGTAATTAACTAGGGTTGTTGGCCAACTCTCTACTTGTCTCACCTGGAGCTGAAATAGTTGCAGCTCAGGAGGGAACAGGCACTAAAAGTCAACCGCTTTAGGCTCTCAAATGGCAGTGGAGCAAAAGGTGGAGCTTCAGCCTTCCTGGCTGGAATTTGAGCACGGGCACGGGCACAAAGGTGGTGGGGAAGCAATGACAAAAAAGGGGCCCAAAAATCTCAAGGATACGACTACAGCTATACGAAGCATCTTGGATATACAGAGACAGAATGACAAACCAAAATTCTGGTCTACCACCATCCCACATAATTTAGTCTCTTCCCACCTCCAACCTACCACTTCCAGGTCCAGAGGATTTCACCCAGTGACAGAGACGGAAAATCCTCCTGGCTTTTTTCAGTTCATCTCACACAACTTGCCACTTAACCTGAAGCAATATGAATGGAAACTGGATAAACAGGAGAAAAAAAGAACTATCTGGAAATATATTTTCCAACAGCCTTAGACAATTGCAGTGTTTTACTTTGTTCCTAACAATCGCTGCAGGGTACCCTCTGTACAAGGTGATATCCACTGCATGTAAAATGTCAAGTCCTTTCACAGGGGCCTAGATTTTGGGCTTCAGTGCTCACCATTGACGTCTAAAAATCTCTGCATGAAGCTAGAGCAAGAATTTCATCTACGTTGCATGAGACCTAGCAACATAGCCTGATTCAGACATAAACAGCATGTGATTATAGGCTTATAGTCTCTGCACCACAAAGACCAAACAAAATTAGGCTGCTGGAGTAAAAGATTTTGGAAAACCCCATTGAAAAGGCTTGGAAAAATCAAGTTTTTAATACACACAATTCGTTTTGCAAAATGAAAAACATCAGTGTATTTTTAAGTAGTATGGTAATTTTGATCAGGAATCATTTTAAAATGTAATATTTCAAACACCTTATTATAAAGCAGAAATCAATGATTTTTCAGCATAAATAAGCAAGGATTTCTTAAAAGGTTTTCTCGTAAATACCGTCAAAAATCCAAATCATTTTAACTTCTCCTCCTCATTAAGAATTCACAACTTCAGAGGTGGCCCATTATGCCTGAAAATACAGTGTAAATTTTAAAAGTGTAATTAGTTCATAATGACTGGGAAATAATCCAAATTTACACTAATTCCTTTATTGGCATTTGAAGCAGTGAGCCCTCAAGAACAATGTTGCATGGGCTTCTGCACCTTTTCAGGGAGTACACAATAGCACATGTCCTGGAGATTGCACAGCTGCTGTGACGTCTGGATGCTAAACTCTCACCCCTACTTGCACTGAAAATCTGACCCAATATTTCCAAGTCCAGTGCTGCAGATTAAAAGAACCATTTGATTTAATGTGATTTTTAAATGATTACAGTGTCGGCAGCTAATAGACCTTATCCGACAGAATTAATTGTCCATTGAGAATCTGAATCATCCATTAAATCCCAATCTTAGGTCTGAATTTTCATGCTCAAAATGATATCCTGTTTTCCTTTAGATAAAATGGATGGGGCTGTTTTTAATCCTCCTTTGCTGACTAATGCACCTCTCACAGCACCAAGTTAGTCCTAACCAAACTCACGTCTATGTGGTTACAATCATTGCGCATTATCCCTTCTCGTTCCATCTGTATGGTAACCACACCATTCATCTTCAACACTGTTCAATCATTGAGATGGCTCACAATTGCTTCCATTTTTACTCATGCACTCACATCAAAAATATCTCTAGCAGTTGTTTGCCTTCTGAACCCATTACCATCGCTTCTAGAGTCGTCAGGGGATCCAGATCCACCTTAATTCTTTCTTATCCCTTGTCTACCTATAATCTTGTGGTAACAGAGCTGAAACTTTGGTAGTTAGCTTCCACATTTATGTTGATGATACTCAGCCCTGCACCTCCAATAATCTTTCTCAACTTGTCCAATGCAACTGTCATACAGCTTCTGCAATATTTTCCATGAATCTTAACTTCATCCAACTAAACTTTGCAAACATTACTGTTCATCCCCAATTTCAAACTCTGACAGAAAGATCATCCTGTCAAAAGCTCTGTTGTTATTTTGTGAAAAGTCTAGTGTGTTCTTGGGGTTATACAATTAGTCTTTTCATCCTCATAACATGAACACTGAGACTAGGTTCCTACTGAGAACATATATTAGAAGATTTATTTACCAAACAACTACTATTACTAATCTACCGTAGCCATTGGTATAGCTTGGGCTTAAGCTGGTTTAGTGACTGACTTGCTTATTAGATTCAAAGTACAGCAGCAATTATTCATGATGGTTTTAATATCTTGATGCAACAACATCACATGGGATAAAATCACACTGGTATCATAATGTAACTCTCCCAGTAAGTATATGCTTCCCTGATACGCACTAGATCACAACATTCCCCCTTTTCAATCAAAGGATAAGATTTCTTAGGTTTTTCATATGTGGACACAGATCATAAATGACAGAGATACTTATCTTTACACAATATGATGCATTTCGGTGAATTTGTATAAGACCAGATTGTGTTCTTGGGATTTGTTGCATACATTCATGCTGTTGTGTGTAGTCTGCTAATGTAGATTGGAATGAACAATTCATTATGGATATATTGTCTTCTGATATTAACACAATTGTTCCAGTATCTGAAACATCATCTTAGTTTACCTATAGATTATCATATCCAATTTGAACTAGCCTTCTGTTCTGTCCTAGAACAGACCATTGCTTATAATAAGTATTGTACAATCTCTTTGGGCACATTTCCTTTCCATCATTCCACATATTGATGTGTTGGTGGAATTGTTTTGAATGCGTACAGTTTGTCTGAATGAAACTGAAATAATTGTCTACATAAAAGCCGAAAGAACCGCAGATGGAAATAAGAAACAAAAAAAGAAATTGCTGGAAAAACTCAGCAGATCTGGCAGCATCTGTGGAGAGAAGTCAGAGTTAACATTTCGAATCCAGTGACCCCAAAGGCCCAATTTCTGTTCTTGTTTCTATTGTCTATATGCTTTTCAATCACATTTCTGCACCATTCCTTCAATTTTTTTCCACAAGGAATCAAAAGTATTCAGTCGGGGAGGAAGCGTATGAGACAAAAGACAAATACAGCATATAATCAATGACTAATACATAACTAACTTCATAATGAGAGGAATTCAACATAAAAGAAAGGATGTTATGCTGCAGTTAAACATGCCATTGGTGACACCACATCGCAAATATGTGTACAGTTTTGTTCTCCTTATTTAAGGAAGGATGCAAGTGCATTGAAGTTATTTCAGAGAAGGTTTTCTAGACTGATACCTCAAATGAGTGAGTCATCTAATAAGGATAGGTTAGACAGGCTGGGTTAGACAGGCACTATTTTCAGATTACTTACCCTTAGCCAGTCTTTTTGGACAGAGAAGAGAAGAATTTTCTTTTTGCCTCAGAACGTTTTGCAGTTTTCGAACGCTCTGTCTCAGACAGCAGTGGAAGCAGGGGTCATTACATCGTTTTTCAGGCAGAATTGGATAGATTCTCACGAGACAAACAGATCGACTATGATCTTGTTGAATAGTGGAACAGGCTCGAAATACCAAATGCTCCACGGCTGCAGTTTTGTATGTTCATATGTATGTATGTGTGTAAAACTGAAATTCAAGCCTGTGAATTCTGAAGATTACCCTAACCTTGAACCGATCTTCTGTGAGATTGATGATCTGTTCAGCATGTCTCCAACTGTTGTCAGAAAAACTTGAGGAATTAACTCTCCTCAAATATTCATTTCCTAAAGTAATGAAGAATTTGGCCATTTTATTGTCTTGATCATCTATTTGTAGGTCAGCGATGTATCATTCTTCATTTGAATATTTAGAACTCTGCTACAAGATCAGTAATTTGCCGATTTGAGAATTTTACTCACCATTGTGGTTTATCTATCATACTCTTACTGTATCTTCACTGTGTTTATATTTTCTCATGCTGGGAGAGAGACTGTAGTGTAGAAAATCAATGGTTGTCCATAGATTACAGTCTTGTTCAATTCAGTGAGAGTTAAGGTGGCCATGACTCAGGAGCCAGACAGATCTAGATCAGACAGATTGCCTTCCATAAAGGGTATCAGTGAACCAGATAGACTTGTACAACAATTTAAGATAGTTCATGGACACCATCGCTAAGACTAGCCTTTATAAATATATTTTTTAACTTTGTAATTCCATTTGAATTCTACTAGCAGCCGTGGTGAGAGTTGAACCATTCCAGAAGCCTTAGACTAGGCTTCCAGAATTATTAGACTGGTGACATTACCACTACGCTACCATCTGAGGCCAATTATGAGGAAAGGCTTTTTCACAAACTTGTGTTCCCTTTAGTTTGGGAGATTGAAGGATGCACTAAGCTAACTGAGTACAATCATAACCAATGTCAATATAGAACAGTACCGCCAAGGAACAGACCCTTTAGCCCACCATGTCTGGGCTGGCCATGTTGCCATTCTAAACTAATCTCATCTGCCTGCATGTGGTCCATATCCCTCTAACCCCTGTGCCTCCTAAACGTTGCTGGCGTATCTGCTTCTACCACCACCCCTGGCAGTATGTTCCAGGCACTTAGCATACTCTGTTTAAAAAAAGAACTTTTCTCATGCATCTTTTTTAAACTTCCCCCCCGCCCCTCTCACTTTCATCCTATTCCTGCTAATTTTTCTCATTTCCACCCTTGGGAAAAGGCTGTCCATGCTGTCCATGCTATCTATCCATGCCTGTCATAATTTTTAAATGCTTCAATCAGGTTGTCCTTCAGCCTCAGACACTCCAGTGAAAACAATCCAAGTTTATCCAACCTCTCCTTATAACCTCCTTACAAATGAATACACAGCAGCTTTGATCTTTCATAGAAGATTCAAGAATTAAGAAGGCATGATCTTAAAGTGAAAGCCATTCCATTCAGTAGTAAAATGAGGAAGCGTGACTTCACACAAAAGCTGTAGAAATCCAGACATTGACAGGTTAAGTAAGTGAGCAAAAATTGGCAAATGGAATATAATGAGGGAAAATCTGAAGCTCTTCAATTTGGAAGGGACAACAATAGAACAGAATATTATCTAAATAGAGAAAAGCTACAGCATGAGAGGGCTTGGATGTAGTTGTGTGTGAAACATAGAAAGCTAGCACACAGGTACTGCAGTTAGGCAGGTAGGCTAATAAAATTTTGGCCTTATTTCAAGGGGATTGGAGTGCAAGAGTAGGGAAGTCTTAGTACAACTGTCCAAGGTGCTGGTGAAACCACATCAGAGCTACTATGGGTAGTTTTGGTTCCCATATTCATGGAAATATACTATTTCATTGGAAGCAGTTCAAAGAAAGTTGATTAAGGCAATTCCTGGTATGGAGGGATTGTCCTATGAGCAAAGTCTAAACAGGTTTGGACTCTACTCACTGGAGTTTAGAAGAATAAGAGGTGATCTCATTGAAACATAACAGGATTCTTAAGGGGCTTGACATGGTAAATGCTGAGAGGATATTACCCTTCATGGAAGAGTCTAGGACCAAAGGGCACAGTCTCAGATTGAGGTGAGGAGGAATTTCTTTGCTCAAAGGGTTGTGAATCTTTGAAACTCTTTCCACAGAGAGCTGTTGGGGCAGAGTCTTCATGTATATTTAAGGCTAAGATTGATAGATTCGATAAATAAAGGCTTACTTTGAAGAGGTGGGAAAGTGGATGTGAGGAATGTTGGATGTGCTGTGATCCTATTGAGTGGTAGGGCAGGCTCAAGGGCCTACTCCTGTTCCTATTTCTTATTGGCCTTATGTACAAAAAGATCTCAAATCACTAGAAAAATATGATCAGCACTGACTCCACAAAATCCTGCAAATCCATTGGCAGGATAGACACTCCAATATCAGTGTTCTCTCTCAGCCCGATGCCCCCAGCATTGAGGCACTTGTTACTGTTAATCTGCTGTGCTGGGTAGGCCACATCATGTGCAGAAGACTTCCAAACCAAACGCTGTACTCCGAGCTTTGTCAGGACACGCAGTTACCAGGAGGCCAGAGGAAATGCTTCAAGGAGGTCCTCAAAGCCTCACTGAAAACATACAACATCTCTACTGAGTCACGGAAATCTCTTGGCTGAGATCACGCGAAGTAGAGATGAAGTGAATGTGAAGGTGCCAACCATTGGGTATCTCCAAGCGCAAGCAATGGGAGTAATTAGTGAGAACTCAAATATCCCATCTACCCACTTTAGCAAACACCAGCTCCTCTACCTACAGCGAAGCATATGAATCCAGCATTAGACAATTTAGCCACCTCAGGATTCACAACTGTGTAGTAGCAGGAAGTCATTGGTCCAAGGGTCTATCTAAGAAAACTAGTCTACTCCTGTTGCTACACCTCTGACCCATCTACAGTACAATATTTTACAAACATGCCCTAACTGAAGAAACTGTTGTTTACTACATCCATAAACACTCATATTAAGCATCACTTTAAATAAAATTTAGGAAGTAATGTTAACTATTTTTAAAGTGGTAATATTAACCATATCCTATTAGTTATCAGTAATTATACTGGTTTCCTAAAGGAGTGGGGAAAGATGGAGAGGCAAAGAAGTTGGTGAAAGGACTTCTGAGCTCCCTGGATTGTCACTGATATTGCTGCAAATAGTGGTGGGAAGGAAATAGGGAATTCAGGAGGCCACAGTTGGATGACAGGTTTCTCAGAAGGTTGTAGAGCTTTATAAGATAACAGGGGTCAGGAAGTGTGAGGCTATGAAGAGATTTGAAAACCAACATTTTGACACGGATTCACTTTGTGATGCTGCATCGCTCAGGATTACAAACTGGATACACCACTTGCCTGTAATTGCCAAAATTTTCTGTGGTACTCATTCTGAGCTGCATCAAGACCATATCTACATTGATAAAATCCTGCTTAATGGGGAAATCCATGTCATCAAAACTTACAGTAATATTTTAAACTCATTTTTGATTGGAATAAAATTTCTGTCAAATTTTATCTTTTATCCCTAAAGTGGTGTTTAGCCTGAAATAAAACATCTGGTATAAACCTGACCAACATTCCATAGCCACACAAATTGTTCACTATCTAGGGTTCCAGCAGATTCCCAGCTAATTAAAGTCATCCTTTACAAATATCCACAATCTGTATGTTTTTATGCATCACACCACGTGGCGCAGGCAAGTCTCTTTTCATTTGAGATTTAGCTATCAGAATGTAACCTGCTTTTGCTGTGCAGTGCTATTATGAGCTGAAGTATTGTACACAAAGCTCTCCTTCAAGCAGTGCCAGCAGTTTTAATAAATAATTAAACTGTTCTTTTGACTTTTGAATTTGAAATTCCCTGAGCTTGAGAATAGATTGAAGTGGCAGAGAACAGCTGTAAATCATTAATAATCTAACCATACGCAGTTGGCCCAAACCACAATCTTTATAAACATGAACACATTAATTGTAAATACAAGAACCCTTTGTGTTTCACGAGAAGCAGCCAGGCTAACTCGTAGAGCTTCAGTACAACATTGTTACAGATTTAAACAAATACATATTCAGTAATATTCTGAAAACAAGGGTAATGTTGCAAAGGGGAGTTCTCAGCTATTGAGTTAAATGTCTCTTGCTTAAAGAAGTGGAAGAGACACAAGGCGCCAATTGGCGTCTTCATCTGCTGTAAGATCTTATGAATCTTTGTCTACTTTGTTGACAGAGTGAAGGGTGTTGAATAAATCTATCATCATCATAGATAAAAAAACGTTATCGAGCAAAATGTTTCAATTTTCACGTCAGGAGACACACACAATTCACCTTTAAAGTCCAACCTGTTGAGTCTCAATAATTTTCAGAGATGACCCACACCATCACACCATTTTGAAGTAAATCTCTAAAATAAAACAAGCAACTGTGGTTAAAACAAAAACAGAAATTGCTGATCACTGGACTGGAAGTGTTTACTGTGCTTTCGCTGCATAGATGCTGCAAATCTGTTGAGTTTCTCCAGTAATTTCTGTTTTCATTCCAGTAAATCACATTGTCTAGGTGCAGTAAATTTGCTGCCATCATAGTCTCATATATTTTCCCTTTTCTCATAACGATTCTGAGGTTACAGGGAGAAAAGGGAAGATAATGAAATTATTTTCACTGCAATAAAATATTTAGGTACCAGTGATGAGGCGAGGTGACACAATTTTCCTGAAGCAATTTCCAATACGATTTGAACACAGATGGAATATGTTTGCCAGATATTCATTCAAGACTGCTTCCATTTGATATAAAATTGGTTCCAAACAAAACTCATGGAACTACAGTGAAAACAAGGAGAAGCGTCTGCCACAGATGTTCTTATTAACATTTGAGCATGCCAGAAAATTGAATAGCTATCAGGTACTTTCTTCCCCTGAAAATATATTTATTCATAACTTTTATGAAAATACTTTCCAAGGCAGTTGACCTCACACAAAGTGCAAATGAGATCAATTTCTCTCGATGCACTTGGCACACTAAAATGCTTCAGTATGTTTGCAATTGCAGCTTTTATTTATAATGTTCATTCCATGTCAAACAAACAGCATGAGGGATTTAGACCCCTTTGTGTCCCACAGCAAGATCACCTTAGAAAGTGGCCTTTCCCAAGGCACCTCTGTGGCAACTGCCTCAAATTTTAGTGTCTCCGTCCGCACATAACTGTGTGCCAGTCCAGTTGCTATCAGACACTTTCTTCCATTGTGTGATGTCTTAGCTTTTCATAATATTCATCTACTCCATCCTGCAAGACCAATTAATGCAATAAAGAAACAAAGCTGCTGTTTGTCATTCAAGTTGATCAGTTTGAGTGAATTTTGATGAGGAAGAGTAACAGCTCAGTCTGGTTCAGTTCTGGACTGGGACATTGTTTTGAGAATGTGCCTGTTTACAAAAATCCGTTGTTTTAGTACTATTGCCTTGAAAGCCAGTGTTTTTAAGTGGCCAAAAGACAGTGAATGTATCCAGGCACAGTGCCTAACTCAACGAGTCACGTGTCTGAAGGTGGCATGTTGAAACAGCCCGTTCCCTCACGTCAAAAAGTCCATCTATTTTGCAATACATAATAATAAAATAACAAAGAATCTTAATTTGACATTAATTCTACAGTCTGGAAGTAGGCCATTCAGCCCATTAACTCCACACCAACCAGCGAAGAGCATCCTGTCCAAACCCACCCCCCTATCCTTGTCCCTGTAACTCTGCATTTCCCATGGCTCATCCACCCAGTCTACAGATCCCTGGACTCCATGGGACCATTTAGCGTGGCAAATACACCCAAAGCACAGATCTTTGGACTGTGGGAGGAAACTGAAACAGGCATAGGGAGAATGTGCAAACACCCACACAAACCGTTGCCCAAGGGTAGAAGCGAACCTGGGTCTCTGGTGCTGTGAGGCAGCAGTGCCAACCACTGCGCTACCCCTTGAAACAAAATCAGTTCTGAGCCATGACTGCCTGAGGATTTTCCAACCAAGCCTGTTTGCTCTATTCAAAACCCATTTGTAAATTGTCAGAAGTCTCATGTAATCACCACCCACATTGTGCACTGCCTTTCTTTCTATGGAAACTAGGGCAGGGAATGTGGAGTTCAGATGGGTATGATCTTCATTTATAGTCTATTTAAGACAGAGCTAAGGGAGAAATTTCTTCTCTGAGGATAATGAATCTGTGGAATTATTTACCGCAGAGGGCAGTTGAGGTGGTTGTTAAGTTTATTCAAAGCTGCAATGGATTTTATTCTGTAAGAGCACAGAAGCGTATGGGGAAAAGACTGGAAAGGGAAATTGAGGATTATCAGGTCAGCCATGATCTCATTGAATGGTGTAATTGATTCAATGGGCTGAATGGCCTGTTTCTGCTTCTACAACTTAGTCTTATAAATATTGACATGGGAGTGAGAAGAGAATGAGCTGAATACAATTTGCTGATGTCTGCGTGTGTGTTGCACTGTGAATCATACACACTTCCAAGAATATGTGGTGGCCAACGTTGCTGTTAGCACAAGCTCAGTTAAAGATCATGTTAGAAAAATAATGGATCATCTTAAAACTCTTCTGACATTTGTTTTTAGTTTCTTAAAAAAAATTCTTTTTCAGTAGTTATTCTGTTTTAGAGCAACTGTTATTACAATTGTTTTGCTACTTAACCTTTTGTTGTACAGTTCCATCACCATCAGTAATGACGTCCCCCAAGGAAATCTCCCATCTCGGCTTTCGGTGGAAGAAAATGGAGAGATAAAGAGGAAAGTGGAGGGACTGCTGTTTGCATGCACCTGCTGCCCTGTCCTCTGGGTAGTGAAGGTTGTAGGTTTACAAGGAACTGCTTAAGAAGCCATGGGGAGTTGCTGCATCTCGTTCTGTAGATAGTACACACACCAGCCACATTTCACTGGTGCTGGAGAGAGTATATTTCTATGCTGGTGGAGCATTGAACAACAGCCTCCCAGTTTTTCCAGTGAATTTTATACTGAGACCTTATCATTTGTAGCTTACCTGTATCCATGATGGAATGTTGACCCTCCTGTCTCAGCTGTAGAGTCTCACAAGGATCCAGTTTCATATAGTGGTTGTATGCTATTTTAAGTAGATCTTATCTGGAGTAATGGTGTGGGGTATTGCCATTGGTAGCAACACAGTTGGTTAAAGAGGGGGAGGTCTGTTGTGGCTCCTTCTCTCGATCATTCCATTATTATCACCTCTGTATGTGTGCTGTTGTGGTCAGTCGTTGCTATGATATTTGCACAGTCAGGGACTTCACCCTACTGATACGTTAACTGAAAGCAGAAAGAAAAGTTGTATGCCTTCTGTTAAGGAAAAGAGATTGGGAAAATATCAGATTATTTTAACTTTTTTTTAATGGTACAATAAACCTCAGGCATGATTTTCACCTCACTGGAAGTGTCTAGAAAGGAAAATAATTGGGCAAGTTGTAAATAATTGGCTAGATTTGCCCTGGAGAGAAATTCACCCACTCTTGCCACCTTAATAGTTATGTTCTGGGGAGGACGTTCCATCTTGACCTGTCACCTATTAAGCTCTTAAATGATCAAATATTGAATACTTATAAACTTCAACTTGGCACCTCCCTGATAACCTGTGACGGGCAAGAAATGTGACTAGTTTCAACTAGGAAACCATGACAACCTACCTGCTGGTTTGGGAAGGTGGACATCTAATTGCCCCAATCTGGGGGCTTTCAGAAGCATGGATGAGAGGCTGGGTGGGCCTCTGAAACCCCCTCCTTGCTCTTCCCTCTGATGTTTTATTCATTCATGTGATGTGGATATTGCTGGCTGGTCCAACATTTCTTACCCATCCCTAGTTGCCCTTGAGAACGTGGTCGTGAGCTACTTCCTTGCATCTGTAAAATCTATTTGCTGTAGCTAGACCCATAATGGAAGAAGTTGCAGAATTTTGATCCAGCGGCACTGAAGAAATGGTGGCATCTTTCAAAATCAGGCCAGTGTGCAGTTTGGAGGGAACTTACAGGTGGTAGTGGAAGGTGCTGCCCAAGGAGCCTTGATGAATTTCTCCAGTGCATCTTGTAGGTGGTACACACTGATTCCATTGAGCGTCAGTAGTGGACCGACTAAATGTTTGTGGATGTAGTGCCAATCTAATGGGTGGCTTTGTCCTGGAGGGTGTCAAGCTTCTGAAGTTTTGTTGGAGTTGCACTCATCCATCAAAATAAGGAGTATTCCATCCAATCTTTGATTTGTAGGTGACAATCTTTGGGGAGTCAGGACATAAGTTACTTGGCACAGTATTTATATGGTTCAGTTCAGTTTCTGGTCAGTGGTAACCTCCAAGATGTTGATATTAGGGGATTCAGGGATGGAGATACCATTGGATGTTAAAGGATGATTGTTAGATTCTCTTTTGTTGAAGATGATTTTGCCATCTTTGAGTGAGGTTTGGTGTGAGTTGAAGTGCAGATGGCAGGATTCTAGACAGGTTCAAATTTGGGGAGTATGTTAAGTGTGAGGAATTGTTAAGGAATAATGAAGTCCAGCGTTTACAAAGGCATTGATGAAAATTTCAGCCAGACATCAACTGAGGCAAATGGGGCCAGATGATATTATGAAGTCAAATGATGTAGTCTTGTTGATGGAGTGGATGTGTGTTCGGATGTTCATCTCGAGCTCAAATAGGATGCCAAGGTTATGAATGGTCTGGTTCAGAAAGTTGCCAGAATCTGTGCCAGCACCCAGTAGCATGGTTGTGGAGTTTGTGGTGAAGGCTAAAGACAGTGTTTGCTTTTTTTCTGACATTTTATTGAAGAAAATTCTGCTCATCTAATATTGAATGTTTGTTAGGAAAATTGACAAAGTCAAAGGCAGCGAAGCATTCAGGAGGAATGATAGTGAGATGGAGTTGAGTATCGTTTCCATACATGTGAAGCTTGAAAATCTTTTAGATGATGTTGTCTCAACTTCTTGTTCTGTTTTCCGTATCCCCTCTCTGACACTGGATTACCAATCCTTTGCTGAGGCCTCAACATCATCCCTTTACAATCCCACCTCGATCATCATCTACTTTGGTATCACACTGAGCTCATCATCCAACACCCTCACCTTCGCATTCACTACTTTCATCAGAAGACTTTGCCTTGCACTGCAGACTCTTGCTCCCTTTTTGAGAATGATTTTATCTCCCAAGTCCTGTTGTATGTGCACTTTGCCTTTAAGAGAGTTCAACTTTAAGGATTCCATATGCTGTGGGTGACCCTTTTAGTTGGCTTTGGGTTTGCAATCTGCATGCGCACATTTCAGTTGGTTTACTGTAATGTCTGCTTCATAACTAGTATTAGCTGTCATAACTAGTAATATGCTTTACCATTTTAAATAAGGCAAACTGCAGTTAATTCATTCCTGATGAGTGATATGACTATAATCATGTTGGACCTCAGCTAGAGTAATGTGTACAATTCTGAGTGCCATATTATAGAAGGCATGGAGGTAACCTATGGAGAGGGTTAAACAAGATTAGACCCTTATGGGATGCTGGGAAAATTCGACATCCGGGTATGAAATTCAGACACACATCACACTTATACTTGATGTCCCTGTGCATACTTTGCGCAGATGTAATGTTTTAAGGTGACCATGGGAATGGGACCTGAAAAACTATGATTTGCACCATCCACATGTGCGTGTCTACAAATACCACTTCTAAACAAATAGATATATGAATGATTAAAGCAAGGCTAGGAATAAATAAATATATTGTGCATTTCTATTAAAAATGAGAGTGGTCCAAGGTCACATAAGAATAGATATTACATTACAGATGAACATTATCTCAGAACCTGGCGAGATGTTTCACTTTATCTATTATGAAAGTTAATTTAACTGCCACTTCTCTACTCAAGGGAGATTTGTCTATTCAGTTTGTAAAAGTTCATTTTAATGGTTTGCCAAGGCTCTTCACTTATCAAAAGGGATTTTAAAAAGCTGTGGTCTTGTTTCATGATCAGCCAACTTGGAAACCTCTCTTTGACCTACAATTCATTAGAACAATGCTTAATGGCTAAAACTTCTTAACATGCTTGTAAAAAATATTGAACCGATCAACATTGCTTCAACTGATCTGCATTGTACAACAATCTAGCACTTCAGAAAAATTCTGCCTTCACATTTTGCCCCACTCAATTACTTGAATAGACTCCCTTTCTATGGGAACAGAGCAATTCCCCACATCACTCCTGCCCTCCCCCACCAAGAAAAAGGCCAATGGACAATTAAACTAGAAAAATATCCCAGTCAATCAAATCAGATGATGCCTTACGTGTGAGGTTGAGAAAGCTTGTACAATTTTGCCTCCTTCACAACCTCACTGCATTGGGTGACATCAACCAGCTCAACAGCATACCAGAATCCAAATCTGGAACTCTCTCATCTCCCAACTCTGGAGGGGCTTTATTTGAAATGGCTCCGAAGTATGAGAGCATCCAGACTACATGGGTTATTAGAGTTGGTTAGCACTATGCTATAGTGGGAAAAAAGACAATAAAACATGGAAACACTGTACTGATCTGAACTGGAGTTCCATATTAACGTGTACAAAATGAGTTTCATCATTTCATCAAGGTATATGAAGGAAAACAAAAATGCATTAAAGCACCGAAATGATGAAACTAGTCCAAAATCATTTTGTATACCTTTCTATACTGGACGTAAATGAGTTTGGACCAGTACCAACTTTCTACGTTTTATTATGATTTTTTTTTTCTTTCATACACCTGGTTTTAGCAGAAAATTGTTGCAAGACACAAATTTATTAGGATAGCTGGTGCCCAATCTGCTCAAGCATCCTATTGCCAAATCCGTGGAGATTATTTTGAAGCAGTAGACCTCTTAGCTATGGAAAATAGGCATTCTTGAAAGGCTCCCACTGAGACCAGTTCAGAAGTCGCATGACACCAGATTACATTCCAACAGGTTTATTTAAAGTCATTAGCTTTCAGAGCGCTGCCTGATGAGGGAGCAGTGCTCTGAAAGCTAATGATTTTAAATAAACCTGTTGGACTATAACCTGGTGCTGTGTGACTTCGAGCTTTGTCCATTTCAGTCCAACACCTGGCATGTCGACGTCAGGGAAACCAGTTGACAATAAGCAGTGTAGGTAGCCTGCTCTGCTTTATAAGTCTTCCCTGTGACCATCAAAAGCATGTAATTTTTAAAAACAATATGACCCAAAGGGACCGGAACTGCCCTCTGGATGGCACAGGTGTTATGATTAGCTGTCACCTGTCTTTCACCTCTCTCGGCCTATACTTGAAGCCTGGAGTCTGTGAGGCTGATGGCCCACCATTAACGTCATTGCTGTTTGTGGAGCTCTGGTGGCTCACAGGGAGTCTGTTAAGGAGGAGAAAAGCCAAACGCCATCAATTTGCAGGGTTATTGCATCTATTGGTCATGCACACTGAACCCCAGATACTGTACCCAAGCTAATTTCTAGGCTTGCTATTAAAAAGATTTTTAAAAGTACTGACTAAATTCTAGAAAATCCACACTGAAGGAAACTCTGTCACTATGGTAGCAGGCTCATGTTAACAAAAACCAGGCTTAATTGTGTTTGAAATATACCAAGCAAATCATATCTTTCACAGATAGTGTTTTACATATTACAATGACAAAATCTAAAATCATTCATAAAACACGCCATGGTCATTTTATTTTAATGCTTATGGAGCATGGAACTTACTTAAGTCTGTTGGAGAAGCAGCTACATAATCACTATTGTGGGCAATCTGTGCTTTTGGAAAGCATTTTGTTGCTTTTGTTTGAGTTCAAATCACTGACTGAAAATTAAGGAGTTGCTGTATAAAGACTTGCAAATTAGATTTTTTTTATTTGGAGTTTATGAAAATCCTGTTACGAACCATAAAATTTCTTGGCAAGGTGGTTCTGAGTTTTTCTCAAATAAAGCCGAAGTGAATGCATTGTGTAAACAGTGAGATCCCATTGGACCCAGCATTCAGCTTTAATTGGTTTAAATCTCAGGAGCAAGTCAAAGATTGGCTCATTCAGAAGGAACAAAGGATAATTACTCATTCAGCTGTAAAGGAACAGCAGAAGATAGTCAGTGGGTTCCATGGAGCCAGTAACTCCGATACTGGATAGAAACGAGTTTGGAAGCTGAGACAGAAATAAAGTTATCTTAATTAATTGAGGGAGAGAAGAGCTGTAAAAGGTGAAAGAATAGTCCAAATACAGTAGGAGGGGAAAGCTTGGGGAATTGAGTTTAAAAGTAGCAAATGCCAATCAATGTGCACAAATTCAAGGAATGGAGAACAAATGCTGGGAATGTAAGATTGACAGCAACAATCTTCTAAAACCGAAAATAAAAAAAAGACTTCAGCTATAATCGAGTGTAACATGAAAATACTTCATAGATTTGATTTTAAAATTCATAACCTTATATTCAATGCCTTGATGCCCCACTCTTCTTTATCTGTCTAATATCCTCCACCCTTCAACCTTCCAACAACTCTACGTTCTTCCACGAAAGACGACTTACACATTCGACCCACTGCAGGATGTGTTTTCAGCTGTCTGGAAGCCCAAACTCTGAAATTCCCTCTCTAAAGCTCTGTGCATCTCCAGGTTTATTTGCTCCATTAAAATCCTGCATGAAACTTCTCTATTTGATCAAACCTCCTCGTTCTAAGCACTCCTTCTGCACGGTGTCCGTTCTGTCTGATTATATTCCTGTAAAACACCTAAATACAACTTAACGTTGATAGTTCATGCAAACAATCAGCATTCAGCACAGCATATAAGGAAGTCAAAAGAGGCATATTGTCTGGCGCAAGAAATGTAAAAGTGAAGGAAATAAAGGAACTCAATTGTTCTTTCATTTTTCTTGAACTGTTGTCCAAAATGTTTCTTACACAAAATAAAAGCTCAAAAAACAATATCTAGAACTATGGGGACGAAAGGCCAACTTGAGCAAAGGAGAAGTAGTGGACTGGTTGCTATCATACCCCTGTTTAATTTTACTGTGTATTGATTTGAAAGGGGGAAAAAGAAAGTTGTGTGATTTGTTCCCTGTGAAAGTTAAATGATATTTCCATTGTATCCAAACTAAATTTTAGCATTATTAAAATATTTGAATTCTAGATCATTTTTCTGACGTGATTTTTTTCAAAATATAAATTTATGTTTCTACAGGGGTCTGATGCCCAAAACACTGGATGGACAGATCACCATGGAGAAGACACCAAGTTACTTTGTTACCAAGGAAGCAGCTGCCCGAATCTATGCAATGTCTAAGGATGCCAAGCTAATAGTGGTGGTTCGGGATCCTGTCACGCGGGCTATTTCTGACTATACGCAAACTCTCTCAAAGAAACCAGATATCCCCAGTTTTGAGAGCTTGGCCTTCAAAAACAGGACTACAGGCCTGATTGACACTTCGTGGAGTGCTATTCAGATTGGCATCTATGCCAAGCACTTGGAGAATTGGCTCCTTTACTTCCCCATGGGCCAGATTCTGTTCGTGAGTGGAGAGAGGCTGATCAGTGACCCAGCAGGTGAACTAGGCAAAGTACAAGATTTTCTGGGTCTGAAGAGAATCATCACAGACAAACATTTCTATTTCAACAAGACCAAGGGCTTCCCCTGCTTAAAGAAGCCAGAGGGCAGCAGCAAGCCCCACTGCCTGGGCAAAACAAAAGGCAGAACCCATCCCAACATTGACCCAGAGGTGGTTCAGAGGCTGAGGGACTTTTACCGGCCTTTCAACATGAAGTTTTACCAAATGACAGGACAGAACTTCGGCTGGGATAACTGAAATACTAAGCATGTAGAATATTACCAATAAGATGTTTTTGAATAAAATAATAAGATGAAAAGATATACTGAGTAAATTTGGACATGATGCTGTTGCTACTTTATCCTGATGTTCAAATATGCATTTTTTGAGTTATTTATTTAAACTATTAGCTGCATATTACAAAAGGTTATAGAATGAGCACTCTAGCATATTTGCATTAGAGTTCAGTTTAACTTGGAATTATTTAGAAGTTTTAGACACTTGTTAACTCAAAATTGCAAAACCCTTTCACAGAAATTGTTATTTTTACAGAGTTGCTAATTCTTTGTATTATCTTAATATTTTATTCACAGATTGCTTTAACTGAGGGTGCTATTTCTGTATTGGGTAATTTCTTTTACCTCATTTATGAGTTTTTAAAAGCACACATTTAATAAAGGTTACGGGTATTTATAACAATATCAGTTGCAATCTGGAGTCACTATTTGCCTTAAAGACATGGTCTGACTTTGTTTTTGCTATATCCTCACCTGTTTATGAGAGTGAAGCAGTCATTTCAGAAATAAGAGAGGAAAGTTTGGTTTGCCGACTGGCTGCAAGCCAGATCACAAGGTGCAGAATCTTGAGGGGTTAACACTGGACTGAAATACTTAAAACAAGGCTGCACCTCACATGGAAGTAGTACACTTATGGTTTGAAAAGGTAGAGGGATTCACTGAGGAAATTAAAAAAAAAAAGTGGGTGTTTATGATTGTCGCTCCAATTTTGAATTGGTTGCAAGCATTGCAACTGCTGGAATTATGAAATATAATATTGCAAGCACACAGAGCAGGCAATTCTAACTGCTCGGTCCTGAAGATCAAAGACGTTCAACAATGTATTTCCAAAACTTTCCAACTTCATTGTTTCATTGCGTGGCTTATTTGGCATACTTCAAAGATGGTTATTTCCCAAGAGCTGCTACCTTAAATTGGAATGAAAGGAGATTCATTTATTCATTCATTCATTCATTCATATGCTGTACTTAAAGGCAAGACCTTGCCCCTGTATGCTGATGCTTTATCCTGAAGGGAGATATCGATCTGCAAATTATGCCATAACATAAAATAATGGGAGAGCAATGCTCTTAACTCATTTGCTCTTGTACAGGTACGTAAATAAATCATCCTAGCTAGGTTATAATTGTGTGTTATAGATTGGTATGAAACATTTTTTTCAGATCCCAAAGTCTGGCATTTGCTGAGAAAAGACCTGTGAGTTTGATCCACACCCTGCCATTCATATCTAAGGAATCTGTGGAAAGGTAAGGGCACATCGTGAGTTACAGATTGCTCCATGATGCTGGATAATTCATGCCACTCCTAAAAACATGTTCACCTAAACCTCACTGATGGGCTGGGACACCATATTATTGAGGATGTGATATTTCTGGAGCCTCCGCTGCTTATTTGTTTAATTATCTACTACCATTTATGACTGGAAGTGGCAGGACTGCAGAGGTGAGATTTTACCCATTAATGTAGGATTGATGTGCTTTGTCAATTCCAGCATATTACGTGCTACTTCCACTGTTTGACATGTAAGTAATCCTGTATTGTAGCTTCACCATCTTAACACTTCGTTTTTACATATTCCTGGTGCTGTTCCTGGTATGCCCTTCTGCACTGTTCATTGAACCTGAGTTGCACCCAAGCTTGATGATAGAGTGGGGCATTTGCTGGGCCATGAAGTTACAGATTCTGGTTGAATTACGATTCTACTGCTGCTGATGTCTCACCCAATCTCTTGGAATTCCAGTTGCTAGATCTGTACAAAAAATGTGCCCTTTAGCACTGCGAAAGTGGAACACAACACAATGGAAACATGGTTACTGTATTCGTAGTCTGTGGGACAGCTTTTCCAATTTTGGCACAAGCCCCTGGAGGAGCTTTTATTAAGGAGGACTATGCCCGGCCAACAAGACTGCATTTGTGTTGTAGTTTCTGGTGTCTAAGTGAACATTAAATGGTCTGTCTGGTTTCATTCCTTACCTTAGGTTTCATAGTAGTTCTATCAGTCTGAGTGGATTTTTGGACGATTGCTATGGGTTTGAAATTGCATGTAGGCTGGATCAAGTCATGATGGCAGATTCCTTTCTCTAAAGGGCATTGGGGAAACAGATCCATTTTCGTAACAAAGGCTTCATGGACGCCATTAGGTTCGATATGAATTTCAGATTTTTGAATTGAATTCAAGTTCCATCATCCTCCCTGGCGGGATTCAAACTTACATCCCCAATCATTTACAACAAAAACAGAAGTTGCTGGAAAAGCTCAGCAAGTCTGGCAGCATCTGTGAAGAAAAATCACAGTCAACATTTTGGGCCCTGTGATCCTTCCTCAGAACTTCCCCAATCATCAGCCTGGGGATCTGGATTATTAGTCCAGTAACATAACCACTTTAGAGACAGTAAGGACTGCAGATGCTGGAAGCTAGAGTCAATAAATATAGAGCTGGAAAAGCACAACAGGTCAGACAGCTTTTGAAGACCAAGGAAATCAACATTTTGGACTGAAGCCCTTTGTCAGGACCATGGAGGGGGAGGGGATAATTCACCTTGGGAGCTTACAGCCCAATGGCCTGAATATTGACTTCACCAGCTTCAAAATCTCTCCACCCCCAACCTGTCCATCTTCGTACTCACCTATCCACTTCACCCTTCCCACCGACCAACCAAAACAACCCTTACTTACATCCACCTATCTCCATCCCATCTACCCTACCCCGAGCCCAACCCTACTCCCTCTATTTATATCATCCCCAGTCCTGATGAAGGAATTTGGCCTGAAACTTTGATTTTCCTGCTCCCTGGATGTTGTCTGACCTGCTGTGCTTTTCCAGCTCAACATTTATTGAACGTTACCACTGTTAACCCCACTGCCTCCCCTTCTGCGCTGCAACAATTTCGTGATTCTATAAAAGGGAACAGTTCAAACTCCAGGCAGATTTTTTGAAGTTTCTAATTTTATTTGGATTTTATCTTCCTGTATTATCACTCATTCTTTATCTATTCTTTGTCCATAAATCTCCCTGGCTAAGGAGATAGTCTATCATCCAATCATTCACCAAGGTTCCAGACAGCCCTGAGCAACTGTATGTGCAAAGGACAAAATATCCCAAATTTCAAAATGCATATTCATACAGCATTCATAGAAAAAAAAACTTTGGCTCTCTAATGCTGATGATTTATGGATTAGTGGCAGATTGCTACTCATTATTTCTGCGTACTTGCCGCACAATGCATGCCATGTCCCATCTTGGTGAGTGAGTTAGCATTGATATTATCTCCAAGCTCAGAAAGTACAAAGAGAGTAGACAGGTTACCATCAGTCAGTGGACAAATTTGATTTGTTGCCATCCCAGCCATTTGGAACCTTCTCACTCAAGTCAATGACTACTATTAACCATATATATTTGGAAATGGATTTAGCCACAGGAGATGGCCCCACCACTACTGCTGAAAGACAGCACCAATGACTTGCGGTGTGTTTGCTGATTCATCTGGAATGATATGGAGAAGCTAATGACATTAAGTAAAGGTTGTACACGATAAAAGCATCAGTTGCTATTGTAAAACCCATGTTATTGTGCTATAGTATTTAGGTTATAGTAGTAATTCTTTCTCACCCCTGTTCAGTAAAGACCAAACGCTATTCCAAGAGTCAGGGGAGAATGGCTATAAGGAGGCCTTATCCAACAGTGATCTGACAGGAACACTTCATTTATCTCTCCATATGTTAGGAGCTCTTTGTAATTCAGTGGGGTCTTCAACAAGGGAATTGTCAAGCTAGAGCTGCAGTTTTGGATCAGTGTATATTTGGCACCACCAGCGACTGTGAAAGTGACCATTGCACCGGAATTGTTTGTGCTCAAATCCTTCAAGGCTGGAATGCATGACATAGTGAGCACATTGCTGTTCACTGACCAATGCTGCATCAGAGAAATGGCATAGGAAATACATTCTAGAGGTGGAGACTTCTTTACCTTTTTTTTAACAGAAAAGATAAACAGGGGAGCATGCAGGCACCTGTACTAGGCCAGTGAGCTTCACCTTGGATCAGGTTGCCATCGTCAGAACATGCACAGCTTTGTAAGCTACCTGTAGTCGACGAAAACTGCAAAGGAGTGCTCCACTTGGCATGTGACCATGCTCACCAATTCGTGCAACTGAATTCCCAATCTCATGATAGCAGCCTTGATGAGCCTATCTGTAAGTGCGCTCAGCACTGGGTTGCCTGCTGTAATTGTCATAATTAGCAGTCAGCACAATGTTTGCATGCTACCTGCATTACTTTGACCTGTGGCAAGTTCATTGTACGTTGTAATTGCAGAACCAACTTCAGAATCTTTCCAATTTTGCATGCCCCTCAGAAGTGGTAATTCTCAAGCCAGTGTCAAATATTTTTACAACTGAATGGATAAGGTTATACTCTTTATCTGTCTTGTTTTTATCTAATTATGAAGTATTTGTAATGTAAATTAGAAAAGTATCTTATGTTTCAGGAGTAGCATCTCCCAACTTAGTATATGTACAAAAATTCACGTATCTATATTGAGGTGGAACCATACATTGAAAGGATGCCAGTTTTTTTTCATAAACTGAAGTCAAGAGATCAGGTCTATGTGGAAGATTTCCAATGATGAGGAACTTAAATTTATTTTTGATTACTTTTTCTTCCTCTGTTAAAGCAATGTGCAACTTTTAGTGTTATCTTGTCTTTTAATTGACATTTTCTTCATTAAACATTAATTTTAATTATCTATTATTCAACTTTAAAACCAAAAGTAAAACCATTTACTCCTGTTTGTATTGAAGTAATTCTTTCAAGAGTGAAAGCAACATTTTTCAAAACAAAACTAAGAAATAACATGGCACCTTTTGTACAAGATCCTGAATACATTCAGTAATAATTCCTGTATTAATCGCTTGCAATCATCTTCAATATTTATGGCTTGATTGGAATAGACTACGCTATAGGAACTCTACATTTCTCAGATTAACTTCTTCATATTTCATGAAATTCCTTTTTAATTCCATGACTGTCCACCCCCCCGCAACACCCAGTGTTCTAACTTCCTAGAGATACGCTTAACCTATTTACCAGTAGATGGTAATATAAAGATACTGCTGTTTTGTTCAGCCAAAGCTTGTAGATCTTCCATCCTCAACAGTTTAGTTTGTGACTAATTCTAATTTGTACCATCTCACAATTTCAGAATTAACCTTTTGCATAAATACTGGAAATACCTGTAGAATGAAGAGCTCATGTTTTCTTTTCAAGTGGATACAGATTCTGATTGTATTGACAAAATCAAACCCTTCCCTGTCTTTTCATACAGTTTGCATTCAAAGAACTTTCCTCCGATAGTAATTCCAGATGCTGGTATGCACAGTGGGACTTTTAATTTAATATTTTTATTTTGACACTCTGATTATCATTGAAACACTTCTGAGTTTTCATGTCTTGTTGGTTCCCTGAAACTACATAGGTAGTTCTTTGGCTATACCGTTATCAATATAGATAGAAATTTATTGTTACGTCTATTTGTGAAAATACAGTAAAACGTGTATGTCACCATAAAAACAGCTCTATTTAATTACACAAATTGTATATCTTTTAAAAAAAAGGCAAAGTTAAAGACAGATATCATTGTTTTGTTCATTCCACGATTCTTAGTTTCATGAACTCTTCACTGCTGAAGATTGGGACCTACTCAACTGCCAAAGCTGGGGAGGCTGACACAACTGCCAAGGACCAAAGCCTTCTCCAACTTCCGAGGACCGGGTTCTGTCCAACTGCTGAGAACCAACAGCCTCTCAAAACTGCCAACATCCGGGAGACTGCCGAAACCACCGAGGACCGGGCGCCCGTTGAAACTGCCGAGGACCCAGGGCTGTCCAACCGAAACTGCCACACCTCAGCCACAGAAAGAAAAGATGAATTTGATACAAAAGGTGAAATTAAGAAATAATAATAGGACAAAATAATAAAAAAGGAAGGATGCGGCCAGTCAGCCAAAAGGGAGTTGACAGGCCAGAAGCCCAAACACTACCTAAGCTGCCATCTCCACCATATTGTTATCAATATACTGAGGTGCTAAAGAAATTGGTGTTAATTAAAGTTCAAGAATGTGCAAGAAGTGAGTATTTTACAAAAGTTAATGGATTGGAATCTACAGTCAATAATGAACCAATTGTATGTGCTGCTATTTTTAAAGATGTCACAATCTCCACAATGTACTTCTTTCGTAGCATCTGTTTGATCTGGTGCTAAGTCAAAGGGATCACCTGGTATCCAAAACAGTGATCAAATAATCACCTTGGAATATTCTAACAGACAGCAAATAAAGACTCAAACCTCATTGAATCCTTTGCTTTCCATTTTAAAAGAAGCGAATGGGTTTTTTTTGGACATACAGATGGCTCTAATACAGAAGCCAAAATATCCTAAAATATAAGTTGCATTAAAAAAAGTGACTTATTCTTCCCAATATGACAGAATCTGTGTGCAGTTGAAAAGAAACCATAAGCTCTAATATAACAGGTAATTTCATATTTATTCAAAAGTCAATTCTAAAAGCATGTAATGGGACAGATTAAAAGCAGACAAAAACTACACCACTGAGATAAAGACAGTAAAATGCCTGAGAAACTCAGCAGATCTGGCAACATCTGGGGAGAGGAAAACAATGTTAATGTTGCGAATGCCATGACTTCTTTAGAACTGAATGGGGCTTGGAAATGATAGTTTTTATGTCGTTGACATAGGGAGAAGAGGAACAACTGGAACAGATGGTGAAGGTGACCTGAGTAAAACAAAAAAAGGAGTGCTAATTGTAAAAAAGCCGTGGTCTTGATGTTAAATAGGTGTTAATGATACCTATGGATAGTGAGGAAGAAAGATTAGTTTTGCTGAGACCAAACATTTGTAAACAAGACTCTTGGAAATAATGTAATCAAAATAGAGGACAGTGTCCAATATCTGAAGTTATTAAAATCTATGTTGAGTCCTGAAAGCTGTAAAGTGCCTATATAGATAATGACTGCTGTTCCTCCAGCTTCGTGTTGGACTTCTCGAGATTGCTGCCATGGGTCTAGGATGGAGATGTGAATGTAGGAGCAAGAAGGTGTATTGAAATGGAACTCACTGCCCCAGAGTGCAATGGAGGCAATCAATCAACAGATTCAAGAAAGAAATATATATGTTCCTGATGAAAAGTGGGATGAAAAGCTAGGGGGAGCAGGCAGAAAAGTGGAGTTGAGGCCAGGATAAGATCAGCCATGTTCATGTTAAATGATGGAGCGGGCTTGAAGGGCTGAATTGCTTACTCTTGTTCCAAATTCCTCTGTTCCTATCAAATGACAAGCACCTAGAAAGCTGTGGTTGTTTCTGTAGTCAACGTTGAGATGTTCCTTGAAGTGATCATCCAGTCTGTGTTTGTTCTCATCAGTGCAGAGGAGAGCCAAACTGTGAGCAGTTCCTAGTAGATGGAAGACTGCAAGGCATGATAGTATTCTATATATAAATTAATATTTTAACAATATTTGGAATTTCGTACGATAGAGAAACACCATATTCAACAAATGTCAAGTTACTCTTTCAGGGATAGTAAGTTATTTAGCAATAGTAATGAACTTAACACACCATTAAAAAGCTAAGTATCCCTTTTTGACTAAGGCATAACTTTTTCAAGGATTTTACAGCAAGATTAAAGATTTAAGAGTGGAAATTCTCATCACTTCATTGGAATAAATTTCACATGGACTTTTTTTCAATTCAGATAAAAAGATCAGTTTTAATCGTATGTGTGCAGTTCCTCAATATATAAAGTTCAGACTGATATGTTTGATCTTCATTCATCATTGATAAGAAAACTTTGTGTGAACAACACTGAATAACTACTTTAAAGATGCAACAGAAACACGAATTAAGCAATTGAACAATATGGTACACAACAAATGATACATTAGCCTCCATTTTAATGATATAAGAGAGCATCTTGCTTATTTGGTTGAGCTGTTGAGTGGAAATCAGCACAAAACGTTTTTAGTGAAGGGGAAATCAAGAGAAATGTACAAAGTAATGGCACGAGAGTCTTTGTGTAGCCCAGAGGAGCTTTACTTTCATCACAGAAATAAACCATTCGACATACTGAAACTATCCAAGTTTGCTGTGTCTTTTTGCTGCCAGTTTTGACAAACTCAGGTCTAAAACCTTGTGGGGAGTTTTTGTTGTGACTCTGACATTGGAACATATGTAATTATGATGTCCTTGTCTGCCAGTGATGAATGCATCACAGGTCTAGTCTGAAAATCATGCGCAGTTTAAACAAAAGAGCAAGTACTATATCTCTTTTTAAAGCCTGTAATAGTCTTTTCTATTCAGATAGAGAAGGTTAAAATTGTGACAATTGTGTACAATTCTTTAGAGTTGTCATTTCATTTCATTCATGTTAAAGGCTATTTAGAGTGATGGTCACTCTTTATATAAAAGGGTGATTCAATGTTTGAATGACTACAACTTAGTTTAATACAAAATGTGGTTTCTGTGCCTGACTTAAAGGGAACATGCATTATTGTAAAGGCACAGTGAGTCCAACTCCAGAATTTCAAAGATAAAAGGTGCTAACCTGTTTTTCCTCTCACCTCAAGCCACACCCCCATCTCCTATCTACTAACATCATCCCGCCCCCTTGACCTGTCCATCCTCCCTGGAGTGACCTATCTCCTCCCTACCCCCCTACCTACACTCACCTTTACTGGCTCCATCCCCGCCTCTTCGACTTGTCTGCCTCCTCTCCACCTATCCTCTCCTCTATCCATCCTCTATCCGCCTCCCCCTCTCTCCCTATTTATTTCAGAACCCTCTTTCCGTCCCCCATTTCTGATGAAGGGTTTAGGCCCGAAACGTCAAGTTTTCCTGCTCCTATGATGCTGCTTGACCTGCTGTGTTCATCCAGCCCCATGCTTGTTATCAAGAATTTCAAACTCCAGCTCTGAGAAAAGAAATAATGAGCATGTATAGCTTGATTATTTTCTCATGACAGTTCATGTGACTCTTGAATTAGCTCCTCAGAAACAGCTGGATCTGTGTCTGTAGCCAATGAAACTTCAAACGTGAATGTTTAAACAAAGATGGTCTTGTAGAACTCAGGCAATTAGAGTTAACAGATCAGAATTGATATAAACCATGTCATGGATTTTGAAATATCGAACAGTAAAAGTAAAAATATAGCAGTTTTAAGTATTTTGTTTAAAACATAAAATTTTGACAAGCATTTCTTTTAAAATAAATGCATCAGAACATAATTTGCTTTTGGCTTTCTGAAGGTAGCTGAAGATTTTAACAACTCCTATGATCACATTGCACAAGTCATATTGACATTCAAAGCATGTATGTGAACACAATAATGCAAAATATTTGTTTTTTCACTTTGTAATATGCAGTGTATGAGAACATGTTTTGCAGAAACTGACTAATGTTTGTTAGTGAGGTTGAGTTAATTTTTTTTTAACTGGATATATTTCTGTTGAGGCCTCATTTTAAATTGAGAGAGACTTCATTAACCATAGGAATTACGCTCAATTATTAGAGAACTAACTGAGATTTTTGTGGTAAAATAAATATTACAGTACTTCTATAAGTCTCCGCACTGTGCTATTCCACCATTTCCATGCCACAACCACCTCTTCCCTCTGGATCTTAAACAAAAAGGCAAGGATACTGGTCTAGGACTGATCGAATATTGCTGCAGAGGTGCTGTATGTTGAATGGCATGTTTAACCAAGATGCTACCTGTCTGCTTGGTTTGATGTGCGTGAACCCATGGCAGTATTTCAAAGAAGTGTTGGAAGGTTATGTTGCCCAATACTTTCCCTCAAACAATGTGACACAGAAAAATTGTCTGGTTACTATCACATTGCTGTCAATGGAGGGGCTTTTTTGTGGATGAATTGGCTGCTGCGTTTCTTACATTACAACAGTAACTACACATCAAAAAGTACTAAATTGGTTGAAAATGACTTTGAAACACCCAATAATCATGAAATACATTATAAAAATGTTTTCCTTCTTTCAATCCTAATCCTAGCAGCCCCAGCCTACCTATAACCAACCCCTCCTTATTATTTTCTCCCTTCAAAAAAAATGCCCTCCCATGCCATTCCCCCCCCATCTCCAGTGCTGGTCCTCCTTATTCCATAGTTCGGTCGTAGCCCCCTCCCCATGCTGGACCTCCCCTGCCAAGTGCCCTCTCCAAGCTGTTAACTCTCAGCACTGCCTTTTCCCCTTTACAGACCGGTCAATCTTACCTCTGTGGTGGACAAATTATTGGAGAGGTAAAAGGTACTGCAGATGCTGGAGAATCCGAGATAACAAGGTGTGGGGCTGGATGAACACAGCAGGCTAAGAAGCATCATAGGAGCAGGAAAGCTTGACGTTTCGGGCCTAGACCCTTCATCAGAAAAAATCTCATTCAGAAAGTAAAGGGGCATGGGATTCAGGGACATTTGGCTGTCTGGATACAAAACTGGCTGTCCAATAGAAGACAGAGGATGGTAGTAGATGGAAAGTATTCAGCCTGGAGCTCAGTGACCAGTGGTGTTCTGTAGGGATCTGTTCTGGGACCTCTGCTTTTTGTGATCTTTACAAATGACTTGGATGAGGAAGTAGAAGGGTGGGTTAGTAAGTTTGCCGATGACACCAAGGTTGGTAGAGTTGTGGCCAGTGTGGAGGGTTGCTGTAGGTTGCAACAGGACATTGACAGGATGCAGAGCTGGGCAAAGAAGTGACAGATGGAATTCAACCCAGAAAAGTGTGAAGTGATTCAATTTGGAAAGTTGAATTTGGATGCAGAATACAGGGTTAATAGCAGGATTCTTGGCAGTGTGGATGAACAGAGGGATCTTGGGGTCCACATCCATAGATCCCTCAAAGTTCCCACCCAAGTTGACAGGGTTGCAAAGAAGGCATATGGTGTGTTGGCTTTCATTGGCAGTGGAATTGAGTTTAAGAGCCGTGAGATTATGCTGCAGCTCTATAAAACTCTGGTTAGACCACACTGGAATATTGTGTTCAGTTCTGGTCAACTTATTACAGGAAAGGTGTGGAAGCTTTAGAGAAGGTGCAAAGGAGATTTACCAGGATGCTGCCTGGACTGCAGGGCAGGTCTTATGAAGAAATGTCGAGGGAGCTAGGGCTTTTTTCATTGGAGCAAAGAAGAATGAGAGGTGACTTGATAGAGGTTTACAAGACGATGAAAGGCATAGATAGAGTGGATAATCAGAGACTTTTTCCCGGGGCGGAAATGACTATTATGAGGGGGCATAATTTTAAGGTGATTGAAGGAAGGTATAGGGGAAATGTCAGAGGTAGGGTCTTCACACAGAGAGTGGTGGGTGTGTGGAATGCGCTGCTGGTGGTGGTAGTGGAGTCAGATACTTTAGAGACTTTTAACTTGGATAGACATATGGAGGATAGTAAAATGTAGGGTATGGAGGGTAGATTGATCTTAGCAGGATAATAGGTTGGCACAACAACGTGGGCCGAAGGGCCTGTACTGTTGTATGTTCTAAACCGCCTCCCCATCCCACTGCCACCGCCAACCATTGACAGCTTCCATATGCCACATCGCCTTCCAAGTCAACCCTCTGACCAATCACAGCAGTGGAGGCAGACAGAAAAAAACTACATATTATCATTGATTGTCAATTCAGAAGGTGGGGGAATAAACCTTGGACTAATATAATTAACTCTGTTGTGCATTGTGTATTTGCAAAGGAAACATCATGTGAAACTAACCTTGCTGTAATTTTTGAGGAGCCCACAAAAATAATAATGATGGGATAAGAACAGAAAATGCTGAAGAGTCTCTGTGTGTCTGGCAAGATCTGCGGAGAGAGAAGTAGTTTGAAGTTCAATATCGTTCTCCTTCGTAATGTTCTGTTTCTTTCTTCACAGATGCTGCCATACCTATTGAGTTTCTCAAGCATTTTCTGCTTTAATTTTATATCACTAGCGTTTTGCTTTATAATAGACATTGTTCATCAAATTGTTCAGACACATTATGACATACCTCAAGTAGGACTCCAGTTCAGGCCTACTGACAGAGACAGGGACACAAGCAAAACATCCCAAGAACCTTTTTTTATATAGGTATGGGACTGACTATGGAATTTCCAGAATGTATTTGAAAAGCTTCTGTGCAAGAGACTGTATATAAAATGAAAATAAAATGAAAAGCACATGAGCAAACATTTGCATTAAACAGTGGAAAACTGTGGATTACCAAAGCAATTTAGAAATCACTAAAAACTAGTATTTCCCAAAAAAGTAATTGAAAAGGTTGATGGATTTCAGCTGTTATCTCAAAGGGTTGAATACAAAGTTATGCTTCTGTTATATAAAGCTCTGACTTGACTGCACCTGGATCAGTGTGTTCAATTCTGAGGAACATACCTCAGTAAGGCTACATTTAGGATTGCTGGGGGTGTAATGGAAATTCACCAGAATTATACCATAGCCAAACGGGTTAAAAGATCAGAATAGGTTTGTATTCTGTTAGGCCCAGGACAAGGGAGTGAATCAGGGTTCAATGTTAGTGTTAGAATGAGTGGTGACCTGACAGTGTGACATGGCAGAGAGAAGATGGTGATATCTGGTGACATGGCCTCTGACGATCAGCTGGACAGAAGCCGGTAGCACTCTCCACTGACCTATCCACCATAATTCCATATTCCTGTCTGAAAAGCGGGAGCCTGCTTCTCTTTCTGGGCCACATCCTTGCTGATAACACAACAACACCAAAGGCTGCAAACCAATGAAAAAGTGGCTTGCAGTGTCTAAAGTGGTGTGCAGCTGGGACTAAAATATGGGACCAGTGACCTCAATGTTGTAAAATCCCAGCAGTGGCAGGCACTGTTGTCTCTCCTGCCGTATGACTCCGCGGAGAAGATGTTGCAGAGTTCAATTACATGCGGTGAAGAATGGAATATTGCGTGGGAAACGTTGCTGTGAGCCATGGCAGACTGGACATCATGAATGTCACTCAAGAGAACGTTTTAACTGAAAATTTTACCCATAATTTGTTTTTTCTCATTTTTCTCATTTGCTAAAGCACTGACCTGGGTTTTTAATCTGCTGGGAAAATGCCTGCTATTTGGCTCCTCAGTGCCATTGGAATTTAAAATTCAATCATCTGTCATAGTTTGTGAACCATATGCCAGTCAGTTTTGCCCAAATGGGACCTTTACCACCATCTAGATTTTGAGAACAATGACCGCAGCAAAACGGAGAATAAGACAAAGCAAAATATCTTGTCTGTTCAATAACAAATACAACAAAAAATAAAGTTAATCTGTAAGATGTCCTCTGAAATAGCAGGGATAATAATAATGATAATTGGCAGAAGCCTAGTCAAGCAAAGAGGCCACTCCTCTCGAATAAGGACCGACAGAACTTTATTAATGATATAACAAGCATGGGGCTGGATGAACACGGCAGGCCAAGCAGCGTCATAGGAGCAGGAAAGCTTGACATTTCGGGCCTAGACCCTTCAGGGCCCGAAACGTCAAGCTTTCCTGCTCCTATGACGCTGCTTGGCCTGCCGTGTTCATCCAGCCCCACACCTTGTTATCTCGGATTCCCCAGCATCTGCAGTACCTATTATCTCTGAGAGAACTCTATTAGTATTGTCCCGTCTTTTCAGGAACAAACACAGAGAATGCTGGAGAAACCCAGCAGGTCTGGCAGCATCTGTAGAGAGAAAAATAGTGTTAACATTTCGAGTCCAGTGTGAGTTCCTCAGAACCGTGTGTTTGTTTCAGATCTTCAGCATCTACAATATTTTGCTTTTGTTCCAATCTTTGCAGGAGAATGAAGAATCCAAATAAATCAGAAACAAAAAAGAGAATCTTCTGGAAAAGCTTAGTAGGTCTGGCAGCATCTGTGGAGAGAAAACAGAGTCAACGTTTTGGGTTGAGTGACCCTACCTTGGAACTCACTCGACTAAAGCCTCCATTTATGATTAGAAGAAAACAACAAAGGAGAGAAGATAAAGTGGTATAAAAAGATATCAACCATCTGAGAAAAAGTATGCCCTTACAATTTGGGCAAAAGATTCCAAAGAGTCTCCTGCATTTCTTACATCAATGCTAGACAATATTTCACCAGCACCCACCAGAGTATTTCACCAAGATAACTGAGGTTGTTTTATCATTTGCCACAAATGCTATTCTCAAGAAATACAACATAATTGAAGAACAGAAGGAAATAATAGTGTCTGCATGGATCATTTTCCAGAGACTTACTATCCTGACCAAACAGCCTGGAACCACTTACCAGTTCTGTATCAAATAGGCAAATAAAGAAGAACGTTAATGAGACCGGCAAAAGATACCTTTGATATCGTGGCCAATAGGCTTATTTATAAAGACCTGTTTAGAATATGTGAAAACAGTTGCCAGCAGCAGTTTAAAATGAGGGCATGAAGTGCAAGAATCTAATGAAATAAACATTTGCTGAGCAGTTTAGCCATAAGTTACGCCATCAACCTTTGGGACAAATGAATGACCTACAGAATACAAAATAGCGGTCTTTAATTTTAGACACTGCAATAAACTTTCACAGAAACACAGAATTGTTACTTTTCATCCTATCTTAGAAACACTTCATCGAATGAAACACCCTCACCATCTCCCCATAGCCCTAGATATTCTTCCTTTACAGATAACATTCCTGTTCTCGCTTGAATGTCCCAATTGAACGTGCCTGAACCACACTCTCAGATGTTCCATTCCATTTTAAAAGTGATAGCTCACCACACTAGCCCTGTATGATGACTAACGCCTGTTTGGAGGCAGATAGAAGATTTCCAACCTACATTTCTTATGCTAAAGTGATTAATCAAATCTTAATATAATTTATTGACAGTTTGTCTACATCACCTTTTGCTCTGCTGAATGCAATTAAATGTCCAGAGAAATATATGATGTTTTCCATGCACTCACAAGTCAATTGCCTCAAATATCATTTAACCAATTCCATTTTACAGTAAATGCTTTGGAAGCTGATAGCCAACATTATCATGTTACATTGTATTTTGTGCAATCTCATTATCCATTTTATGGCTGCATTATAGCAATCAGTTACTAGTTTATTAAAGTCATTGTCTGTGAAATGCAGTGTATGTGTTTATATATAAAACTTCCCCTACATACTTGTTAAAAAGAAAATACCATTTATTTTGACCAAGTTGTAATGATATTTTCTTGGTCGGTCAGATACGTGTATGAGAGAACAGAGATTGGGTATAATTTAAACTGACCCTGCATTCTCAATTTGCTTATTTAAATAGAAAATATATTTTTGATTAAAGCTCTTGAAATATTGCCATACAAACCATGTTGTGCAACTGTTAAACAGTTCAATGAAGTTGAATTCTGATAGACTGTCTGTTTCTTCCCTACCATCAACTTTTATGTGTTCAGTAATCAACGTATTTGCAACAATAAGATGGAAGGGATGGAAATGATGAAAAGGAATTACAGTTTGTAAAAAAAATTGTGGAATGTGAGCATTACTGACTGTGTCAACATTTGTGGCCAATCTTTAATTTAAATGGTGTTGAGTTACCTTCTTAAACTGAGCTGTCCATGTGGTGTAGGGGCAGTTGCAGTGCTGTTAGGAAGTGACTTCAAGGATATTGTCTCAGCAACAATGAAAGAGTGGTGGTGTAATTGAAAATCAGGATGGTGTACAGCTTGAAATGAAACCAGGAAGTGCTAGAAAAACTCAACAGGTCTGCCAGCATCTGAGGAGAGAGAAATAGAGTTAATCTTTCGAGTCTGGTATGACATTTCTTTTGGGGCTCGGAAGAATCAGCCTGAACTCAAAACGTTAACTCTGTTTGTTTCTCCACAGATGCTGCCAGGCCTGCTGAGCTTCTCCAGCACTTTCTGTTTTATTTCAGATTTCCAGAATCCACAATGTTTTGCCATTATTTGTATGTGACTTGGATGGGAACTTGAAGATTGTGGTATTTCTATTGCTTGTGTTGGCCTTGTCTGTCTAGATGGTAGTGGTCACGCATTGGAAGGGGCCTTGGTGACTGCTTCTTGCAGATAGATGAAACACCCTGCTGCTATTGTAAATCAGTGGTGGAGAGAGTGAATAATGAAGGTGTTAGATGGTAGCAAGTCACATTGGCGCTCTTTGTTCTTGATGGTATTGAGCTTTTTGAGTTTTGTTGAAGTGATTCTCATCCAAGCAAGGGGAATATTCCATCTCATCTCTAATTGTGCCTTACAGTTGAGTGGACACCCATGAGGTGAGTTACTTCCAGCTTAAGGCACACACTAGAAGTCACAGTATTCATATAACCAAATTTATATTAAGTTCAACCATTTTTAAATGCAACTATTATTAAAGATGATTCTAAGTCAAAATTTCATTTGAAAATTACTAAAGGTCACATGGATTAAAAAACCATTGGAAAATTCATTGGATTAACATTCTACGGAGTTAAGGATGAACTCGAATGAAGAAGTAGATAACACAGGGTGGAGCTAGAGGAACACAGCAGAAAATTTTCTGAAGAAGGGTCCTGACCCGAAATGTCAGCTTTCCTGCTCCTCTGATGCTGCCTAGCATGCTGCGTTCATCCAGCTCTACACCTTGTCATCTCGGACTCCAGCATAGGCAGTTCTTAACCATCTCTCTTGAACAAATAACTTCTCTTTTACATACACTTATCACCACAAACATACCCAAATTGTTTTATTTTCTACTATGATGGAGTGGAGAAAGTATACATGCCCTGTTTGTTAAACATTGAGCAGAATCTTGTGCCATTTGCTGTGGTGAGTTTCACGACAGAGAGAAGTGTAACACAGCTTGAGGGTAGAGGGGGTGGTTCCACTACCTTTCTGCCTTTACTCTAACTAAGCCTGTGGAGGGAGCGATTTCCGACTAAGGTGTCCTGATCTTGGATGAAGACCTATGGCCTGTGAAGTGCTGGACTTCTAAATAATAATGGTTTTTCCGGACAAGAGTGATGTGGGGCCTTGGTTAGCTCTGTGCTCAGCAGATGAGATATTGGTTATCAGCCTAAAATAAGGTGTTTTTTTTGCACTGTACAGTTGAAGACATTTCACACCATTATCAGCTCAGATATCCAGAAGCTGATTAGGGCAGCAGGGCATTGACAACTTTAGTGAGTGGTGGGACCAACTTTAACTTTGAAGCAAATTAAGAATTGAAAAATAAATATGGAGAGGACTGTGAAGAAAGATTAATTGCAGTCAAACAGAAACAGAAAGATAACAACCAAAGAGCAAAAAGATTGGATTGAGAGAGAGAAAACTGAAATAGACAAGAAAAAATAATAAACAGAAAAAATTGGATAATTATGAAAGTCTCAATGAACTATTTATCACCAAAAGGAATAAGGTTTCAAAATTTAAATTATTCAATATAGTTGATTGAGGCTGCATTAAAAAGTTGTTAAATCACTTAAGGATTACACCATTAATTAAGTAGGCTGTTGATGTGTGTCGGTTACAAATAGTCCTTGAAAATCCCTAGAGAAGATAACTGGAATTGACAGAAGGATTTGAACAGTTTCTGAATTGATTGTCATGGGTGATTTAGTGACAGGGAAGAAAAAGTCTGTTGAGTATAAGACTGCTTCTAAATATATATATAAAAATAATTCTGAATTGCAGAGTGTTTACCATTTGACTTCTTAGAAGTGGAAAGTCAAAAGGTTAACGAGTGTTGTGGTTACATACTGTTTATGAAATGTTAAGTGACTTTGTGGAGAGAAGGCAAGCCAGGCTTCTAGGAGAGATAAGAGATGGTTTTATGACTTCAATTGCTTCACAGACATGATTTAGAAGAGATGGAGCTATATGCTACATGTTGCCTAGCAACACTCTTTTGGAAACAATAAGTGCTGAAGATCACAGTGGGTTAAGCAGCATCTATGGAGAGAAAGCAAACTGACTCTGCTGAAGAGTCATCAAGATCACTCGTCTGACCTCCAGCATTTTTTGTTTTCAGTACAGATTCTAGCATCTGCAAAAATTTGCTCCAGTTCTCTTTTGAAGCTGGTTTCTTTTTTTTCATGAACACCTGGGTCTGTCAAAAACTTCAGAAAGCTAAACTGAAAAGGGAAGAAACCTTAAAGCTGAGCAGGCTGAAAAGATCCCTCTCTTGACGAATATATAGTGGGAATTTGATCGAGTGAAAACTCTTACCCAAGTTCAAGTTTGATTTGAAGATTCCATCAATTCTTTGGCTATCAGCATTTCAATCTCATTAACGAGAAATCAATCGGACTGGGCAATATCTTCCCATTTTATCCTTTGAAATTGGACTCATAGGCCACTTAGTGTTTTTGCCTTTTGGTATTTATTAAAATCCCATATCATCTCTGCAGAGCTATATTGCCTTCTTCATCACGTGAACATTTCTATTTAGGATTAAGAAGATATGGTTTAATTCTTCATTTTAGCTCACTTGTTGACCAGTTTTGTTGTTTATTGGAATGATATTAATAATTTGTGCAAATCCAGAAAGTTCATGAAAAGTGTACAAAAACCATGGGTTATATGTTCTTTGTATGGAACTAAAGGTAGAGCAGCGTAGATAGAGCCGATGGTTCTGGATATTCGCAACTCCTTGCATTTCTCTTTACCAGTCTGAATTTGCAGGCTGATTTACACATATATAATGGCGTGACATGCTGCTTCTCTTTCTTGCCTATAATACTCTGATTTAAAACTTTTCTGGACTGTAATAATGCTGATTTAAGACTATAATATAGAAAACCACCTGTCTCAAACTTTAAAAAAAATCACCTGAAAACTGTTACAAGTAACGCCATTAACGAATTAAAGGATAGAATTAATTTTATCCCTGTCAGAATGGATGTTAACTTATAAAAAATTTGTTTTACCTCCTGGATTTTATGAAAGTAATGCCCTTCTGAAATGTGCTAAGACTTTTCTCATTATGTTGCATACCTGATATAAGGTTTGTTGGACCATGCTTGTAAAGATATTAAAGATATTCAACTTATTAATTGGAATGATGTAGTGAATGAAAATGAAACATCCTTTTTCAATCATTCACATAATTTTTCTTACGATAAACACACTCAGCAAATTCTAGCTGATCTTTAGAAGTATCAAGCATGATTTTAGTGGCAATTAATTCTTTGCCAAACAAGTTGACGCATTGGTCACTATAGCTGTACCTTGCAAACACAATTAAACAAGTGCCTGTTGTTACTGTCTTCTGATCCGTCAACCAATTAAACAACATTTTATAGTTGATAAATGATGACTGTAAGATTGGTTATTGAATAAGCTTTCCTGCACAATCACACATCACAAATATTGTGCTTTTAAACATTAAAGCAGTAACAATTGATCAATCATAGGGATGATTTTGTGCGATTAGGAATGTGATAATTTTTTCTTCATTTGGTACCATTTGTTCTTTTCATTACCAGCAATTTTCTTATCTGTGCAATCATTACTGTGTATTCGATCCCAGCTATATTTTACAATCCTTCACCTGTGATACCAGTCTTTCTTTATTTACCAACATTTTTTTACCATCATTTCTGTCAAAGTGGCCTAACAATTTTTATTGAAACAGAAAACAAAATTGATTAAACTGTCTTCATTATATTGTACACAGTAACAGCTGATCAGGGATGATTTACAGATGTGTTCAAATCCCTCATTACTTTGAGGTTTGCATGTGAATTCGAAGCTTTGTCATCCTTGCATATACTAGCAGCCAAATTATGTGTCAGGATTACAGATGTGGTTTATGCCTATCACATAACTCTTTGCTAATCACTAAAGTGTTTGCTCATGCACTCTTTCCATCCAGGTTTATCACATAGCCATGTTTGTACTTGATTCTTTCTGAGGATAATCGTGGTGTCTGCTGACTTTTTTTTTACTCTTCCAACATCTCCGCATTTCTTCCAGAATTGAATCAAGTACCTGAAACAGACACTGACAAGTATATTCAGTAGTACGTTTGCAAATGATGTTCATGGTGCCCAGTGTACCATAAAGCTTGGATCTTATCTCCTGCAATCTTTGTTATGCTTCCAGACTCTATGATATCCATCTCATGGAATAATGCAGCAAAGGAGGTAGACGTGCTCCCCACTGCTGCGACCTTGGGAAAGTACTCTCTCTCTCTCTATCCCAAACAAATTACTGTTAATTACTGAGGCCTCCCCTCAGTCATAAAACCTTCTGGGTAATCTTAAACAGGTGAGGATTGGACATCCCTGTTGGAAGAAGTTCTGCCCTCAAACCAGTGCTAACCCATCAGATTGGCTGGCAGTTCTAGTAGTGCCAGAGTTCAGTAGTGGGCATTACTGGGACTGCTAACAGCACTGTTAAAACTGTCCATGTATCCTGCAGCCAGCTGGGTCCCAAGTTCTTTTGCCTGTGGGAATATTGGCAAGACTAGGGAGAGGGTAGGATGGGAAGGGGAATGCAAGGATTGGGATAGAGAGGACATGTAGAGGTAAAAATGTCAAAAGTCACATGACACCAAGTTATAGTCCAACAGGTTTATTTGAAATCACAAGCTTTTGGAGTGCTTCTCCTTCAACAAGTGAATATCTGAATATCAGGTGCTCTGAAAGCTTGTGATTTCAAATGAACCTGTTGGACTATCATCTGGCGTCATTGGACTTCTGACTTGTCCACCACAGTCCAACGCTGGCACCTCCACATCACAGGTAGAGGTAGGATGGGAGGGGCAATGGGAGGCCAAGGGAGGACAGGGATTGGAAATGGACAGGTGGGAAGTGACAAAGAGAAGTAATATCTTGGGGATGAATCCCCTAAGGTGCGCAGTGAAGCCCTGGAAGTATATACCCCATACTTCCCACCTTTTACTCAGCTGTGGTAAAATATCACAGCCTTCCAACCACTCCGCCCACTTCTTGCCAGACCACAATAATTGTAGTATTGGACAAATGGCTTGTTAACAAGTTCAACTATCCAAACAATGGTGGGTGGACTCCCAATTTCAGTGTCCACCAGCTTTCCTGCTTTATAGGACCAGCTTAGGCTTGGGTAGACCCACCTGGCATATGAGCATGTGAATTAGGGGCAGGAGTAGATTATTCAGCCCCTTTGAGCCTGTTCTGCGTTTGAATTAATTCTGATCTGATTGTAATCTTAAATCTACGTTTCCACATACCCTGATAATCCTTCAAGCCCTTTATTTCTCCGCCATAAAATTATTCAAGGACCCAGCTTCCACTACCTTTTCAGGAACAGGATTCCATAGACTCACCACCTGTTGAGAGAAAAAGACATTTGCATCATCTCTATTTCAAATGAGTGACCCTTAGTTTTTAAATAGTGATGCCTAGTTCTAGATTGTCCCATAATAGGAAACATCCTCTTCACATCTACCCTTTAAAGGCATATTTTACACGTTCCCCAACTGAAAACACATCTAGCAAATGAGGCTGTAAACATGCACCCCGGTACAAGTTGTACCTCCCTAATCTAGCACTGTCTGGTCTGGTAAGCTTTGTACCAATGGTATGGATGCAGTTCTGGTTTTGGTCCATGTAAAGTCGCTATTCAGGTCACAAGGTCATGGTGTGCACATGCCCAGTCTGCCCCAGTGTTTACCTTAGTGAAATACGTTTGCTGTCTACAATAATTCAGATCGTACTTGTTGGACCTTTGGTGAAAATGTTCTTTTTGCTCACAGTCGGACATGAGAGAGAAAAAAAAATCAAACGCAGGAACGAATGCCTCTGGTGTCTGTGCAACTTTATCCTTTTAACAGGTGCTACATTAACAAACATTTATTGTTTCAAAATATAATATACAGCAAGAAAATGTAATTGAATCTAATAATAAAATACAGAATGCTTGTGAATATGTTGCATAGCACGTTTTAAACATGTTTGAAAACTTCCCTGCTGACTCTAATACTTGACCTCCAGTGATCCATCACATTCTCCAGTCTGGCAAAAGCCCAGTACTAAGGATGCTAGATTATGGACGTATAATCTATGTGCTTCTAATAGTGTGATAGTCAATGTATTGCTTTATTATTTATTTTGACGAGGTACTTCAAATGGCCATATGGATAGTTCCTCCCTCACAGATTTCTGGGCAGGGTGGTCCCTGTATTGCATATATTAAAAGAAATAGAAAATGCTCATTAAACCCCCAAATTAACAGAAAGAAAAATACAGCGCCATTTTCTAGAATTAAAAATCTCCACCTCGTTAAGACACACAAAACCTATTGTATAGAAAATTCAGCACTGGGAGGCGCTATTAAGTTTCCCAAATATAAAAGGCTAGATCATTATTTATCCTAAACAAATTTTGGAAATTGCCTGAGAATTTTTTAATGCTATTTATAAACATTTATGTAGTGCCTATTTTTCACAAGAATGAGCTTTTGGGTAAAGCATTCTTCTGATTCAAGAGAGTAAGATAGACGAAAGGCATAGAAATGCCATCAATGATGATTTGGAAATGAGAATTTGAGTTGCCATTTTGTTTCTATATCGATTAAGTATCACTTCCAAAAAACTTAGCCTTGGCACAAAACAGTTGATTGGTCAAAATATGAAAAGAAGGAGCATATTTAGCTGTCAGCTCTCACTGAGGAAGACATAATTCAGGCTTCTAAGCATTTAATCTGTTCAGTTTGGTTTAAGTTGTGGCAAAAATAAGAAATTGTTGATGTTTTTTCTCTGTTATTAATATCATGGGGAATGTACAATCTGTGATTCTCACTGCTCACAACTTTGCAGCTTGTTGGAAATTGCTGACATAGATTCATCTCTTTGTAACTTGTTAAATGTTGATCTTCTTTTAGTTTGCTTGCATCTGGAACATTTAAAAGCTTAGCTAAATAGTTTGCTACTTGGAAAATTGCTGAATTTTCTGTTTTACTTTTCTTCCCTTTTTTCAGATAAGCATAACCTATTCTTCCTGCCATGAACCTTTACAAACCTTTGGTTGCGACTTGAGTTAACTAGTGTGTATGACTGATGCCTCATCTTAGGAGATAAGTCAAGACATTGCAGTGATCACATTGTTGGAATGATACCAGGAATGAGTGATTTAATTTTTGTGGGAACCGGAGAAGTTGGAATTGGTCTAATAATAGACAACATTTAGGGGAGATCTAATAATAGAGGCATTCAAAATTATGAGGGGTTTTGGAGAGTAGATAGGAATGAACTTTTTCAACTGGCAACATGGCAGAAACACCAATGACAAAGCTTTCAGACAATTTACAAAGTAATGTCTGGAGAATTTTTTTATGCAGTAAGTTGTTACGAATAGAGTACATTGTCTGAATGGCTGGTGGAAGCAAATGTAATTTAAACTGTCAAAAGATAATTGGTGCCTATTTGAAAAGCAGCGGCAGTGTAGGACTGTTTTGAAGAGGAGGTTCTGGACTCAAAACATTAACTCTATTTCTCTCTCCACAGATGCTGCCAGACCTGCTGAGTTTCTCTAGCAGTTTGAGTTTATGCTTCAATTTTCCAGTATCTGCAGCTCTTCACTTAATTTCAGAGGTGAAAGACAAATCAGATAACACTTTCAAAGACACACCTCAGACATGGTGAGTCAAATGATATTGTTCTCTATTGTACAGTTCGATAAGATTCTTACAGTTGATTTTTTAAAAAAATTATGCTATATAACTGCAAATGATAGCAGCTCTGTTTCGAATTTTAAAAGATTTGATCAAGATGGAAACATCAGGATGTGACTCATTCCAGAGGATATTTGGAAATAGAAACCATAGGAGATTTCCTTGGGGGAAGAAATATTCAACTTGGAGAGATGATTCAGATGATAAGCTGGTTGTTGAAGTTCAGAGCAGGAATCAACCAAATAATTTTCCATATAAGTCAGTGCCCATTTGTGGTTACCAAACGAAACCTATTTTTTAAAAAATGCATCTTGCTTTGACAAAGCTCAGCAGGTAATTATGCTTTGATGGAAAATGTTATTTATATTTGTTTCCCAAAATTATCAGGACTGTTGATGTACTGTAATCATGGATCACAAGGAATTGGCCTGTACAAATACATTAATTCAAGTTTAGTTGACTACAATATCAAAATTGGGCATAGATTTTTTTTGTATTTAACAACATTCAGTTCTGCTCAGCTATACAACATGGAAATCCTGCAGCCCTCTAGTATTTATCTTTTTTGACAATTATGTCAGAATCTTCAGTATCAGTCAAGTTGAAGCATTGCCATTTAATGCATGCATTCATCTTCAAACACAGAAAAACTCGTTTCTCCAAACATCTTCTGCTGTTTGCACATGATGGATTATGCCCAGCTGATGGTGTCTACAAAGATGAAAACATACTATGAATTATCAATTCACAGTGGTTGTCTCGTTCCAGGAAATTCAATTTAGAGTTAATTCAAATTTTAGAAGCATCTTTTGAATGAACTATCCATTTAGTAGGCTTTTTTAAAAAAAATAGAAAGATGATTGCTGCAGTTCAGGCTTTAACTTTGCATTCACAGCAGAAACACAGCTTCCAGAAGTAAACCAAACCTCCTGTGAGCTGAAGGCTGCACTTAATGTAAGTGGGATATCACGCCATGGGATTATATCTTCACCCTACATTGCACCAGAAACTACAACATTTTCATTCATTTTCTCCTATTTGCACTAAATGGTATCAAATATCATATTGCTGAACCATTGCATTTAAGCTAACATTAATGGACAGAGTTATTACTAATTAGAGTTTTACGCTCAAGCTTTAAGGTACAGGAAGACATCTGTGACAGTTTTACCATTAGTAGAGGAGAAAAAGTGATGGTGAATTGACCATTCCTTATATATTTCTTCCAATCTGCCTTAAAGTCAACAGCAAATATTATTACAACAGATAGTATATCTCAAAACCCATAAAGTGGAATTAACACACCAAGCTAAAAGTATGCTCTTAGGGGTGTCTTTTTTGGCATCAGTGTAATGCAATTAATCTTTTGGATGAAAGCATCCCTACAAACTTTTTAAAATGAAGTGCAGTACGTGGGAAAAACAATTCTGAAGTTGTCCACAGGGGCCAGCCGTTAGTTCTTTGAAGACACTGGAAATAAAGTCTGGAACATATATCCTGATTTAAAATCTGCTGTATGAAGAGCTGTCAAAAATCAATTAAGAGTCAAAAGACACATTGGCAGAAGAAATTATGAAGTAGCTCAAATTGTCCAAATGTTGAAGAACACAATTTTAAAAAGCAGAGAAAGAAATGGCCTAGAAATTGGAGGTGATGCCTTTCTGAAAACTACTTTTTAAAAAAAACATACATTGCTGAGATGAATTAATGAAATTTTCATCCAATCATTTATCACATCCGGATGCAACTATTCCAATACTCCCTTAGAATGGCTCCCATTATCCACCTTATACAAGCTTTGACTTATTCAAAATTCTACAGCCAATAAGTCCATTCATCCATCATCTTTGTGCTTGTGATGTATATTGACTCCTGGTCCCTCGACGCCTCAAGGATAAAATTCTGAACTGTATGTTTAAGTTTTTTTAAGTTTTGGTTACCCAAATTGTTCAACTTAATTGAGTGTATAATACAGATATAACCCTATTCCTTATTGATTTGGGTCCTTCACAAATGTTGCATTTTACAAGTACTTCAGCGCATGTAAGCCTTTCTTTTTGTAATATTGTTTTTGTAGGATTTGTTATTTTATATCTTTTTGGTTCAAGATTATCCTTATTTTTATACCCTGCAGATCTCGTTTGTATGCTTTTGTTGCTACAAATGTTTGCATGTTTTCAACTGCATTTGCAATGCATGTCACAGTGCAATTCATCCTTTGGGCTCTGAATACAGTTCTTGAACAAAATAATGCTAGTGTGCCATTATTACACCTTTATATTCCTTCTGGTCCTAGAACCTACCAGAAATCCATGTTGCTCCAACTCTGGCCTGGTGTGGGCCTCCTCTCTCTCTGTCTAGCCATTGGTGATCATGTCCGCAGCTGTTTCAGTCCTACAGTCTGGAAATTCCTTCATAAGATGCGTCCTTTCACTTTCTTTAAGACAATTCTCAAAATCTGTTCTTGGATCAAGCATTTGGTCATTTCCCTGATTATCTTCTGATGGGGCTCAATGTTTAATTTTGTTTTATAGTGCTTCTGTGAAATGAATTGGGACATCTTATTATGTTTAAAGTGCAAGACATATGCAAGTTGTTACCGTTTTTCCTCTTCACATCCTTTAGAGATCCTCCTTAAGACCTTGTTCGTGGAGGACATTTTTGCTCACTACTCTTATATTCTTCTTCATTGAATCTCATCCAGCTTTGTATGATTACGCTTCAGAGAAGTATCTTGATGTTTTTCAATGTTAATGGTACTTTAGAGATACAAGCTATTTTATTGATGTTAAGTTTAATGGGAGTAAATCTGATAGTCTGCCTAATTCTCACATTTTATTAAAACAAAATGTTATTCATACATAATTGGATCATAAGTGTTCATGTGATTCAAAACAAGACATTTGTGAATTGAAATCAGTTCTTGAAGCAGCAAACAAGAAGGTAGAAGTATTACCCACTGTGTACTGCCTTGGTTTTTAATATTGTAATGTAAATTTTGAATAGTTATTTGGTAATGAATTACCATGTGAGAAATCTACAGGATCCCTACCCCCTTGTTGTTGTTAATTGATCTGTCCATGAAATAGGTGGGGAAATAGTCAAAGATCACAGTGCCATATTCCAGCTCTCAAGTAACAAGGGTATTCTGCAGTCTTCCAACAAGTTAAGATATAGTAAGATATATGAAAAGGGAAGATTATGGAGTATGTTTGCATTAGGACTAAATGTTCCACCTTGCGTGCACTGCTAAAGATGTATTATAATTATTTCATTTGCGATTTCATTTTGATTTACAAGCCAGAATCTGCAAGTGATTGCTTCATTCTGGTTAGGTAAAGGCAGGTCAATTCTAGACATATCGGGGTCAAGTCTTATTTCTAACATGGTGTGGGTTGTGTCCAGACTGTCTCCAGCCAATTGCACAGCTGAATGCCCATTGTCTTCAGTAGTTGGCCTTTCATTGCAATGAATCTGCAAGATATCATTGCCAGCAGCACAGACAATCTCTGTGGGTCTGTGACAGTATCCAAAAGGGCAGGGATGAAAGCACCAACAGTGAGGCAGAGCAGGAGATGTACACCTACACATAGAATTTAATTAAAATTTTGAGGGGGAACATTTTAAAAAGTGTTCTCCATACACATGATAAACAACTAAGTATCATATACACACTAATGAAGGCTATTTATTGCATTTTTTTTAAAAAACGTGAAATACATTGAAGAAACTTCAAACGTTAGTAATATTGCTAAACAACTTTATTGTATATAAGTATGGGAACTAAGAAAGTGTTAGTTCAATTAATTGGTTGTGTCTTAATTAATCATCTCTAAAGGCTGCTATGACTGAAATTAATGTCAATAGCTTGAGTCCTGGGAAGGGGTCAACTATTGAAATTGGAAATGTATATATTCAGGTTTGGAAATGAATTGGTCTCGTCCACGCTGCACATTTACTTAACCGATGGGTCTGGACCACCCCTGAATATTATTCAACATTGGTTGCCTTCATTAAAACCACAAAGCAGACTTAGTTTACAAAATAACAGAGAAACAAACTATATTTCTGGTTTTCAAACAGGAGGCTGGAAGAATACACCAAGCCAGGCAGCATCTGGAAAAAAGGAGCAGTCAACATTTTGGGTAGTTACCCTTCTTCAGGACTTCAGTTTACCTTGGGTTCCAGCACCTGCAGTCTTTTTTGTGTCTAACCAATATTTCTGGTTTTGTTTGTTTCAGATCTCTGGCATCCACAGTTCTTTGTTTTATTATACCAGACTGAGTTAATGATTTTAGAAGGGGGAGGAAGTTAGGAAGGAAATTATTGAAAGAAAAATTTGAAAGCTTTCTAACAACAGCTCATCCTTAACTATTCCTGTTGAAGAATCATTTGTAATATGCCTTTAAACAATTTTATCCACCCAGCATGTCTTATTATCAGTTTAATGAGGTGTAAATATGACCTAACTGCATCATTGTTAGGCAGAGGAGGGTGATTATGTGCAGTTCCCTCATTTATTGTGATACCCTGCTGACTTTTAGCACTTAAATTACAGGGTGAAATTGTTGCAATACTTCTGAGAAGGTTGAAGGCAGTAACTAATTAAATTTCCTATTACAGTTCCACACTCTTGTGAATCCAAACTAATTTCAAATTTAAGCATTGAAGTAAGGGGGCTCAAGGATCAGGGAAAACATTCATTAAGTTGCCGCAAGATATTTTGTGATTTTAAACATAATTGGAAGTTTATTGCACAGAATGAGATTTACGCACAGAATCCTAAGTGGTCCAATATGTGAAGACATTATCCTTGAACATTAAACTCTCAAATTGAGCTGTTAGATGATGATAATATCACTATAAATGGAGAGAATGTTATACCAAAACAAGACACCCTTTTTATTTGTAGGACCCATGTTTAAAGCCAATTCACAAAGATGGAATGAAAGCCTTCAATTTTTGTTTGCCGCAGGGTCTTCTGCAAAATCAATCTATTTCTAAGGTAACCAATACCCAGCTTCCAGTGAGCAGCAATTTATAATGGGAAATGTTTGTTATAGTGCAATGAGTTGCATCCTCACTTCTGAGCCAAAATCTTTCATTTGATTTGATTTATTATTGTCACATGTACCTCGGTGGAGTGAAAAGTTTTGTTTTGCATGCAGTACAAGCAGATCAGACCATACAAAGTGCATTAAGGTAATAGAGCAGAGCGAAGCATACCAAAGTTACAGCGGCAGAGAGAAGTTCACCAGGGAGTGAGATCAACATTAAATTTAAAATTTGAGAGGTCCATTCAGGAGTCTAATAACAGCAAGGAAGAAGCTGCTCCTAAATCTATTCGTACGTGTATACAAATTTTTATAACTTTTGCCTGAAGGAAGAGGGTGGAAGAGAATAAAACAAAGGAAAAAGGGGTCTTTGAATATGTTGGTTGCTTTCCTGAGGCAGCAGGAAGTATAGATGGAGTCAATGGGTGGAAGACTGGTTTCTGTGATGGAGTAGGTTGTGTTCACTCTGGGTGAACTCAGCACTTTGTGGCTGTCTGTCCATTTAATACTTCCTATACATTTAAGGAAGGCAGCAAGTGAAGGAGATTGTCCTGCTCAGCTAGAAGCACATGGCAGCTGCAGTGCAACAGCCTCCACCTCTGGTATAAAGACTCCACATGGAGGTTCTGACAATTTTACTTCATGGACAGTGTCCTACTCATTTTGAGGGACTTTTAGAAAGAAGGAGTCAGCTCAAGATCGAAAATAACAAATAATTCTGAGCCAACCAAAATTGAACTGACGGCCTTAGCGTAATCGTTTGTTTGGGATATATGGGTGTTTGTGAATTGTTATAGCTACAATCAGAGCACAATACGGTTTTGATGTTAAGATGCATTGTTACATAGAAACATATAAACAAGGAGCAGAAGTAGACCATTTAGCCCTTTGATCTTGCTTCACCATACAGTATGATCCTCTGATCCTCTATCTTGATGCCATATTCTTGTTTATCCCCCATATCCTTGGTGCCTTTAAAATCTGAAAATGTATTTGCCTCTTTCTGGCATACACTCAATGACTCGACCTCCACAACCTCCTTTGGTGAAGAATTCCAGAGGTTCACTACCTTTTCAGTGAAAAAATTTCTCATCTCAGTCCTAAATTGTTTACCCTGTATTTTGAGACTGTAACCCTTGGTTCAAGACTCCTCAACCAGAAAAATCCTCCTCTCTGTGGGTAGTCAGTCCAGTCCTGTTAGAATTATAAACATTTCAATCAGATTCCCTCTCATCCTTCTAAATTCTAGTGAGCACAGGCATAGTCAAACCAATCTGTCCACATAGTACAGCCCTGCCATCCTTGGTATCAGTCTAGTCAAATCCACTGCACTCCCTCAGGCAAATCTATCCTTTCTTATGTAGAGAGACCAAAATTGCTCACAATACTCCAGATGTGGTTTCACCAAACTCTGTATAACTGAAGTAAAGCAGCCCCACTTCTGAGCTCTTGCAACGAAGGCCAGTAAATCATTTACCTTCCTAAATGCCTATCTATTGACTGGAGTATGGCATCTCCCAGATCCCTTTAGACATTTACATTTCCCAATATATTGCCACTTAAATAATACTGTGCGGTTCTATTTCTCACACTGAAGTGTAAAACTTCATATTTAGCCACATTGTACTGTATCTGCCATTTGTTTATCCACACACTGAAATTGTCTAAATCACCTTGAAGCCTCCTTACATAATCCTTACTACTCATAATCCTTAGTTTTTAGTTATCAACAATATAAGAAGTGTTACATTTTGCTCCCTCATCGTGGTCACTTATATGTATTATGAAAAGGCTGAATCCAAGCACTAATCCTTACAATATCCCATTTGCTACCCCTTGCCACCAGGAAAAATATCCATTTATTCCCAATCTCTGTTTCCTGTCTGTCAACCAATTCTCAACCAAGGCCAATATATTAGTGTCCCTATTCAATGTGTTTTAACTTTGCCCACTAACCTCTTATCAAAAGCCTCCTAAAAATCCAAATACAACGTACCCATTAATTCTTCCTTACCTATTCTACTAGTTAACTCATGAAAAACTCCAGTAGATTTGTTTACCATAAATTGCCTTTCCAGCACCCATGCTGGCTTTGTCCAATCCCTTTAATGCTTTCTGAGAGATCTGTTATCACATTGTTTTTAATAACCTACAGCATTTTGTTCCCCACTGCTGATGTCTGGTTAACTAGTCCAAAGCTCTTTATTTGTTTCTCTGCCTTTACAAATAGTGGGGATACATTCACCATCCTGCAATCTGTAGCAACTGCTCTAGAGTCTATCAAATTTAGGAAGATGACTGTCAATGCATCCAGTATTTCCAAAGCCTCTTCCTTTAGTACTGTGATTGTTCTGGTAACGTAGACTTAATTTAATGTTCACGAAAAGTGGCATAATGTTCTATTCTGAGCATTGTTTCTTTAGAATCTCTGTGAAAAGTTCTCTGTATGGCATCAGGTTAATTCTCAGAGCTAGCTGCAGGCACAAAGCCTTGTCTTTTTGCCACAAGTATCGGGAGAATTTAAGATCTCTATCTATGATTTCACAAGTGGTACTGCATGGTAAGTAAGCAGCTATCTGTGGTGTTCTGGCATGTAAGATCTCTGGGTGAGTTTCGCTTCTGGCAGAATGTGCTGAGAAATTTTGTTTCTTCAAGAAACAGGAAATGCTGTAAAGAAACTGAATGGGGTCAAAAACAACCCCTCATTGTACCAAAGGTAAGATTTTGCTCATTATAGATCTCATAAATTTTTAAGCTGTGAAATGCTACAAGTAGTTAAATGGCATTGAATGTCATCTTTGACATAGTGCTGTAGTGTTGTAGCCCCATCCATTTCCATTCAATTAGCAAGAATGTTAATGTAAACATGCAATTACTTTCAAAGAACTGATCAATAAATTATCATGCTATGAATTTGGAACATATTGGGAACATATTCTCCTGAACATATTGTGTAATTTGGGGCAACATTCAGTTGTACATTTGATGAAGTGCCGAGAAATTCATCGTTGCAATTACAAGCACTGCTCAGGCTACAAACATTCCACAAGATGCTACATCATATCTTTCATTACCCAGAGTTACACAGAAATCAAACGTAGGAACATATTGCTCAGTCCACGCTGCCCATGCTGATTGTTGTCCTCCACATGACCGATATACAAATCTCATTCATCTGCCCAGTTCCCACACTCCTTTCTCTTCTTTTCTACAATTTAACCACCTGCTGGACTGCCTGCTCATCAAATGGGAAGCAGGAGTGGAAAACTATTGAGAGAGTTACAGCTAACATCACTGTGATAGAAACTGCCACTGAAGCTAAGTGGTCTGCTCTCATTCATTAAAAGAGAGATTTTTAAAATTCACTCCCAGGATGTGGGCATGCTGGCTGGGCCAGCATTCATTGATGTTAAGGGGACAGTTCCAGGATTTTGACCCAGCGACACTGAAGGAATGATAGTATATTTCTAAGTCTGGATGGTGAATGGCTTGGAGGGTAACTTGCAAGTGGTGGTGCTCCCATGTATCTGCTGTCCTTGTGCTTTTAGGTGGTAGTGGTCAGGGGTTTGGACAGTGCTGTCAAAGGAGTCTCAGTGAATTGCTGCAGTGCATCTTCTAAATGGTGCATACTGCTGCTGCTGAGTATCGGTGGTGGAGGAGTGAGTGTTTGTGGATGTGAAGCCAATCAAGCAGTCTGCTTTACCCTGGATGGTGTTGAGCTTCTTGAGTCTTATTGGAGCTCCATCCATCCAGGCAAGTAGAGATTATTTCATTGCACTGTAGATTTGTACCTTGGAGACAATGGACAGGATCTGAGGAATCAGGAAGTGAGTTATTGGCTGCAAGCCTAGCCTCTGACCTGTCTTTTAGCCACAGTTTGAAATGATGCTGAACATTATGCAATCACCAATGATTGTCTCCACTTCTGGCAATATGATGGTGAGAAGGTCATTGATGAAACAACTGAAGATGATTGGGCCAAAAACAGCAGGCTGAGGAAATCCTGCAGAGATGTCCTACAACTGTGATGACTGCCCTCCAAAAAACCACTACCACCTTCCCAGGTGCCAAATATGGCTCTAACCAGCAGAGAGGTTTTCCCTTGCTTCCCATTGATTATACTTTTGCTAAAGCTCTTGAATGCCACACTTATGTCTAATGTAGCCTTGATCTCAAGGCCTGTCCCTCTCACCTCTGGAATTCAGCTCTCTGTTTGGACCAATGAGCCAAATGAGAAGTCTCAGACTGCATTTAAAAGCCACTGAAAATAAAATCCAACCTACTGCTAGGCTACAACTTGGACAGAATATCTAGATGTCCTTTAACAGAGGAGATTCAAGTGACATGTTTGAAGAGTTCAAAAAAGTGACAGATCCATGAGCAAAGAAAAGAGTTCCACTGAAAACAGTGGTAAATTAGGGCGTCACCAATCACAACAAATAGTTGAAGAGGTGGCTACTCTGAGTTGTGTTTTAGGAGAAACACATTCACCTAATTAGCTCTGGATGCCATAGAAAGCCTATCTTTCATGATAGAGCTGGATAGCAGACCCACCATGTAGGATCTTAGCAAAGCTACTGACTTACTTGCTATAGGCAAAGTTCCAGGTGCGAATGCTATACCACTCTTCAGGCACAGTAACCTAGCACTCCTGCAGCATCTGCACAAACTTCTCTGTCTCTGTAGGAGGGAGGGGGCAGTGCCTCAGGGTAGATTGTCATGTCAAATTCATTAAATGCCTGTCAAAATCAGGATGACAAATACCCCGGGTCCAGGATGGTGCCAAGTTCTCATGAATTATCATCAACAATGTAATTTTGAGGATGGTGGACAGATTCACATATCTAGGTTCTACAGTATTCTTGTTCATTAATGGGCTGTGAGCATTACTGCCTAGGCCATAATTTATTACCTGTCTCCAATTGTCCTGGAGAATGTGTTGGTGAGACCTACCCTCTTGAACCACTACAGTCTTCAAGATTTTGGGACACCAGAGGTGGAGAAGTGGTAGGAATGGTAAATACTCAAGCAGGTTGACACCAGAAAGGTTACCACCCCTTCTCGCCATCCCAGCAATCAAATTATGGTTGGGAAGACCAACTTGCCACCAATTAAAGTTCTTAAGTGGACAATAAATGGCCAGTTAAGGTCCTTAACCCAACACCAACATGAATACCAGCCTTCCCAGGAGGTTAGAAACTTTGCTGCTTTCTCAACAGGGAAGACTGCTTTGGTGGGGAGCTCGACTTGTCCTAATTCCAGGGTAACTGGGGAATAAGCAGAGTTGCAAACAGCCATTCCATGCCCTTGTTTCAATCCCCATATCCCCTTCTCCTGGTCCCGTGGTCTCCTAAAGGATATTCATCACCTTCTCACGGTTACAGCCAATTGTGGCTAAGCAGCCCGAGCCTCCAGTAATGATCTCCAGCTCTTAGAAAGTGTCATTGTGATTGACTGGGAGCCTCTGGCAGAGTGAGACATCAGTGTCAAGGTTTACAGGGAAAGGAGCAGAAATCACAGGGTCCAGTGCTGCTTCTTGCCCCACCCTCTGATGCTAACTCAGTGGCCCCATCCCTGACCCAAGAATAACAGCTCCCACCTGAACCAAGCACAGTGGGTGTTCAAGAGGACCAGGCCTCATATCTTGGCCCCTGGCATACTCTCTTTTCTCAGGCCCTGGAATCCATATTATGGCGAGCCAGACAACTCCTAGGTAGGTAATTTGAGCTTGATCCGGTAGCTCTTCTCATTGACATGGCCAAGGGATAGTGCTTTAGATGCCCCTCAAGGCATCGTCACCCAAACTTAGTGCAGAGAACACTGCATCTTGGCCAATGTTTCAAGCTGAATATTACTCCTCTTCAACTTTATTTTTCTGAAGTCAATAACGGCTCATTTGAATTAATTGCTCTTATCTAGGTATCAGATCATTTTAACTTTAGTTGAACTTATCCAAAGCTTCTATTCACATACCAAGAACAATTTAAATCATTAGGGCAAATCTTTAAACTAATTTTTTTAATCACATTGAAGTTTCCGAATTTTTGAAATGTTCGATTTTTCTTTCCACAGAGGCATTTTGAACAGGAGAAAAGTAGATTGTCTTAAGAGAAAATGCAATTAAATAAGAGAATGGCATAAATTTTGAACTAAGATAGCAACATGTTATTAGAGCAAAAATATTCCAGATTTCCCTTGTTCACTGGAAATCACTATATTTCAATCAAGGGTACATACAGATAAAAGGTTATTGTTTGTTAACTTTATGGCATTCATTGTCAGAATCATTGGTAAGTTGGCCAAATTACAAGTAAAATTCAATAAAAGATGAAAGTTTAATGAAGTCAAAAGTCAGCCAACATTTAAAATTAATAATTTTACATATTCAAGTCTTAATCTAATTTTAAGATCCTCTGACAGTAAAGCAAATTTTGTATTCAATTGTTCAATTTTCTTTTTGGAAAATGGTGTAATTAGTTTTAAACTATCAACTAAAACTTAGGTATTCATTCTGAGAAAGATTTTTTAGGTTGTTTATTTGTTTGGTTAGATTCCTGCTGATCAGCCCATAATGCAGCTCCAACTGAGCACCAAATAGTTTCTTTTAAATTTAATTAAGTCAGATCACTTCTGCTATGCAATGTTCTGTCTTGAGCTCAACTTGTCTTCATGTCTTGTGTGCTTGTCTCAATGCATAGCTTTTCAGACTGCTGTCTCACCATTGTAGGGAATCCAGAAAGGTTTCCCAGGTTCCCCAAAGTCATCCAGCCTCCCTGTTCATCATGTTTCTGTATTTGCTGATCAAGTGGGTGTTATTTCTGTTGCTGGTTACATGAAGAATGGCATCTGACATCATTGATGTTTATGGAGAATGGGTGGGGCACTGACAAGAGACTTTTGTTAGTTGGAGCTGCCCTTGGTATAGTTGAAGGGGTGCATTGGTATAACATTATTATTTGCAGAGAATGTCTCCATTAAAAAAATCAATTACTTTGAGATGTCCCTAGCAGAGGAAAACATAAAACCCATTATCCTGGGAAACAATTAATTTTGTTCATCGAAAAAACATGTTCTCCTATTATAACTGATGGTACTAGGACATTCATGTGTTACTGAAAAATTGCTTCAATTGAAACAAAGAACTTAAGTTAATTAAAAAGGAGCATCTACCGTATGAATAGTTATGAGCATACAAGTTGTTTGGGTCTTGGTTTCCCAGATCTCTATGTAGACATTGCTCTTGACATGACATGAGAAACAACAGTATTTTTATTTCTAAATAACATGTTATACAATAAAAAAATGCACTGTTGCTTTATCCTCATGGTTTCCTTTTTACATGATACAAAATAAACTGGTTGTCCATTTTCTTTGAAAACTTTTAACTTTCAATTAAACCCCCTTTTTGTGGCATTCTTTAACATCACCAGAACAAAGACTGAAGGGTTTCAGCTAATGTTATCTACTTTCCCATAAGGTGTCTCTTGTGGGACTGTGGTAGTGCCCTTACCTCTGGGTAGAATCTACCCCTAGACCAGGACGCCCAGGTTCAAGTCTCACACCTCCAGCAGGTGTATAATAGCATCCCTGAACAGGTTGATTAAAAAATCTACATTTCCCTGCCAGAATGCCTGGGAGTCTACTGGATTTGTCATTGATGTTGGTTTTTTTTTGAAAAGCCAACCGAGAGAAGTTAATAGACATTTATTTCCTGCTTCAAAAATCTCAGATGAGTGAATGTGGACAAGATTGGAGGTTGCAGGATAGCAGTGAGTGAGCTCGTTGACACATACAGAATTGGTCAATGACAACAGAGTGGGAGCATGGCTCTGAGCTGCTCTTGCACTGGAAACTTGGTTTATGTGCTGAATATTTACAGCTTACACAAATGGTGTTAGGATGGAGCACTTTTATGCATCAAGAATGGGTGCAAGATTAAAACAAATGAATATCAATGTTTCTGCCACATCTCAGTTCAAGTGGATCTGTGGAGGAGAAATAGATAGCTGACCCTAGCCCTGCTGAGATTGGCCTACCAGTGAAAGATGATGGAGGAGGTATGAGTGAAATGCTACTTCACCTGGAAAGACCGTTTAGGCTTTTGGATGGTGACCAGGGAGGTGGTGAAGGGGCAGATGTTGCACCTTCTATGGTTACATGGGAAGTTACTGTTGAGAGGCACGCTGTAGTATTCTAGTGAATCACAGTGCAAACTGCAGGAAAAACATCTCATCTCCAGACTAGGAACTTTACAGCCTTCTGGACTTAATATTGAGTTCACCACTTTTAAATTGTGAACCATTTCTTCCCTTTCTTTTAGCTTGTTATCATGCCCTCTCTCCCCTCTCCTCACCCCAATGTCTGCCCTTTCAAGTCTTGCAGGAAACACACCATTGTTCTGCTATTCTCACATTCTGATCACTTAATTTGAACTATCAACAACTTTTCTCCACCAGCACCCTACGCCCACTACCCGCACCGCCCCCAAACTATTGCATAAATGCTGTCCCCTCCAAACTTCACTTCAGTTCGAGATGAAGAGACATCTCAACTTGAAATGTTAGTTTGCTCTCTCTTCATGGATGCTGTCTGACCGGCTGTGCTCTCCAGCATTTGTTGTTTTCAGTACAGATTCTAGCTCCTACAAAGTTATCGTTGTTTGTTACTTCACAATACAAATCTCTGAAGCCACGGGATAGCCTCCTCATATTGTAGGTTTAGGGTGATTAGTCCATGACTTAGTCTGTGGAAAGCACACTCCTCAATAATGTGCAGAGATAGCACGAACTGCAGATGTTGGAGAATCTGAGATAACAAGGTGTAGAACTGGATGAACACAGCAGGCCAAGCAGCATCAGAGGAGCAGGAAGGCTGACATTTTGGGCCTAGACCGTTCTTCAGAAATGGGGGAGGAGAAAGGGGTTCTGAAATAAATAGGGACAGAGGGGGAGGCGGATAGAAGATGGATAGAGGAGAAGATAGGTGGAGTGGAGACAGACAGGTCAAAGAGGCGGGGATGGAGCCAGTAGAGGTCAGTGTAGGTGGGGAGGTAGGGAGGAGATAGGTCAGTCCAGGGAGAACGGACAGGTCAAGGGGGCAGGATGAGGTTAGTAGGTAGGAGATGGCGGTGGGGCTTGGGGTGGGAGGAGGGGATAGCTGGGAGGAAGGACAGGTTAGGGAGTCGGGGACAAGCTGGGCTCATTTTGGGATGCGGTAGCTGCCCTCTCTCCCTATTTATTTCAGAACCCCGTTCCCCTCCCCCATTTCTGAAGAAGGGTCTAGGCTTGAAACGTCAGCCTTCCTGCTCCTTTGATGCTGCTTGGCCTGCTGTGTTCATCCAGCTCTACACCTTGTTATCTCAATAATGTGCAGCCTTGTTTGTGTCTCTCCACAAGTGTATAAGGGATTTGTACTCTGGCCTCAGTGGAGGAGATTGGCTGTAGAGGGGCCCTGGCTTACCCTGAACCTAATAGGCAAGGCCCACTCTTTCCATGGAAGCTCATTTGAATCATGGGGTTTGTCATGAAAATTTTGTTTGTGACTTCCTGTGTTCCTAACATTTTGACCCACATGATGTCTGCTGATATTGGTCAGGGAGGTTGTTCCATATAAGTAAACATGCAAGCATGTTTTAAAAGATTTTGAATGTATTTTCTTGTTAAGCTTACTCAGAAATGGACTGCCTTATAGCAATGAAGCTAGTAAATGGCTGACATAATGTATTTTGTTATTTTAAATTACTTAAGTTTGGGTTACTCACAAGTGGTAGATAAGACATTCTGATTAAAATGCTTATTTTGTAATAAACCTGTCTTCAGCTGTTTAAATCACGCCATCAAGTTATCACTCTTAAATATATTCAGGAATATTATTTAAAGACATTTTTAATAAGTTCATTCCAGTATGCTGTCTCATTGCTCATGGCAGGTTTTATACTTGATCATATATCAGTGAGTTTCAGCGAGTAAAAGATTTGACAAAAACTTGCGTAATTGCAACTACAATTTGTGCCTAAACAAAAACTTTTTCTTCAGTTACAGTTTTTCAATGGAATTCAAATATTTTAAGGAATTTGCAGAAGAAAAATAATCCCTCGAGTCATTCGTCAACATGTTTCTTTAAAGATTCTTTATTAATTAAATTGCAATTATGGATAGTTATGACCGCTAGATTTTCTAGACTTTTCATCTCTTTCTCTTTTGATTTAAGGTAAAGCAAAATGTCTTGGAATGGTGTGATGGTATGAAGTTGTACTGGATGTTACCTGATGACAGGCAGATGTGACATGGAATAGAGGTAGAAACAGTCACACTGAAATTTTTGGACAACAGAAGGCTAAGAGTGAACACGCAGCACCAAGGAGAAGTAGAAGATTGCTTTTGGGGTGACCACAAAGCAGAAAGCTTTGAGGATGGATCCAATGTTTGAGGAAACAAGGATTGTGCAGTGTTAGAGCACACAAATTCTCCAAAGAGAACCTTGCAATGGGAACTCAATCCAATTGGTCTTGAAGGGTTGCGTGAAGAGTACCTTGTTTAAAGGGGCAGTGGAAGATTCACAGTGGTGAAACAGGGTTAAGAGATCTTATCAGATCCATGAAGAACTTTGGGCTTTAACTCAAGACTACCTGTCTATTTAGAGAGCATTGTAATGAATGAATGCTGCATGGAGATTCTGTTATGTTAATAAACGCACAGATTGTATTTGTTTCCTACTAAATATTGTTTAATCAATGCTAATTTGTTTATTACAGTAAGCACCTCAAAACATGAAACTTTGTCTGAAAGACATCTCACCTCTAAAAACATTGCGTAGGTTGCTGGAAAAGTCATAGGACTTTTTAAAAACGATTGATCTCTACAGGGACTGTAACAATAAAGTTCAGAGAGTTAATGAACAAACAAAAATTTAAATTTGAATAGCAGACAATTCTAACTATTCAACAATATCTAGAACAGTCATTCTTTTCCTGCATCACAGATGAAACAGCAAAGTAATTACAGAAGTAATAGGTACTGCAGATGCTGGAGAATCCGAGATAACAAGGTGTGGAGCTGGATGAACACAGCAGTCCAAGCAGCATCATAGGAGCAGGAAAGACCCTTAATTACAGAAAGTTGCTTTTGCAATGTAATTTTTTCCGGGCCACTGTTTACGTTGGTCACAAGACCAATGCATTTTCAAGTTTTTTCATATTAAAGGAAATATCCTTGTGAGACAATCAAACATTTTTGCAACTTACACACTTAACAATATTGATATGAGATGGATCAGTCAACAGCTCTATTGAATTGTAAGTTCCATAGATTGATGAGAATTCAGCCTGTTAGGGCAGCCGGTACCAACACATAGCAGGATAATATCTTCATGTACTTTCATTCTTTAATGACATACATGGACTGTTATGCTCAATAGAACCTTCAGTTGACATATTTCATAAATCAGGCCTTTATCTTAGTTAAGTGCAGGCCTATTATCCTTTTTTTGAAAAAAACTCTTTGATCAACTCAAAAGTTTTGGTTTTGATGGAATAAAATGACTTGTCTATGTCGATTGGCTAGGGTGTCATCCAGCCCTTGATACCGAAACTCAACTTGAGTTTGGTGGGGAACAACCTTTGTACCTAGTGGTCGATCAAATCACCTTTTGAGTGTGTATTTCCGTACGTATTCACCAATTTAATCATAAAGGCAGTGCAGCTTTTTAATATTGCCTGGAGATAGGAACATCACTTTAAGGTTCATTATGAAGTATATTTGCTTTGATGTTAGGTATTTCATGCCTGATGGGTTTAATTATGCAGCAAACCAAAGAGAAACACAATGCACTTGAAAAACAAACATGCCACGGAATACAAAGTATCTACAATATTTGCTTATTTGTAAAGCGCATTTCAAAGGAATTGAAAAAAAAATCACTAGGTTCCTGTAACTATTCTGAATAACTATTCCCGCAAATGCAGTCGCACTTTAATGGATCAAAAAGATAATGTAACTATTGGCATTTCCACAATGACTTTATTTCATTGATAAAGTAGATGTTGCATTGTTGTTGTGTGTGTTAATCTGATGCCTTCATGACCGTTCCCAGATTTATGAAACTGCAAAGGTTGACCATCAAAGATTGAATAATCTCCTTTGAGGCGAGACAAACAGACAACAAGCATGAGAGGGAATAAATTCTGGCCAGTCAGGGCAGAATCTGTTTAGAATATGCAAACAAGGGAAATTAGAGACATTAGGTTGAGAATCTATTTCATAAGCTGTTTACTAGTTTAGTTGAAACAGTGTCGATAAGAGCATAAGACATAAGACCAGAATTAGGCCATTTGGCCCATCGAGTCCAGCCCACCATTCAGTCGTGGCTGATGTGTTTCTCAACCCGTTCTCCTACCTTCCCGAAATCTTTGAACCTCTGCCTAATCAAAAACCTGTCTATCTCTGTCCCAAATACATTCAATGTGTGACACTGAGTTCCACAGATTCACCACCCTCTGGGTGAAGAAATTCCTCCCAATTTCAGTACTAAAATGTTGTCCCTTCACTCTGAGGCCTATGTCCTCAGGTCCTAGTCTCGCTAACAGTGAAACATCTTCTCCACATCTACTCTGTCCAAGCTTGTCAATATTCTACAAGTTTCTATCAGATTCCCCTCTCCCCATCCTTAAGTGTTTAAATGCCATGATCATGAGCAAATCCCCAACTATCTTGAGGTACATAATTAGCTCAGTAGTTCACAGTTAGGGTGTGACCATGCTATTCTGTGCCGGGGAATTAAAAATTTTGACTTCAGCACAGTCTGCCTTTCAATCCCATACAGAGGTGTAATTTTAAAGATCTGAGAGGTGAATGTATCCTGAACTTATGAATAGCTATGTTATATTCTCCTGAATTGTGTTCTGACTTGTGTACAAATTGACTTGTGAACAAAGTCAAGAACAGAAGCCATTCTCAATCCAGGGACTGCCTATACCATGTGAGCAAGATGATCTTAATTCGAACACAAATCCTCGCGTATCTTTTCAAGACATTTCATACATTATGAGTGTCAATACAAGCCAGACACTAAGAATTGTATCGTCTCTTCATTGAAGATGTCCATCTCACAATGCTGCGTTAACGAGTTGTCTTCTGTCTGGTGCTTTTCAGTTGACGTGCTTTGTGTAACAGTGTTGTAGGGTTTGCATTTCTGTATTTCCTTCCTCCAAATTGATACTCATTTGGGTGTGTATCTTCCTCTGCAACATTCCTGCTGCTGGGACTTCACCCCATCTCTCCTCATCAGTACACACCTTGAGCACTTAATCAGTCCCTAGCAATGCACTGTAGGACAGAAAAGTGAGAAGGTGAGTTGGCAAGTTCACCATCAGGTCCTCACTTCAGGCAAACCAGGAATCTTATCGGAAAACTCAATCAGTCCACAGAAAGGTTTCTGCCCAAACTCAGAAGAAAATGGTAACTGAGATATGTTTGATATTGCCTTGGTATGAGCAGCTACGCAGACTTCTCTTCTGCTCTGATATCCATGTTTGGTTATGATGATGTGTGGATTCAAAAGGCTTTATTGATTGCCGTGTCCACTGATCGTGACCCTGAATCGCCCTTGGACCTATTGATATTTAATATAACGTTTTTTAAAAAGCAAGGCTATAGAATCAAAAAGAAAAGAGTCAGTAATTGCTGGAGAAACTCAGCAGGCCTGGCAGCATCTGTGAAGAGAAAACAGCATTAAAGTTCTCAGCCCAGTGACCCTTCTCCAGAACTGGACTCTGTTCACTTGGCTCAAAATGTTAACTCTATCTTCTCTCCATGGTCGCTGCCAGGTCTGCTGAGTTTCTCCAGCAATTTCTGTTTTTGCTTGTTTCAGCTCACTAGCACCTGCAGTTCTTGGTTTTATTATAGAGTTAAAATGGCTGCAGAAAGAGAGACACCCTGGAGTGTCACACCTGATTAGGTGTCAAAGAGGTTGAAAAGAGAGAAAACACACTCTAAACTGAATTTGTTATCTCTGGGGAGCATCTCGGATTGTGAACACAGTACAGAAAGACTGCAATCTGGATAAGATATTCGCAATATAAACCATAATCACTTCCTATGTCCTTAGACTAGGGACTTCAAAACTACCCAGCCAGCAAAGACCTGCAATTTCAGTTATTAAGATACTAGCTTGCTTTTCCATAATTTTTCTTTCACAAAGTAATGACTGGAATTTGTTGAGAAAGTGTGAATGACATCTGAATCTGTTGGTGTAAGTTTCTTTTGAGAGTAGCTTTTAAACTATCAATTTAAGCACAAACTGAAAGATCATCAAATGGGAGGTTCAAATAAAGAAAGAAAACTGCATATTTTGGTTTTAGAACAAGTTGTATTAGTAACTGTAACCTTCAGCCAATATCTTTGAAGGAAAAGTGTGTGGTTTTAAGGCAACTCATATTTCACATTTTACCCCATAGCTGATCACTAAGATCAGAATATGTTCCTAGCCTGCTAATTTAAGGCTTTGGGCTTTTGGCTACATCAATGTATACATATTGCAGAGGAAGTATGCAGCAATATTTGTGTAATGTTGCAACAGAGTTTTAAAAGCAGATCATTCACTAAGCACTAATTTGTTATCCCGACAAATTACAAATGAAAACATGATGTAGGAGTCGGAATTTTCTTTCTGCGGATAATAAGTTATGAATGTTTTCTTTTTATTTCACAGTAATTTGTCCAATCATTGAGATAGCTCTTTCAAAACTTATTTTATTGAGTATGAATGAAAAATGATCTAATAAGTTGCAGGTTTCCAACTAGCCCTTCCAGCTACTGAAACACTGCCTATTGACAGAGAAAACCTGAAGGCACTTTCTGCTCTTTGATTGGGTGAAGCTCATATGATAGTCATAACTTGTCAAAATTGAAATTATGTGTTTTTATCAGCAAAACTATTTGAAGAAATAAAAAACACACTTGATATTAATTTTTCCCGAATGGTTTCTAAACTGCATCATTGTTTGTGGAAAATCCTGAAAATATTACCAGAACAAATTACTTTGCAAATAAGTTCCGTTTATATCTTATGCAGTGGCAATTAATTACTGCAGTAAAGATGAACTCAACATTTCAGCATGTCTAAACGTAGTGATTGTCATCTCAGGGGTGCATATGGATGACCAAATCCAAACTACTTGGTTTTTGAGAGATCAAAGCTGGAATCATAAAACATCAGTGCCCTGACATTGACACCGGCAGGCTGAAGAAAGACAGCCAGCACTGGCCAATAAAGTCAACAATTTGACATTTGCATGAACGGGTAAAAGGAAATGGTCCTGATTTGCATCATTTTTATTTTTAGTTCTTGCAAATAATCTTGCTTTTATTTATATTAAGTATTACCAACATTCTGGTATCTATCCTCTGCAATCACACCCTCTAAACTATCGTGTTATGGCCATATTAATAGCATTGTCTGAAGCCTTAGTCCTAAAACAAGTATGAGTTTATAATCAGGAGCAAAAATAAAGTTGCTGGAAAAGCTCAGCAGGTCTGGCAGCATCTGTGAAGGAAAAAAATAGAGTTAACGTTTCAGGTCTGGTGACCCCTCCTCAGAACTGGGTGTGCTCTTCCAGTGTTTTGGGGAGCAATTAAATTGGAGCTGATGGGATATATGCTCTGAGGACTAGTGTCCCAGCACACAAAGCAGCTCTGGGATACAATGTGTGCACTTGCGTATAAGTTTGGCCATAGCTGTGAAGATGGGAGAGCGTCTGTTTGATCCTAAAGTGCAAAAGGGCCATTAAAGAGGTTCAGCAGGAGACAGTAGAATCTCGTTTATCTTTCATTTGGCATTCAATAGGGCAGGATTTTTATCTGCATGCGTTTGATGAAAAATAGTAGTAACATATTTGTTTCAATTGTTTTTCACATTTATTTAAAGCTTCCCTGCAAATGATTTCTAGCTGCTGTGCCTTTGTTAGGATGGCAGCACAGCAAAAAGCAGGATTCTGGGTATCCCTGTAGTTTGGATTGGAGAAGATTGAAGAAAGGGCATCCCCATGATGTCATGCATCAATTGGATGTAGAAAAAAATGAGAAAAAATAAGAAGCATCAATTAGCCAGAGGAGAATGGTTTGACTGGAAGCTTATTTTATTGATTCCAAGTGGTATGGAACAGGAGCTTGGTCAAAGAGATTGTGATAGGGAAGTAGAGATAGTAGGAACTGCTGATGCTGGAGAATCTGAGATAACAAAGTGTAGAGCTGGATGAACACAGCAGGCTAAGCAGCATCAGAGAAGCAGGAAAGCTGATGTTTCAGGCCTGGACCCTTCTTCAGGAAACGTAGTTGGTGGTGATCAAAAGAATCACAGGAGAGTCATTTCAGTTGTGGCTGGGGAGTTTGTAGTGGTTTCCCCTTTTTTGTAAATGTTTGGCAGAAGAATGAACATAGAGTCTTTTGCCAGAGACACTTGACAATGCTAGGCTCAATCATAAGACAGTGACAAAATAGATAATCGGAATCTGTAGCATCACATATTTCCGAGGGCAGATTACCATGAACTATACGTTGTTCTAATCAAACATATTTGATTGCAGGGATCTTTAACATTTGTTTTTCTTAATTCATTCATTCATGGAAAGTGAAATGTTGCTGACAAAGCCAGGATTTATTGACTATCATGGTAGTGAACTACTTTAGTGAATACAATGGAATGGTTTGTTATGACATTTCTGCAAACATGTAAAAGTCAACCATTTTGATGTATGCTGTCATAAACCCCATGGAGGAGACAACAATGACCACTGTAGAGATAAAAATGGCACAAGGCAGGGTTGAAACCCTTAAAGATGATGGACAATTTTCATAAATCGATCCCTTCATTGTATCCCACTCCCAGAACACGGCTGCAATTCCAAAAAAAATGTTCAATGACCTCAGAGTTGTCCTGGTAACAGTGCCCCCTCCTTTAGTCTCTGTTCAAGTTTTGAGTTCCATTTCTCACAATATTCATTTTCCCTGCTTCCCTTCATAATCGAGCTTTCCTTGTGCCACATGTCACTTTGACCTTCACATGAAACTATCATACCGGTCCTAATTTAACTTTCCAGAGCTTAACTTTCCGGTTGTGGCTAGTTTAATATACGAGCATTCTAAGATCAGGGAACAGGATAGATTTTGTGATGTAGATTTTCACATACCATTGTGATTCAATTAGATATGCAGGAGTGTAGCAAGTTTGTTTCATAATTAACAGTGATATGTTCCAAAGTAATAAGAAAGTTAATTTAATCAGACCAGTCATAGTTATAGTCATAGACATGTACAGAATGGAAACAGACCTTTCGATGCAACTCGTCCATGGTGACCGAATGTCCTAAGTTAATCTAATCTCTTTTGCCAGCATTTGGGCCATATCCTTCTAAACCCTTCCTATTCATATACACATCCTGATGTCTTTTAAACGTTGTAATTGTGCCAACCCCCATTACCACCTCTGATAGCTCATTCCATAATTGCGCCACCCTCTGCATGAAAAAGTTGCCTCTTAGGTCCCTTTTAAATCTTTCCTTAAACACATGCCCACGACTCTTGGACTCCGCTGACCTGTCAAAAAGACCTCATGATTGAGAAAGGTGATGCCAGAGACGAGAAAGGTGAAGGAAGTGGGTATTACTATGCTGGATCTTTTGTATTGTAGGTAAACCTCATTTTAGAAAATGCAAGAGAACTTACTGTTTTAATTTTTTCAACAAGCCAGAGTGTTAATTCCATGATTTTATACTGGACTGAACTGTGATCTTTCATTTAGGAATTAAGGGACTAAAAATCTATTGGAACGAAAAAGGTCTATTTCAATTTAAGTCTTGTTTTTTGCATGAGGCTAGCTGAGTTACTTCTGTCACAATTTTTCACTGCATTTTGTAATTTTCTGAGAAATGTTCAGGTGGGAAGTTTTGACAAGTGACCTGAATGGAAATCAGGAAAGGCCAGGTATGGTGAATGGTAGGAATGTTTGGTTTCAACATTTGATACCAGGTCATCGTTGTTACACAGTAATTGTTTTATAGAATTGTTTGCATGTAACACAATGTCTGACATCATGTTGCAAACTAATTAAGATAACTTATCAGTATTACGTCAAAATGTTGGCAAGTTAGGGATCATCTTGTAATAAGATGGCAAACTAGAAAACTAATGTGCAAAGAAGAAAGTTTTTGGGACAGATTTATAACAGTGTTCAGTGGTTCTGTGTTTTCACCAATCTGTAAGATACCAAAAGAAGTCCTGCTGTGAATTTGTCAAAATTATGTACAAAGTAGGTACCGACTAGTTAGAAGATTCAAATGAAGCATTTGCTTGGGAAGGTTAAGAATAACATCTGAAATCACTGGAAGACAACAAAGATAAACATCAGGACAAGCGTCTACCTTTGGAGCTAATCAGGATAAAACACGAATGGTAAGAAAACGTGTTGATCAACCCTAAATGTATTCTTCAATGGAAAAGCACAGGGCATTATTTGTTTAACATACGCAACAAAGAGAATTCTGGAGCTTTTAAGTCACACCTGCTTCGTACAACAGAACTCCATTTGTGAGACTTTATGCTGGAACAACGGGAATCTGAGAAGGTCTGTTGATTATATCAGGAGATTGGCAAAATAGATGTCTAAGCAGATATCTGTCTCTGCTGTCACAACCAGCAGGTAAGTACATTGCTCAACGACAGTAATGATGCTAGAGTGAGCCCTGCAGCCTTAAAAAAGAAAATCATCTTGAATGTTACAGTTTTCATTTATGGTGTGGCAATCTGCCATTTGATTTAATTCAATGCAAAAACACTATAGAAGATTGTGTGACAAAGTTAGTAAACTATGAATGTGTATCTTTGTGAATTTGATAACAATTTTTGTTTGTATGTTGTTGACTATGGAAAACAAAAACACCTTCTCAATTTGAAGCACATTGTTCAGCAATGGGAGTTGCTCCTGACCCTAATAAGATCCAAATCTTTTTTATTCCTGTGGCTTTGAAAGATGGACTTTAAAGAAAGTAACTTCTAAAAATAAATGGGAAAAAATACAACAAATCAAAATGCATTTTATCCCATAAGAGAGATTGACCTCACAAAAACAAAGCCAAAAGAAGCTAGAGATTGTAGGAACTGCAGATGCTGGAGAATCTGAAATAGCAAGGTGTAGAGCTGGATGAACACAGCAGGCCAAGCAGCATCAGAGGATCAGGAAGGCTGACGTTTCGGGCCTAGATCCTTCTTCAGAAAATCACAATAAAGCAGTGTCAAAAAAATCATAAGTCACTCCTTTGCTGTAGACATGTATCTCTTCAAGGCTACAAGACGTTCATCTTATTAAGATTCCATTGTGTAACTGTTTTAAAGGGGTTCCAGCATCCATTCTTTCCTACTACAAATCACTTGACTATTGGGCAATGTGGACTCTGATGTTTACTCAGGGCTCTAAAGCGCGCAAGATGGCGAGTGCATTATTGGATATGAAACCAAAAAGTAAAGGTTCCCTGTGCACCCTGTTGAAATTAGCTTCAAGACTTCAAATATTGCTTGTCTGAAAGCCAGATGAGACGTGGGCAAGAAAATATCTGGGGAACAAGTGATAGATTGGTCTGGCATTGCAAATGGGTGACGTGAATTGCAGGAGGGGGGCAGGAAAGGTGGTGGGGGTGGGGAAAGAGGGATCAGTTATTAGGAAGGGATGGGTTAAAAGATCACGCCATACATGTAGTCCCAATGAGAGCCATTCCTGCTCCTCCTGACCCACAAAGAGTGTAATAAAATTATATAATTAATGGAACTAAGATAAAGAACTGCCAGTGCTGGAAATCTGAAACAAATAAAAATGCATATTGCTGGAGAAACTCAGCAGGTCTGGCAACATCCTTGAAGAGAAAACAGAGTTAATACTTCAAGTCCAGTGACCCATCTTCAAACTGGGCCACTTAAGTTGAAACGTTCACTCTATTTTCCCTTCATAGATGCAGCCAGCCCTGCTAAGTTTCTCTGATAATTTCTGTTCTGTTTGGTAAATATAATTTGTGGAATCACCTCACCTCTTTTGGTGCAATTCCCAAAATGCCGAATTACTCACCTCGAAAATGAAGATGAAATGTAAGAATGCCAATACCTTACAAGATTCTCCGGGACTAACCTGAGAGATGGTTATCTGGTTGAATTCTCAGGCTTCTGCGACTCTGGCTCCATTAAACTCAGAATTAGGCTTTCTTCTTGTTGGATTCAAATTTTAAAATATTTTCCTTTCCCGTTGGATCACAACCCATTTCTTCTTCAGCATCATACTTTCTCCTTTTGTTCAGCTTACCCATTGCTGGAGAATTGCTATCCCTCTCATTTTTTGCAGTAATGAGGTTTCTATGCCTGTGTGTCCTCTGATGCCTTGCCCAGGCTGAGTGACAAAAACCCAGTGATCAACAGGGTGAAAATCAGCCTTCCAATTTTTATGTGCAATGTTGTCACATTTTTACAAGAGAAACTGCTATAAACCTGACTGCTTGGGGTGGCACAGTGGCTCAGTGGTTAGCACTGGTGCCTCAGAGTATCTGAGACCTGGGTTCAATTCCACCCTTGGGTGATGGTCTGGGTGAAATTTGCACATTCTTTCTGTGTCTGCTAGGTTTTCCTCTGGGTGCTCTGGTTTCCTTGCACAGTCCAAAGATGTGCAATTTATGTGGATTGACCACATTGCCTATAGTGTCCAGGGATGTGCAGGCAAAGTGAGTTAATCATGGAAAATGCAGAATTACAGGAATGGGAGCAGAGGGGTTATGGGTCTAGGTGGGATGCTCCTTAGAGGATTGGTGTGGACTCAAAAGGCCAATTGGCCTGCTTCTACACTGTTGGGATTCTATGATTAAATGAACTAATTCTAAAGTTATTTGATATTATTGCTGAAAAAGGACACATTTTGTTGAAGTCTTTCATCTTGCATTAGTTGTCCTAATGAACGCAAGATGAAAGACTTTGGTAAGATGTGTCCCTCCTGGCATACTTAAATCCAATGTGTTGATTTTTACTGGAAAGTGCATTCTAGAATTTGTAAACCATATGTTCCCTGAGCAATGGCAATGTATTTTGACAATCTTACCTAATATTTATAAAGAGAAATTTACCAGCCTTAAATAGCCTTGAATCCTTTATTCACATTGGCTAGATTTCAGATAAACCACATATGTGAGATCACTTTCAGCAGCTAGCCTCAGGGTTTATATCACAAGACCAAACATTTGAATAGCAATGTCCCTTATTTTCATCCACGTCACATGAACAAGCTCCCTTAGAAATGAGAAAACAATAATTCTTTTAAAAAGAGGATCTGCACTCATTATTTCTGATTGTAGTAGATCTATGTATGACTGTACACACTATATTCCTACTTCACTGTAACTCATCAAGATCTTGTTGACAGCACCTTACAAACCCATGACCTCCACTGCTTAGAAGGACAAGGGCAGCAAATGCATGAGAACATCAGCACATGCAAATTCCCCTCCAAGTGTCACTGTATCCTGATTTACCATAGCTTCTTCAAAGAGTCAAAATCCTGGAAATCCCTTCACAGAAGCTTTGGGCATGCATCTGCACCACATACACTGCAGCAAGTGAAGGCAGCAGCTTACATCACCTTCTCAAGAGTAGTTATGGAATGGGCAATAAAAACTGGCCATGCCATCAAGGTCCGGAAAGTAAAAGATAACATGGATGACCACTAAACGATTATATAGATCTAAATGAATCATGAACAGTGCAAAATTCCTGGTGGAGTTCATGGCAAAGCTGATCAAAGAATCTAAACAGGATTTGTCTGCTAAAAAAAGTGTCAAAATGTAACATTTAGTTTCTTCATTAATATGGCTGAAGTGGTATCTGAATTGGTATCTGATCACAATATGGAGTAGTAATGCTCACCAAGAAATTAAGTGTTGTCTCTGATTTCATCTACTCTTAGAATTGTTAATTGTTAAGTTAGCAGCCTAACATAATAGTATCTGACAGTTAAATAATTAAGAAATAATTTCCTATACAAATTTCAGAAGGCAAAAGTTACATCTATTGATCATCTGTTCATTTATTTACATCTGTTGTTTACCACTCTCCAAATCACTCCTCACTACTGCCTTAAATAGTAAATGATGAAAGAAACTGCAAACAAACATTGCTGTTTTTTGCAGACAGTTGTCATTAAAGTGAAGCTGAATGCAGTAAATGTTTGCAGTGCAATCATCATACGTAGCAACTGTTTATATTTTAAAATGGCACAACTGCTCCCTTTCGGAGCTCCTCTATAATTAAAGAAGTGGAATCCCTTTAACATGGCTGTGTTCAAAATGACAAACACAAATTAAGCACTCTTACGGAGACATGACAGCTCTTTCCCATCATATGTACATCAATTTGAGGAAGAAAACTGTCAGGCATTAATCTCTTTTTATGTGAGAAGGGCTGAGAAAGCATTCATGTGATGGTGTGGGAAGAATAGACAATAATGATAAATCAATTTCTTCTATTTTTGCTTATTCTGGTGAAGCATAGATTAGAAAATGCTCTTCTGGTGAGTTGATAGGAGAAATGTTGATCTGCATTATATCCCACTGACAGTGTGCTGTTTCTGCCAGAACATCTGGGTCTCCATATAATTATCTATCCATGCCTCATGTAGCTTGCGTGCATGGAGCAGGAAGCTTTAAATTGCTGCTTCAAGGAAAGAATGAGTTTGCATTTATATAATGCTTCAGGATATCGCACAACACCTCACAGCCAATCAATTACTATTGAAGTGTTGTCACTTAAGGAAAATATACTTTAAAGAACCTTTGCAACAAAGGGAATATATTTGGTTATTTGCTGGCAAACAGCATTCATGTGTGTGCCTTGAGAATAAAAGAACTAAAATCCAACTATTAAGCACTTTGGCCAGAATTGTCCATAATTAAAAATATTTCACATGTGGAGACCAATTCTTGTGGTCTGCTAGAGGCGACAATCCCCTACCCACCCCATGCCCCGTGACATCTCATGGGAGAAGCCAAAGAACAGTTTGCTTCTATGCTCACCATCGTAGAGATGCGAGGTGGGCATCATTTATGGGCGAGTCAATCAGTAAAGGAAGTGGAGGTCGAAGTAGCCACACTGAGAAGTGGTGTAAACAGACAGAGAAGGGGGCAAAGGGGAAGGCTGGAAAATGACACTGATGTAGGCATGTGCAGCCAAACCCCAACAATCAGTCCAGATCTGACTGAGGGAAAGTGTTTCCAATCGAAACCATTCCCCAGCGGTTGTGCTGCAAAGTACAAATGGACTGCTTTAACCTCAGCACATACCAGTCAAGTTTTTCTGATATCCTGTTCCATTCTCATTCACTGTGAGGAGACAAAATGCAGACAGGGAGGATTTCAAAACATGTCATTGAAGGTTAAAATAGGGGCTAATTGAACTTTCAATTGGCCGCCTCCTGCTGCCCACCTCTTGGTTAAATCCAAGGAAGCTAGAATTTCCTCACTCTCTAAACTTCCAAAGCTGCCTCCATTGTGCTGGGAAAACTCAAGCCTGTGAGTCAGCTTTCATCTCAGATATGCTGAAGGGAAGCAGATTGAATATTCAGACAACTCACAATGACGGAGATCTCCTGGAAGTACATGGAGTAGTGTCAAATAGTGTCCATGTGCCGCTGCTTTGAGTACGATTACGTGGAGATGGGCGCCCTCGGAGGTTCACAAGTGCACAGTTCTCAGTAAAGAGTTATCAGAAATACCTGTCAAATTGTCCTCTGGCATGAACTAATTTTGGCCATTGCAAACCAGAACACCTGACAGAATCACTGAATTCTGACCATGTAAAAGCAGGCTATTTGGTCCATTTCGTCTGCACTGGTCTCTGGGCATTTTAACTTAGTGCCAAAGTTCTGCCTTTCCCCCTTAATAGCCCAGCCATTGTTTATATTTGAATAATCATACACTTCCTCTTTTGACTGTCACAGTTAAACCTGCTACTACCACAATTCCAGGCCAACGGTAAGGATGCAAGGACGTAAGGGGGCTAAAGGAATATAGCAAGTAATGCTAGTCAGCAGTTTGGTCAAGCAAGTATCTCTCTCTCATATAAATGTTACAAAGTACTTTATTAGGACCTAAGCTCTTTGTTATGGTTTATTCCTCCAAAGTATTGATAATCTGCACAACCTTTTTCAATGCTCAGTTATTTCTGTTGAAGTTTACATCGGAAACTATTGTCATATTATACAGAAGCTTTATGCAGCAAATTCTGCTGAAATAGCCTCGTTTCACGATAGGTGCTGAATTACTGATGGATATTTTGGGATGTGCACTGTAATGCGCGTGCTTCTTTAAGATTCAACATCACACGATTATTTCATTATCAGTTTTCAGGATAACATACATGAAGAAAAGAAAACCTGAATTGAAGCAACAAAGCTAAAGTCTACGTAAACAAGACTATGAAGGAAGTAAAGAAAACTCATATTGCAAAAGATCAATGTCAATACCATCCTACTCTTGTTAAGGTTTTTCCTGTTTTTGCTCACAGGCGTGCAGACAACCACAATTAAAATATACACACACTATAATACACTTGAAAAGTCTATTTACAAGTATGTCTTGTAAAATATTCTCAGTTTATTTGCTGGTATCTGAGGTTTGAGCAAGCAGCCAGTTAGCACTGTCAGTGTATCAGAGCAAGACTTACGTCACAGTATGCTGGGCATTCCAACCAGCATCTCCAGTTCTGCCACTTACAAACTGCAACGTTGTGAACAAAATGAGCAACAAAGTCCAGTTTTCCCAACCATTTTCCCTGAGGTGCCAAGAACTAGGTTGGCTGTCTGGCAGCATGCTGGTGGCCGTTATGTGCCCTATTTGTCATTTGGGGCCCAGACTTCAGAGAGAGTGCGGGAATCTGCAAAGAACTCATCTACCCAACACTTCATCTACCTGATACATAGCAGGGTTTGCAGATCACACATGGAATTTATCAGCTATCGAACTGGAGTGGAAGCGAGTAAATCTCAATCATGGGAGCGATGGTCTTGGAAGAAGAAAGATGTGTATTGGAATTCAAAAGAACACAGTCTCGACTTTCATACCATTCGGAAGAAAATAACTGAGAATGTAATGCCATTAGATCCCAAATTAGATGACTGATAGCAGCTGCTTGTAACTGACCATGTGGGTTTGTGTTAGTTCTAACGGACAGGACATTGAGCGCAAAAAACAGGTAGTCTTCACAGTACAATACATTGATATAAATGAAAATAAAAACAAGACTTACTCAAGATGCATATTATCATACAGGAGTTCAAGGTCTCATTTCTATCTTGAGATAGAACCTAACAGCATAAACCGAGCATGGCTCCGGAATGCAGTTGCAAATAAAAACTTACTGTTCTTTGATGAAATGACTTGGTAGTTAAGCAGCATGAGAACACTTTGTAGTTTATACTCCTACAGATTTAGAGTTATTATTTTAACTAGAGCCTGTTCATTCCTCTGATAATATCATTTTGCAAAACTGAAAATTAACATTATGTTAACAACCCAGTTCTACCTTTCTAGCTAACTTGCCTGATATTTTTAATGTGACTTGGAATAAATTAGTGAAGTACACATCAGAAAATGAGTATCAGCTAGAAGCTGGTCATTGGATATCATGTGTTTTTTTTTGGAAACCCTGATCTTTCAGTAAATGGTTTGAAACCCAGTGAAATTCCTGTTGTACATTATGCCAATCATTATACTGATATACTGTATATGAATAAATATCTGAACTAAATCTTTTAAATAGATCAAACTTCTTTGTTTTCTTTCTGGATTAATAACTCTAAAATTGAACTTCACTATCTGACTCCTATAACGAAATTTAAATGATGGAAATGGCAGGATGAAAGTTTCCTGTGAGATTGTGTTTAAGCTGTGCAATTGTGAAAGAATTTAATTCTTAACAGCCTCTCCTCTCCTTGCTGTTAAAGCTCAGCCTTCACAGGTGTCAGAAAAGTACACACTGGATTTGTTCTCACTTAGGTACCAGCCATATGATGATTTCCAAAAAGACAGAGTCTAACCAACTTCCCATCACACTCAACGCCATTAGCACAGCTGAATCTCCAATTATCTACATCTTGGGGATTATCTTTTACACCAAAGTGAACTGGTCTAAACATATAATCACTGTAGCTACAAGAGCACGTCAGAAGCGTAGATTTCTGAAGCAAGTGACTCACCTCCTGTCTCCCCAAAGCCTGTCCGTAATCTACATAGTACAGGTCAGCGATGGAATATTGTACATTTGTTTGGATGAGCCAACAACACTCAAGATGCTTAACACCATTCAGGAAAAATCAGCCCACTTGATTGGTATTGCATTTATCACTTTCAACATTCAACCCCTTCACCGCTCATGCACAATGGCAGCAGTGCGTACCATCTGCAAGACTTTCTCCAATAATTCATCAACAATCATTCCAAACCTACGACCTCTACCGTCAAGGGTAAGAGTAACAGATACATTGGAACACCATGAACTGAAAATTCCCCACCAAGCAACACCCATTCGGAATTTGATTTGTGGGTTGAACCTTATTAAGAATTGCCATGACTAATTTTTGGTACCTTTCAAAGAGAGTTTTTGTCCATGAGCCCAATAAGATTTCTCATGCTATCTTCCAAAACTCACATCTTTACCTATATACCATGACCCAGTTGTATCCCATTCGTTAGATTCTTCCACTCACCACAGGCAAAAGTACTCGACACTGCCAGGACTTTGTGCTGCCTGCACTATCTTTAAAGCTGTGCTCCTAGTCAAGTGCTGGCAGTCCATACCTCCGTGCATAGTTTGCTTTATTTGTTCTGGGAATGCGGACCCCACTTTGCTAATGAGAAATCTGGGGGTACTGGTGAATGGGTGGTGTGTGTGGTTGCAACCCACGTAGCTGCTCTGAACGGTTGGTGACTGACGGAGGTCTGGATGAGTGAGTGGTGAATTGGAGTCTGACTTTCACATCGAGAATTGTCACCATCTTGTTTCTATCCAGTAGGTGGGAGAATGAGAAACTGGATATCAATGATGTGAGATGACGCAATAGGCAGTGCTCACTGACATCGACAATTGCGGGCAAATACAAATGTGGATTCATTGGGGGATGCATGGTTAGAGGTATTGATGTCATCATGTCGAATTTACGTGACGTCATATACAAATACAAATCCGTACTGGCAGCGCTCAATTTTGAACTGGGTTTCAGTGGTGGAGAGGAGAGAGAACCCATGGACTGAGAAAGGAAGAGGGCCCAATGTTGGGGTGAAAAGGAGAGCCATCTACACCCGCCCCCACCCAGGGTCTCGTTTTCTTCTCTTCCTCTCACGAACTAGTCGCAATCTTTCACCCCACACCCACTTTATATCAAACTTTGCATATAACATGTGGGCATCAGTATCAGAAAACACAGCTGACATAATAATCAGGATGCTAATGCATGCAAATAGGCCTCTTGCCCCTTGCTAGCAAGAGTTTTGTCTCACTATTCAACACTTGTTTGGAAATTGAGATTTTTTTTTACCATTCCTTCGCAGTCACTGGGTGAAAATCCTGGAGATCCCTTCTTAATCACACTGTGGGTGTATCTACACCACAATGACTGCAAAGGTTGAAGATGGCAGCTCACCACCAACGTCTCAAGGCCAAATAGAGGTGGACAATAAATGCCAACCTAGCCAGTCATGCCCATATCCCATGAACAAAAGAAAATTGTCGTAGTTAAGGATTGAACTGCTTTTCCAGAGTTCCTCAAATTCTGATTCTTTAAGGCTCAACACCAGTACTTTGGCCAAAAAACCTTTGTGGTCCTTTTTATAAACATACCTTTGAATGTGAATCTGAGCCAATCTTCAGGGAAGCTTTGTGTTTACTGATTCCTGCTAAACAAGTGATCTCTCCTGATGGTGACAGTTGCAGGGCAAGAGTTGGCCTGTGTCCCTGAAATAAGAGGTGACAATTCAGCTGGGTAGACACTTCTTCTCATGACCAATGTTTGCATATATGGTTTTTGGATGAGGACAAGTTCAGGTCAATCTATGATATCCCACATAGTTAAATGATCAATCAGCATACAGCACATCAACTTAGGCATGGAAAATAGTCAGACAATGCAGGACAATCAACAGTGTTTATCTTCACCAAAGCATGAGGTGATGCCTTCAAGATAGGGATGAAAATGTGATTTTATTTTGGTCGGGATTTTCTGACTTTTTGGAGTTGTTTCACATCTTCAGAAATATTAACACAACATCAGTTTCAACGTAAAACATTGGATGGCGGGTTCGTGGGGAACTTTGCAAATCGCTTCTGAATTGTGTTTCAGTTACGTATGACCACAGCCACACAAAAGATCTCAGCCCTGTTCTCAATGTATTTAATCAGAAGTCACACAATGCCAGCTTATAGTCCAACAAGTTCATTTGAAATCATAAGCTTTCGAAGTGTTACTCCTTCATTGGGTGAAGTCACTTCATGTGTTGGACTATAACCTGTAATGTGACTTCTGACTTTGTTCACCCCAGTCCAACACCGGCACCTCCACATCATGACTACCACCCACACTTCAATATATCTACAACTTAAAAAGTTCCCATTGCAGAATTTTTAAACTATACTCAGCGAATTATCTTCATTCAGTTGGAATTTTCCAGTTATTTCAATTCTACATTATAAAGATTTTAGCTGCCCTTTAAGAAACTTCAAAGTTGACTTGTTATTTTGTTCCTGGCAAGCTGTTATAAGAATTCAGTGAGCAAACAAATGACAATGTGAAATGTAATCATAATATCTAAGTGATATACTGTCACTTCAGTGCCTTTCCCTCAAATAATTGCACAAACATTATCGAAAATTATGTTTTATGTCAGAAATCCAATATAATTTAACAGATTAATGGTCACTTGTTCATCATTTACATTTATATGACTGTATAAATTGTTTAGAATAGCTATTTCCAATAATGCATAACTCATATTATTGTACGCTTCATTCCACAGGAAATTCTACTTATACTGTTCATATTGAGGTTTATTTTGAAAAGCCCTGCTGAAAGTTCTTAGATATTTTTTCTGAGGACAGTGTGAATTTGAAGCTGTTCTTTTATTTGTTTGACAAACTTGACTGGAACAGAACTAACATCAATGATAAAGTGGGAAAGGGTTGATTTGATCTCATTCCACCATGGGTTTTAACTGTTTCTTGGATCATTTAAGCATTTATACCAGAGCATGTGAAATTAGTGACCTTACTTGTAAGCAGTGTTGTCATACTACTTTACTGTCATTTATCATATAACAACATGATTTCACAGATAATATTTTCTTCTATTCATTTATGGGATGTTGGCGTCGCTGGCTGGCCAGCATTTCTTGCCCATCCCCAGTTGCTATTGAGAAGGTGATGGTGAGCTGCCTTCTTGAACCACTGTAATCATCCTCATGTGGGTTGACCCACAGTACCATTAGGGAGGGAATTCCAGGATTTGGACCCAGCAATAGTGAAGGAATGGCAATATATTTCCAAGTCAGGATGGTGAGTGACTTGGAGGGGAACTTGGCACTGGTGTTGTTTCCATATGTCTGCTGCCCTTGTCCTTCCAGACAGAAGTGGTCGTGGGTTTGGAAGGTGCTGTCTGAGGAACTTTGGTGAATTTCTGCAGTGCATCTTGTCGGTGGTACACACTGCTGCTACTGAGCGCTGGTGGTGGAGGGAGTGAATGCTTGTGGATGTGGTGCCAATCAAGGGGGCTGCTTTGTCCTGGATGGTGTCAGGCTTCCAGAGTGCTGTTGAGGCTGCACTCACCCAGGCAAGTGGGGAGTGTTGCATCACACTCCTGAGTTGTGCCTTGTAGATGGTGAACAGGCTTTGAGGAGTCAGGAGGTGAGTTACTCGCCACAGTATTATTAGCTTCTGGCCTGCTCTTGTAGCCACCGTGTTTATGTGGTGACTCCAGTTGAGTTTCTGGTCAATAATATCCTCAGGATGTTGATAGTGGGGGATTCAGTGATGGTAACACCATTGAATGTCAAAGGGTGGTGGTTAGATTGTCTCTTATTGGTGATGGTCATAGCCTGGCATTTTTGCAGTACAAATGTCACGTGCCAATTGGCAGCCCAAGCCTGCATTTGAACACAGACTGCTTCAGTATCTGAGGAGTCGCGAATGGTGCTGAAGATTGTGCAATCATCGGCTAACATCCCCACTTCTGACCTAATGATGGAGGGAAGGTCATTGATGAAGCAGCTGAAGATGGTTGGACCGAGGACACTACCATGAGGAACTCCTGTAGAGATGTCCTGGAACTGAGATTATTGACCTCCAACAACCACAACCATTTGCCTATGTGTCAGGTATGACTTCAACCACCGGAGAGTTTACCCCCGATACCCATTGATTCCAATTTGGCTAGGGCTTCTTGATGCCACACTCAGTCGAATGCAGCCTTGATTTCAAGGCCTGTCACTCTCACCTCACCTCTGGAATTCAACTCTTTAGTCCGTGTTTGAACCAAACCTGTGTTGAGGTCAGGAGCTAAGTGGCCCTGGCGGAACCCAAACTGGGCATCATTGAGCAGGTTATTGCTGAGTAGGTGCTGCTTGATAGCACTGTTGATGACACCTTCCATCACTTTACTGATGATCGAGAGTTAACTGATGGGACAGTAATTGACCGGGTTGGATTTGTCCTGCTTTTTGTGTACAGGACATAGTTGGGCAATTTTCCAAATTGTCGGGTAGATACCAGTGTTGTAACTGTACTGGAACAGCTTGGCTGGGGCGCAGCGAGTTCTGGAGCACAAGTCTTCAGTGCTATTGCTGGAATGTAGTCAGGGCCCATAGCCTTTGCAGTATCCACTGTCTCCAACTGTTTCTTGATATCACGTGGAGTGAATCGAATTGACTGACGAGTAGTATCTGTAATGCTGGGATAACAAGCATGGGGCTGGATGAACACAGCAGGTCAAGCAGCATCATAGGAGCAGGAAAACTTGACGTTTCGGGCCTAAACCCTTCATCAGAAATGCATTTCTGATGAAGGG
>JAHRHZ010000078.1:15251736-15264935 GCA_024137785.1 Ginglymostoma cirratum | reverse complement strand
ACACAGCAGGTCAAGCAGCATCATAGGAGCAGGAAAACTTGACATTTCGGGCCTAAACCCTTCATCAGAAACGTCAAGTTTTCCTGCTCCTATGATGCTACTCGACCTGCTGTGTTCATCCAGCCCCATGCTTGTTATCTCGGATTCTCCAGCATCTGCAGTACCTTTTATCTCAGGGATGCTTGCTTTCTCACTTAGTGCTGAGTCAGCACCTACCTGCTTGCTCATAGCATCCTTGCCTTGTTGTGTCAGTTAGCACAGTTACATAACCAGTTAGCTTTCTTTACACATCAGGCAGATGTTCACCTGCACATCTGCCAATGTGGTATACTGCATCCGCTGTACCCATTGTGGCTTCCTCTACATCGGGGAAACCAAGCGGAGGCTTGGGGACTGCTTTGCAGAACACCTGCGCTCAGTTCACGACAAACAACTGCACCTCCCAGTCGCGAACCATTTCAACTCCCCCTCCCATTCCTCAGACGACATGTCCATCCTGGGCCTCCTGCAATGCCACAGTGATGCCACCCGAAGGCTGCAGGAACAGCAAATCATATTCAGCCTGGGAACCCTGCAGCCCAATGGTATCAATGTGGATTTCACAAGCTTCAAAATCTCCCCTCCCCCAACTGCATCCCAAAACCAGCCAAGCTCATCTCCGCCTTCCTAACCTGTTCTTCTTCTCACCCATCCCCTCCTCCCACCTCAAGCCCCACCCCCATCTCCTAGCGACGAACCGCGTCCGACCCCCTTGACCTGTCCGTCCTCCCTGGACTGACCTATCTCCTCCCTACCCCCCCACCTACACTCACCTTTACTGGCTCCATCCCCGGCTCTTTGACTTGTCTGCCTCCTGTCCACCTATCCTCTCCTCTATCCATCTTTTATCCGCCTCCCCCCCTCCCTATTTATTTCAGAACCCTCTTCCCCTCCCCCATTTCTGATGAAGGGTCTAGGCCCGAAACGTCAAGCTTTCCTGCTCCTGTGATGCTGCTTGGCCTGCTGTGTTCATCCAGCTCCACACCTTGTTATCTAGCTTTCTTTGCTAGACAACAATCTGCAGCTGAGGCGGCACGTCTTGCTGTATGGCAGTGCACTATGTCAATCTCACAGCTCCACCAAGTGCCTGCTTGGTCAGCAAGCAGGCAGCTATGGATCCAACACTTGGCGAATAATCCTCAATGAAGTTCATGGAGGTACCCATCAGTCACGGGGTCCTGGCACATTATGCCAAAGCCAATGTCTCATTGTCCAGAGCATTGGCCACGGTCAGGCATCCAGTTATTGGGGCTCTCAGTTAAGGGGCCCATGTAGATTTATTAATGCCAGTCAGGGGTCAGGACAAGTTTTGCATGGGACTGTCCAATGAGATGGTGGGCAACAGTCATTCTGTTGGGTGCTTCCACAGGAATTAATCCTGGGTAGGGGGCTTTCTGGGAGGAGTGGGGTGACAAATGTAGCTGTGGATGTGACAATGATCCTCAGCAGTTTCGTCATCAGGGCTAGAGGCTGTAGGCTCTGGACAATGGCACATTACTATTGTGAAGGACAGGGTGGGGAACACAGAAGAATTGGCAAGGGGAATACTGTAAAGCATTGCTGGGAAAGGCATATTGCAGGAGTATGGTCATCCATAGTAAGGACAACCCTGGCTTCAAAGGAGGGCAGTGTGACCACATCAAGTATTGACATACACCAGAGTCTAGGTGGGAAGGGGAGACAAGTGTAGGTGTGTAGATTGGGTGGAGATTTGGAGAAGGGAATTTTTTTCTTTATTAATTCACAGGATGAGGGCATCATTGACCAGGCAGCATTTATTGCCCATCCCTAATTGCCCAGAGGGCAGTTAAAAGTCAACCAGTGAGTCCAGAGTCACATCTAGGCTAGACTGGGCAAGTACCGCAGTTTCCTTCCCTAAAGGGCATTAGTGAACCAGATGAGTTTTCCTGACAATTGACAATGGATTCATGTTCATCATTAGACTCTTTAATTCCAGACAATTATTGAATACAAATTCCACCATCTGCAGTGGTGGGATTCAAATCTAGGTCCCCAGAACATTATCTGAGTCTCTGGGTTAACAGTCCAGCGATAATACCACGAGGCCATTGCCTCCCCCTGTGTGAAGCCCATGGAGTTAATAGGGTGGGTTGCAGGAAAGAGATGTGGATGTTGTGGGGCCTCACTGACATGGTCAGGCTGAGGCTGGGAGCCCCTGGAAGAGGAGCACTCACTCTTATCTTCCAGTGTGCTGGAAATGGAAAGTGTGCAAAGGGGTGGAAATGGCTGTCATTATACTCAGAGTGGGTGGCAGGGTTAGTGACGAGCTGTGAGGGAAGGGGTCTATAGCACACACTATTCTAAAGGCTTTTAAAGGAAAATAACATCAGCCCCAGGCCCATGAAATGTCCAGCTCCGCGGCAAGCAGGCTGTGGACTCTCTGACCATCCTGCAGCATTGAACCTGGGTGTGGGTCATACCTTCCTGGCACTGCTCCTGCTGGACAACTCATTGACAACGCAACCTTTTTGCACAGTTGGAGCCGAACATTAGGAATGATGAATGAGGATAGGCAAAGGTTTCACTAGTATACTACTAGCCACGTGTATGCATTTCTCCCCCTACTTCCAGATGATGCAGTGGGCTCTCTGCACAGAGGTCCATCCAGCAAGAACCTGGGGCTAGGATCCGCTCCCAGTTGGTGTGAAAATGTGTTTAAAACCTACACAGAGATACTCACAACCAACAATTGCAAAAAAGTTAGTCACAAACAGTTATGGAGAAACAGTTATGGAGAAACAGTTACTTATAGAAGACCCTTCTTCAAAGTGGCCCCAGTAGGTTCTCTTCCTTCTGTCCCTCCCACTATGTCCCAGGGTACTCCCTGGTTCCATATCTAGGCTGGAGAGAGCCTCCTCTGCTACTGGAAGTTTGGTCAGGCAGCCCTGTGACATTTGTGTTGAGGTGGGCCAAACATGTCAAAGGTCTTCTTGGCTGTATCCAGTTGACTCATCTCGGCCTCATGTTCCAAGGGTTGGAGGGGAAGGGGGTCTGTGTGTAACTCTACTATCCACTGGGTGCCTCCTGACACTGCCCTGTCTCCTTGTTAGGATTGACGCCTGTCGCCAGGCGTTCAGTCCTGGAAACCAATGACTGGAGTGATGGAGTGGCATCTCCAACAGTGCGTAAGGGAGCTAACGCTGTCTCTTCAGAACAGCCGCCAGCCTGTCTACAGAGACAGATAGTTGTAGGATTTGCTATGGTGCTGCAGCTTCTGGGTAATGAGGGCCACATTGTCTCAGATGCCTGTTTTCTGCTGCTGCTCCTTCCTGAGGATTTGGTCAAAGTGTCTGATTTCTGAAGCCACAAGCTAACTTCCTGCCCGGTGCTGTTAGTGCCTGGTCTCCGGCAGCCCTCTGTGTCCTAATGGGCTGCGCCGTTTCTTCCTTGGCAGTTGCTCACCAGATGGTATTCTCACACTCTCTCTGTCTATGGTGCTCACTGAGCTGTCTGTCTTTAGGCTGGAGAGGGGCCTGCAGGAGGCAGCCTTGTCAATGCTTCCTCTGAGGCTCAGGATTCTCATCCCCCAAGGGTCCAGGAGGGGCAGCCAGCTGCTTCTTCACAGACATTGTCAGGAGGCTCGAGGTATCTGCAAGAGAAAATAGAGAGAATGTGTTGCTGTTTGAAGTATTGGATTTGCTCAGGAAGTTGACCTTTTCACTTAAAGCACAAGAATAAAAGCATGTTGGGAAACAGTATACCTAAGACAGAAGTCTTTAAAGTTCCTCTAAGTGTGGACCATCCTGTAAATAAAATGTTAAATATTCTCCCTGGAACAGTTCAGGCACTAAGATACTGAGTATTACACACATTGTGGTGTCCAATGAGTGCTTTTTTGGATGTTTAAAACTAATACTGTTACCAACATAACTGGTGATTTCTCTCAGTGACCTGGCTGTGGGTGTCCATTCATATACTCTGCCTCAGGCTGTTGATTCTTTCTCCTTAAGTAAGGCTGTTCCACTCATGAGATTCTGTAATGTTCTTTTATTTCCATCTGTACCTTATTGGTTACTAATACAGCTCTCTAGGGAAGTGTCTAAAACCACTCTCAAAATGTTTCTTCTAGTCTGTTGCTTCCTCACAATCTCTTTTAGTGACATCAGATTCACTTCATCAGTTACATTATTATCGTTTGTATCTATCATTATGTCATAATGAGTATTTCAGACCTCACATGCTACTCCAACTATGGGTCTGTTTTGTGGACATAATAGGTTTTTTCCAGATGTAAGTGAATGACTAGAACTACACTTCTATGTTTCAGGAGATTGTTTTTCTCTCTTTGGTTTTTCACCTGTATCACTCACTTCCAATTAGCTGGTGTAGAAGACGCGCAGATCAGAGGATGTCCCAAGTGGCTTGTCCACATAGCAATCAAATTCAGTCATCTGTAGGTCTAGGATCTGCAAGAACACCAAGCCAGTTGCTTCCAAAGTGTTCAATGATAGTTTTAGGGTTGCAGAGTGGACTGGTTGATACTGGTGTGCATTTGCTTCAGGTTCACTAATAGTGAGCACTAGAAAGTAATTCACAATTAATTTAATGTATCTAATTTGAAGATTTTTATGATGTTTAGTTATGGTTCCTAATGGAACCGATCACCTGCCACCTAATGCTTTCTGATGCCCATGTCTATGGGGATTTATAGTTTTAAATGTGCTTGGCTATATGGCATATGATGCAAGGCAGTTAACCTTCCATGCAGCAGAATTGATTTTTGAAGTCCTCAGTCTTAATTTGCTGATAAATAGCTTTTACAAGTAGACACAGAATATTTGGATGTCGTACCCATTATCAAAATAAGCCACATGCACTGAGAGGGGAATAGACAAATTCAATATTTTGTCATTACCTTTTTTGAGACAGAAATGATACTGTTGGATCATGAAAATGTACTTCAGATAATTACAGAAACAACAACTAGAAAGAAAAGACAAAAGAGTACCAATTAATTAATAGCTAGTAATTTTGCAACTGCAAAAGTAAAATAATTTCAAACATTAATGCATGATGGATTTTCTCATTAAAAGTTTGCATTGATGTATATTCAGATCTTGGATGGAGAATATTTATTAATGCAGTGCCCAACATGAAGCATTCAATCGAAAATCATGAAGCAATGTTTTGTTCTGAATGGCACATGGTTGTTAGAACCTTTTTGCATGCATTTCAGCAGGTGCAGTTTCAGTTTGCTCAGTACCTTTTTCATTTCAAATATACACGCCTCTTATTAGTTATGAAACTAGTAAAAGATTAATACTGTACTAAGTGCAATTCTAGTGAATTTGTTATTACATGGAAAAATGTTTAGAATAAGTGTCAATTCCTGTTGTACTTTATATTATTCAAATAAATAATGTTCTTGCAATAGAAAAATCAAAACCCATCTATAAGTTTCATATATTTTGTGAGGACGTTATGTATTTAAATTACTGCTAAGTGTGATGTCTACTCAGCCATTGAATAATCATGCAGGATCATGTTGGCCCGCAACAGTTGTTACACGATATTTTGAGATAGAAGAGCACAAAATTAACTGGATGAGAAAAGATTTGTTTAATACAGGGATGAAGCATTGTTGTGAAGTACTCAAAAGCTTGAGATCATCCAGGAAAAACCAGCCTGTTTGATTTGGCACAATGGCACCAATGTATATCGTCCACAAGACACACTGTGCATCACTCGCAAATTCCTCTCCATTTTGACTTGGAACTACATCATCATTTTCTCACTAGGAGCTAGCCTAATATTTCCTTTTCTCAAGCAAAATGTGTCTGCATACTGTTGTAAAAAACAATGGTTCTGAAGGGTTAATGTTCCTGTCACATTGTCTCCATCCATTCTAGTGATATCACACAGTTTGTAGAGTTCTACTCTGGCTTTCAGATGGAGCAGATGTATCTGTTCTACCAACGTAAGGTCCCAGTAATTATAACAAATTTATTTGTTGTTATTGTGTGAAAGAGTTATCCAAGCACAGCACTTCTTCTGTAGATACACTACAGTGGATTATCTTCCATTGCTCATCGCCAGATAAGCCCATAACAAAACAAAAACACAGGAGGATTGGTGACAGCAAACTACCTCCAACAAACGTTATCTAGTACTACATACTGGTAGAAGTGCCAAATACTACAGATATCATTTGTAACGTGCCTGAATATGGACCCTGATTAGTTTGTGGGACTTGTGCTTTTCTGTGTTTTAATTTATTTTTGTGCGTCCTGCCTCTGCCCTCTCCACTTACAATACATGGTTTTGCTGTGAGAGTTGACGCAAGAATAAACTTATTGTGGTACATTGACTGAGGTGATTACATACAGGATGCGTACATGGCAACATTTGAAAGAGTCATAACTCAAAGGCCAGAGGTAGTGAAAGAAGGACCGGAACCCAGTCGCCAGTCAGATATTCTGTTTACGCTGGGACAGTAAATGATTTTTCAAATTCTAGTCTGGCCTTAAATTAATTCTCAAATGGTATGTTGGACTGTCATCAGTTAAGTGACAATATAGATATATTTTATTGTCATTTTGATGAAATAATCCAGTGCTAGCTACTCCATTTAAACCACACTGAGTGAGACAAGAAAGCATTTGGTGTCGGAAGAGTATTTTTCAGGGAATATTGATCATTGTTTGAAGTTAAAGTCTCAAATGTACAATTCAGCCAGCAACTAAAAGCAAATCCTTTGTATAAACTCTCATCTGAAAGATGGTAGCTCTGTGACACGGCATGGATATCATTATTATTTCTGTACAGATTGGTCAATTTGTTTTTAGAAATCCAAAAGCCTAAATATTTATCATAAGAATAATGCCACAGGTTTCACCTTTTGAATGAAAATCTTTTACTGCATAAAAATTAAAGAACGTGAATACTAAACACTACATTCTACCTTAACTAGTTAGTTATGTTTAAGGAATTAAAAGTACAATAAACAAATTTGCTCACAAGCTAAGCTAAACTTTTTAGCTCAAGTTTCTTCTTCATACTAATAACCATCTTATTGCTTCACAGTCAATAATGTGCCTTTGGGCATGTTATTGCAATATAGCATTGGTTCTCCACACAACCCTGTCTTCTTTTGATGTCTCCCTCTCCTTCACCTCTTCTCCATCCACCTTTCTTCCATCCACCTGTCCCTCTTTCAATTATCAAGGGATTTCAAGGAGTAGCCAGCACACACAAATTCAACCGAACCATGCTTGAAAGATAGCTTCCCTGTAGCCAGCTAACCTGATCTGCTTGGAAGAGAACCACATCCTAAGAATCGAATTCCCCTGTAACTAATGTCTTGGTATCCCTTTTCCTGTTGTTTACATCGCAAGCACCTTAGTCACATGATTAGCTTCTGGAAACCAGTTGCTTTTTGCAAGAACTCATCTTCCAGAGAAACCTAGATGGGATAGGCAAGTAATTCAGCTAAGACCCCATTTAGGCACCATTTTGCACCGGTGCCGTCAATTTACTGAGATCAGAGTGTGTCCCACTTCCTAAACATGTGCAGAGGCCATAGGTTTAAATGAAGCAGCTACTGTATAACTGTGTAAGGTTAACACAGAAGAATTTCTTAAGTACCACCCACTGTGACAATATCATATGGATTCAGGGTATATAATTAAAGTTTGCATTACATGGTATACAATTCCTTTTCATAAACAAGCATACGAGCATTAAACAGTATTACAGATGACCTGCTCATAAAATTATTCGCGTTTACATCCATCATGCACTGCTCCAGATACACAGCAATCAATAAAAAAAGTCATTTACCTGAAGCCTAAAATTTCTGCCATTTATTAACTTCAGTAATTTAAAAGAAGCCACCATGATTCTAGATTTGACTATTTTGAGAATAACCTGGTGGGAAAAGGCTACATTAGCAGCTAATTACAACCATGTTCCTGACCAAAGGCTATCTCTAAAGTAAAACCACACGGAATCCATTAACATTTTACAATCTCTTAAGGTTCTCAAAATGCCGAGTTGATGGCAGCCATAGTGCTTGGAATGCTTATTTCATCCAAACTGGTTTGATTAATTATTTGAATGCTTCTGGTTCTTTCATGGAGCTCTGTACTTCGGAAACTACATATAGTAGATGTGAGGAACCATTTAAGTTCCTACTCCACCTTCTAAGCATGAGCAGAACGCAATCAACTCAAGATTTTACAAGCTTGTAGAATCAATTTTGCATCATTGTTCTTTTATATGTTCCAAAAAGAAATATTTATCAGGGAAGACTGTGATATTTTTCATTCAGTGAATCCCATGGCAATTTTCACAGCTGACCTCATAGAGCAACAGGAACATCAGGTATTCGGGGAAACAGGAAACATTTCCCTAATCAATGATGTTTAAAAGGAGAAAATTAAAGAACAAGAAACGCCTCAATTTTTACTTTTATTTTAATTCAAATCTGGAAAGGCATGACATCAGGGTGCTCTCTTCTTCTTTAGCTGTTTGATTTTATCCATGACTTTAAATTTTTAGGATAAAGAGTTTTGCAAAATCCTGGTCAATACTTTTTTTTTAAATACCAGGGTTTGGTTAAATCTTCAATGTAGATTTTGCACTTTATAAATAGTTAGGCTACAAGTGGCCCTTGACCATTTATGCCCCTATCACAAAAAGATTCAACTTTGAAAACATTCAGCAGTTAACTCTCAGGCCACTGATTAACTCATTTAATGTGGTCACATTCTTACTTTAAAATTTGGCTTTAAATTTACTGAGATAAAAAGGTGTAGAGCTGGACGAACACAGCAGGCCAAGCAGCATCAGAGGAGCAAGAAAGCTGACGTTTCGGGTCTAGACTCTTCAGAAAAAATTTGTTGCTGCTTGGCCTGCTGTGTTCATCCAGCTCCATACCTTTTTATCTCAGATTCTCCAGCATTGGCAGTTCCTACTATATCTTTAAATTTACTGCTCCTTTTTGACATTCATGAGGAAAACAGTCATCTTCACAGAAGTGATGACTAAAATCTACTTTTTCTTCACTTTTGAATGCAATTTCCCAAATACTAACAATATATCACAAAGCTGCATCACAACAACCTTGCAACTGAAACAGGAGTAAAATAAGAAAGTGCTTTTTCCATACAAATGGTAGTAGAAATGTGAAATTCTCACTGCCATAAGATTCTGGATGCAGGGGGAGTTGGAACTTTCAAGACTGAGGTAGATAAGTTTCTGACGGGCATGGGTACCAACAGAAACAGAGAAAAGATGGAAAAGTGGACTTTAGGCTCAGATGAGGAATGATCCAATTGAATAGGAAAGCAAACCTACAGGCTGAATGTCTCCTCTGTTCATGGGAAATGGACAGCTTTGTCTACATCAAATACTGTTCAATGATAAATATTTCTTCATTAAAATTGACTATTTGGCATTTCAACTGCAGCCAAATGATTTTCCAGACAAGTTGTCAGCACAAGATTAATAATTGTTGACTATAACTCTTCCGGCTTTTGATTGAAGATCAGCCTATTTAAATGTTTCCTGTGATGAATGAGTGTAGATAAGCAATTTTAACACAGAGTAGGAGAGGATCTTTCTACCATTAATGTCTGTTTATTTTGGGCCAGAACCCTGACAGGCCAATTCCTAAAGTATACATTAGTCATTAACACTCCAATGAAGAGTGGAACATGCACCAAATTTGTTTGCAGTCTGGTGGAGAAGGTTTCCAGAAGCATTCTTAATGTTCTCATAACTTAGACTTAGAAGCTTCCTGCATGTAATGATATATAAGGCAGACAAAGTATACATCTGTTGCTCTAGCTGGATATTATTTACTAGAACAAGTTGGCAGCCTATCGCCCCTACATCGAAGGAGCTACCTCACATCAAGTGTGGGCTTACAAGGAGATTCTCCTATTTTTCCAACTTTCCAGAGGCATCATGGAGGGATTTACAGGTTGCTAATCATTAGATTATGAAAGTACCTTCTGCGACCAACAAATCCGTGGTGGGACTCAAACCCACTGAGCTACAGGATCTTCCTTGTTCTGGTGAGGAAGTCATGAATTGGGAACTCCTTACAATTGCATTGTCCCCTCTTTCATTACTAGCCAAATATTGTATTCAGAACAATTCATAATGCAGAGCTCCACATTTATGACCTATCGAAAATTATTGTAAATTGTGGTAAATATTGTACGAAATACAATAGAGAGGCATGTAAATTTCAGAAGTGCAAATTAGTGAATGGATACAATGGAATCAGCTATTACCTTTCTGTCAAGGGTAACTGCTACATTGTACTTTCTAGTGTCACATTTAGCAAATGAAGCAAAGGTTGCAGACTGACATTTACATGTTAATGTTTAATTTCAAGTCAGAAACAGCCCAGATTTTGGCTTGCAGCTGTATTTCACAAACTAGAGTAGCAACACAACTCCATTGCCAAGGTCAAATGAATAGTGTGCAAAGCTAAATAAATTAAAACTGAACTGGGAGAGAAAGCTAATGTGTGTCAAGCGTACATTGTCATTTTCTTGAATAAACCCAGGTGGATATCAGAGAGCTCTGTTTGCTCTGCTTGCTCTGCTGTTGTTCAATAGGAACCTCTCCTTTAAGTCATGGTTTTATTGTTTGCAGTGATACAGAGCACTTGTGATTTAGTGCTTTGATGGTAGATGAACAGATTAAGGGAAAAAAATGAAAGAGATAAAAGAATGGATGTTTTTCCATTTCCCAAACAAAAGAAAGAGCTAGCATAAAATGCAATTAATTCTCCTCATTGTATTTCCTTGAATTCAATGTGAGTAAAAGTTATCAATTCTATACCATTTAAAAATGGAACATTTAGTAATTTAGCAGAGATCAAAAATGATCTGAACACATCAAGCTTCAGCAACCACATATCATGGCTGTAGACAACATTCTGGAAATCAACTGCATTATATTGGATTTGGCTGCATCATTTACCAAACTTCTCAAGCTCTAAGGAGAATCTAATTTAGTCATTTGAAGAGTCTCAACCAAGGCATTGTAGAAAATGTGTGCACAGTTAACATGGCCAAAGATTTGAGAAAACCAAAGGTTGGAGATAATGCTGTAGCTTGTGAGAAAGTGGAGGTGGAAAGTGTAGGTGCAAGTAGGGTGACATTTTGAAGGAAGGAATAGTGACTGCAGGTTGGCCCTCACAACTAGAATCATTTACCTTGATGTTTGATGACTAAAGGGTACATACAAGAATTTAACAGATCATACAAATTGGAAGAATTGATTCTATGGCGGGGTTTGTAAATGAGGATGGAGTTTTAAAATTGATTGCAAACTACATGAGTGTCAGTGGATTTTAGCAAAGATGAGTGGTGGGTTTGCAGGACTTAGTTCAGTAAAGGACACAAACTGTTGATAATGACTAACTATAGATGGTAAAAAAAGAGGTGAGCAACGGATGGAGTATGAAAATTTCAACAAAACGTAATAAAAGCATTATCGTTTTTGACAAAAAAGGGGAAAAGTTAGGAAACTGAGAGTGTAACAGAGATAACAAAGGCAATATTCTGTCAGAGTAGGTGTGGAAAAGGAATTACATCTTGGTTTGTAACAAGATCCCACATCGTTGGGATATCCTTGCGATAGAAACAGACAAAGTAGGAGTAGGCCATTTGGTCCTTTGAGTCTGCTCCATTATTCAATACGATTGTGGTTGATCTTCCATCTCAGAGCCCACTTCCAGCTTTCACCCCATATCCTTTGATCCCTTTTGACCTAAGAACTATATCTAATTCCTTCTTGAAAACCTTCAATGTTTTGGCTTCAACAGATTTATATGCAGAGAATTTCATAGGCTTACCACTGTCTGAGTGAAGAAATTTTTCCTTACTCAGTCTTAAATGGCCTACCTTGTACCCCTGTACTTTGACCCCTGATTTTGGGCTTCCAGGTCATCGGAACATCCTTCTTGGATCTATTCTGCCTAGACATGTTAGAATTTTATAGTTTTCTATAAGAATCTCCCTCATTCTTCTAAGCCCCAATACATATGGTCCTAACTCACCAGCCTATCTACACACGTCAGTCCTGCCATACGAGGAATCAGACTAGTATCTATAATCAGACCTGAAATGGAATGTGGAAGGGGACTTCAAATTTGGATTGAATTTGTTGTTGGGCCCAACAAGAGCAGCTTCAGTTTTATCTGCAGGAAGTTGGAAGATGTTTGCCTCATCCTGGTCTTCATTTTGAAAATGTGGGTGAAGGCAGTCACAACAGCTCGTGCTATTTCTGACCACTTTTTTCAATAATTTCTGAATAATTAGCATCTCTGTGGATAATTCTTTAATGAATATTTGACTGGGAAATCAGAAAAAAACTACCAAAAGTATAAACTAGTGATTCAGTCTGATCAAATTAAGATGTCTAATAAAGAAAACACAACGTAGGCGATCAGAGATAAAATGAGTGGTTGAACAGTTCATTCGTGAACTTTATTACAGGTCTGAATGGTGACTGAATTTCTGTTGAGTCCCTAGATAAATACTTTACAATACATTTCCAGGTGGTAACAAACTAACTGTGAAATTCTGATGGAAATTAGATAATTTGGATTGGGCACAGGCAATGTGATCTTGAAATGTGCCATTTGACTAAGAGTAACGGGTTTGGCAAAGAATATTGAGAAATATAAAGTACCCTCAAATGCAATTGTTGGACTAATGAAAATACTATAAATAAAGTGTGTGAGTGAAGAGAAGCTTGATCCAATTCAGGTAACTGGGTTTTTCATTAGATACAACAATGACAACAATTGTTGAACCAACAAAATAATATAATGAGAGCTGAAATAGGTCATTTGGTCCCTTGAGATCCTGGTTTATCCCATCCAGGACTTAATTCCATTTCCCTCTCTGCCCTTAATGGTATGAATGGTGAAAATGCAGTCAGCAAAGACAGGATAAGAAATGTCCAGACCATGCTTCAGTAGCATCAGACATATAACAAAGGCCTGCTATCAGTGCCTAGACAATTGGAGCTGCACATTCCTGCAGGCAGAGTGCTACAGCTGCAAGGTGGAGAATCGTCTTGCCAAGACAAGTCAAATGAAAGTGGTGATAACAAGGTGTGGGGCTGGATGAACACAGCAGGCCAAGCAGCATCATAGGAGCAGGAAAGCTTGA
>JAHRHZ010000078.1:15174743-15251336 GCA_024137785.1 Ginglymostoma cirratum | reverse complement strand
CATCTGATGAAGGGTCTAGGCCCGAAAAGTCAAGCTTTCCTGCTCCTATGATGCTGCTTGGCCTGCTGTGTTCATCCAGCCCCACACCTTGTTATCTCGGATTCTCCAGCATCTGCAGTACCTTTTATCTCAAATGAAAGTGGATTGGAGGAAATGTCTGTCACTGCATACAGCTGTCGAACAGCACCAGGTCAATGAGATGTCAGTCCAAAGCACAAAGACATCCAATGGAGATTGCAGACCATTACAGCATTGGATGGAGCTCCAGTAAGCATGGAGTTAGAGGGCATCAGTCATCATAGTTTTGGAATCATTGAAATGTTGAGTCAACATTAGGCATTGAATCATGAAATTATGGAAGAGGCAAAATCACCATAATATCGGTTTTAGTCATAAAGAGTCACAGAGATATACAGCACAGAAACAGACCCTTCAGTCCAACTCGTCTATGGCGACCAGGAATCATTAATAAATTTAGTCCCATTTGTCAGCATTTGGCCCATATCCCTCTAAACCCTTCCTATTCATATACCCATCCAGGTACTTTTTAAATGTTATAATTGTACCAGCCTGCACCACTTCCTCTGGCAGCTCATTCTGTACAAGCACCAGCAAAAGTTGGCCCATCGGTCCCTTTTAAACCTTTCCCCTCTCAGCTTAAACCAATGCCCTCTAGTTTCAGACTCCCACACCCTGAGGAAAAGACCTCGTCTATTTAACCTATCCATGCCTGTCATGATTTTATAAACCTCTATAAGGTCACCACTCTGCCTTTGACGTTCCAAGGAAAATAGCCCCAGTCTATTTAGCCTCTCCCTATCGCTTAAACCCTCCAACCCTGGCAACAACCTTGTAAATCTTTTCTGAACCCTTTCAAGTTTCACAACATCCTTCCTATAGCTGGGAAACCAGAATTGAACACAGTATTCCAAAAGTGACCTAACCAATGTCCCGTACAGCTGCAACATGACCTCCCAATTCCTATATTCGATGCACTGATCAATAAAGGCAAGCGTACCAAAAGCCTTCTTCACTATCTATCTGTGACTTCACTTCCAAGGAACTATGAACCTGCACTCCAAGGTTTCTTTGCTCAGCCACACTCCCCAGGTCCTTACCATTAGTGTATAAGTCCTGCCCTGATTTGACTTTCCAAAATGCAGCACCTCACATTTATCTAAATTAAACTCCATCTGCCACTCCTTGGTCCATTGGTCCATCTGATCAAGATCCCACTGTACTCTGAAGTAATCTTTTTTGCTGTCCACTACAACCCCAATTTCAATGTTAACTGCAAACTTATGCAGGTAGCAATGTCCAAATTGCTCATCATTATGGTGGAGGCTGATAAACCAGCCTCTTTAGTATTGTAATGATGAATTGGAACCCTGATGGGTTGTAAGGTGTTTTTATCCCTTAATTCAAAAATGCGGTTTTTTTATAAAAAAAAAGGGGAACAGCTACAGAAACAAAATGACCACAAGTGTAAACACTTTAGGTGGCTGGATAACATTTTCTGTCCGACTAATGGAATTTAACACTTGAAGATGTCAAATAAAATTCAAACAGAGAGGGTCACCAACCAGAAGTAATGAGCAGGTTGACTATAACCCCCACCCTGCCCCACCCCCGACCCTGTCCGTGGCAGACTGCCACCATTTACAGACACTTGGCCCGTTTTGTCTTTTGGGAATATCCAAAAGCAGGGTAAAAAGAGAGTTTAAATACTAGTCTCTTTGTTACTACAAAGCTGTTGTAGAAGTCACAGCTTGAGAACAGCCAGTAAACATTCCTGCACTACAGGTAAAGAAAGGAAGAAATATTTCCCTCACTCTGAGTTCTAAAACCCGGTCAGAAAAAGAATCAGAACAAACAAACCTCAGTCAGCCTACCAAAACTGAGAATCCTGAAAAGTGACTGTACAACTGCCAATGTAAATGCTAACAGTATAATACAATAATGGCCACAAAGTTATCTTTTTAACATTTTGTTTTGCACTCACTTCTAATTTCTGTTCTTTATGGGTAATTGTATAGCATAAGTATTTCTTCTCCCCGCAGCAATGAATAAACTTTTTGTTAATTCAAGAAAACCTGTTTAAAGTGTCTCCTTTTAAAACACAATTTCATGTTGTATTGAAGAAAGGTATCCCCACAGGAAGAGATCCTCTAAATTAATCAAAATTCTCAACACAAACTGAGGCAAACCATCACGTACGTCTGGTGTTCACTGAAACATACAAACTGATTCAAGAAGGTACCATTATATTCCCCTCACTTTAAGACAAAGATTACACATAGTACAAGTTCCATACTTCACACTTACATTTCTTGTTTTATATTACTTATGAATCAAACTTAACCATTAGTTTCCTAATTTTAAGCCGATTCCTCCTTTCTGGACCCAAACTTTAAAAACTTGGGAAAAGACTTTTATCCATCTTGGCCTGAGTTTGAGGAGAAATTTCTCCAATAAAGACTAATGTTGTCTTTCACTTTCAATTGATTTTTCCACTTCATCAGGCATGCCTGCCTGACTCTGGTTTGGACCTGAACTGGTTTCGCTTATAACTTGTGTGTTGGAATAGCAATTGGTATGCTACTTCAGGGAGTTGGCTAGTTCAGTTGACTGGACGGCTGATTTGCAACAGCTTGGGTTAAGTATCCCATACCAACTGTGGTTACAACAAAGGACTCTTCTTAACCATTCCCCTTGCCTGAGGCATGATGACCTTCAAGATTAAACAACCACCAGTTGTTTCTTTTTAATAAGAATACAACCCTGTAGTCTGATGCGATTAAAGTGACTCTTTACTCTAATCATATTCTAACAATCCAATTCATTTGGCTTTTTTTACTACTCCCAATTCCATGTTTTCTAATAAACCTCTGAAGGTAATACAGATCCACTTGCACACACCCAATCTTTCCACTACCAGTCACTTCTTTAAATAGGTGCAATTAACACACATGTTGATGACTCTTCCCGGTAGTCACTCCAACCACTTACAATGATCTTTCATCTTACCCTTTGGTTTAACTTTAGGCTTCTTTCTTGCACTCTGTCCCTATCATGGCTTACTTTCTTCCTGGATGGTTTTTCTTCCACTGACTGAGCTAAATGTTGATTGAGCAATGAAGACTTCACTCTGGAATTTCCTCTAAGAAAAAGATCAGGCAGTGTTATGCAGGGCACTGTGAAGCGTGTTACAATAAATAAACAAAACATTTGCCAGTTTATGAGTCAATGTCAACTGATTGTTCTTCCAATTTGTTTCCAATATTTGTTAAATATGACCACACTTTACAATTTTGCTTCATGCACTCTGCATAGGGTAGAGTTTCTGTGCATTTGGCCCTGTTCATCTGACGACATTTAAAAATCTTTCTGAACAAAACCAAGGTCCATTATCTCACACAGTTTCTCTGGAATCCATAAGCAGCAATCAGATCACTCACAGAGCAGTGAATCTTTGGAATTATCTCCCCAGAGGACCATGGATGCTTAGCCAACAAGTATGCGCAATGCCGAGATTGATGGATTTTGGGATATAAGGAGAATCAAAGCAGGTGGGAATAGGGTGAGAAAGTGGAGTTGATATTGGAGGTCAAGACTTGATCTTATTGAATACTAGAGTTGGCCCTAAAGTCCATATGATCTATTTCTGTTTCTATGCCTTATGACGTCCCCAAATTATTTAGAACGGTAATCACTGTTGTATTGGACACAGCAAGTTCTTCAAACAACAAATGAGAGAAATGAGCTGATAATCTTATTTTGGAATCTATGGTAGCCGCAAAACACAAAGGAAGAGATGCAACGAGAAGCGAATGAACTAGCTTCATAAGCAAGTTCAGAAATAAGTGGCAAGTATTCAAAGAAAGCAAAAATCATATATTGCTGATTAATTCAAACTGGTGCAAGCATTTATACTACTTTTATTAATTTGCTTGTGTTTCTCATAACTGTGTGCGCTCATTCCAAGATAGACAATGTGTTAAATGCGCCTTTGTGCTCAAATAAAATTCTTCCATTAAAAGTAGTCTTGTCTTAGCATGCACATATGTTTCCTGTATGTTAGATACTAATTTTTCTTACATGTCCTTTATGATCACTCTGTGCACATCCATAGGGAATATATTTGTACTGTAATCATAGGACCAAAGAATACAGTGGAACAATGTCAGAATTAGGCTTTTGGTTTCGTGTGGGTTTAGTTACACTAACATGCAAGATTTTTACAGAGCTGAACATTTGACCTTCATGGTCAGGTATTGAATTTTTACTTGTAATTAATTGAGGAATCACTGGGCAGAGAATGTATTCACCATTATTCACTAAATATAAAATTACCTCATTTCATGTAATCTGAAATTTAAGGCAATATTATGTTTTAAAGTTTGCTAAAGGTTAAGCAGCAGCTGAGATGTGTCATAAGAACTACGCCAGTCCACAGCTCCAATGACATGTTGAAAGATATTATAAGAGCTGAAGACTGAAATGCCATCGCAGTAGGATTGTTGGAGTCACACATTTTGAGTTAAAAAGACTGAACATAGACAAAAGTACATGGAAATAATTGTTGGCCAGAATTACTGTGACCCAGTAATTTGCTAGGATATAAGCTTAGAGAGAATCCTTTCAATCATCCAAATATTACTTGTTTAAAGCTGCTAATGGATAATGAAGAGAATCTAAATCAAAACAGGAATTCATTTAATTCACTGAATGATCAGTGATTTATTTGATGAATGATTTATTTATTATCACATGTGTTTTACAGTGGCTAATACAATAAAATACAGTGAAAAGCTTCTACAGTTGCCACAATCTGACACCATTTTGAATTGTTCATATGTCACAAACACACAAGCTGGAATTACTATTTTGCTGGGAGATCAGTTAGGAGCAGGCATGAAATAGTATCTGGTTCTTATACTGATCCTTTCATGAAGAAACTAAATAGAGAAGACAATAAAAAATAAAAATGGAGACTTGAAGTAAAATGGAAAAGGCATTACATCATTTTTTCATAGAAAAAAAAAGACAAAAGCATTGGGATGAACTATACAGTATGATGGATTATAGCTCACAGTATATGTAATCCAAAACTTCAGGATAAGCTTAAATGGTAGGAATCAAAAAAAAGTCCCAGCATTTTTCATTTTGTGTACTAACCTTGAACCATCTTTTGATGTGAAGTTTAATTCTCCGTAGTGCCTACAAGAAAACAAATACAACCAAAGGAGGGACTAATGAATGGTGAAGGTTACAGTACACTACACGTCAAGATATATTTTCCATCATTACTGATTCACATGGGGTTACATCAAAGACTGAATCTGATCCTTTATGCTTCAGTTCCTAAACAGGCGAGGTCTATTATGGATCAAAAATTTGAGGTATCATTCCATTGATTACTAAAAACGTTAAAGTTTAAATGTTGGGGTGTTGACGTACAGTCTGCACAAACCAAGATGTTACACTATATTGCAGTCGATAACAAATAATTGCTCATTGTAAAACATTTCAAATTACTTTTACCACCGTTTTTTGACTAAGCACTAATTTTTTGACCACCCACCTTCATGCAGTAGGCTGGAGACCTTGTGAGATCATTTATTCTTTTAGATCATCTTTTCATCATGCTCTTGGCTTCTTGTTTTCTTGATTTGTTTTGACAAGAAAGGAACTACTATTAATGAAGAAAAGTTAAAACAATGGCAAACTAAGGATGATAAGGGAAAAGAAAAATGCATTTATATCGTCCATTCTGTCTCATGGGGATACTTCAAAGTGATTCACATACATGTAATTACTTTGAAGTGAACCTGACTCATTTTGTAGATAAACCTGATATATCCTTTGTGCACACAGACACTTCGACCAACAGCTAAGATCACAAGATCATAAAAAACTTGAAGCTAGATTGGACATTCTGCCTATTGTGCTTATTCTAAAATTCAACAGGATCATGGCTGATCACTTATCTCAACACCACACTCTTGCTCTCTCCAAGTACCTCCTGACACCTTTCATCTCTGTAAATCCATTTCCTTGTTAAATATAATTAGTGCTTTGTCCTCCACAACTTCCTATGGTAGAGAATTTCACAGGTTGATCATCCTTTGAATGAAGATATTTTCTTCAACTCAGTCTAAAATAGCCTACCCATGAGCCCTTGTTCAAGGGACACAAGCCAGGGGCAATATCTTTTTTGCATCAGGCCTGTACAGCCATTTCAGAACCTTATATGTTTCAATGGGTGGAATTTTCTCAGTCCCTGAAGGACATGGGCCTTGATGACACTGTCTGGAAAATCGGGTGCGATGTCCAGTGATTGTTTTCTCGATGCTATCATGACTTATTAGGATAGTGCTCTGCAAATGAGGGCTCACTATTCATGCAGCCATTACAAATGTACAAACTACCCAAAATCCCCAATTTACCTGACTGATGAACTCAGGGTAGAAGAAAACATTTACCGCTTTTGAGCTTTAAAACAACATGAGTTCATTATGAACAAATGGTCTTTAACCAAAAGCAATTAGAAAATATGAATTGTTAACTGATAACTGTACAACTTAAAATGTATCCTTTCTTTAGTTCCCCCTCTTTCTCAAACCGATAAACAGGCAAAAAATAGATATTAAGAGTATTAACATGAGAAAGAAAAAGATCAGCGAAACACAGCTCGATTGCATCAATCTAGTCCACAGGATTGGATGAGTTGCTTTCTTTCTCTTCGTTTCTATGGCTTAATAGTTCTTTCGGATAACATAAAGTTGTTTGCACACTGATGCTCTCTTTCATTCACTGGCTAAGAATTTGTCCTTTCACTACTGTTAAAGGTATTTTTGTGTTATTCTTCCTTCAACACAGGATTTGTGGAGAAAGGTAAGTAAAAGGCAGTTAGCCGTTAATGGAGACTTTCCAATATCACCACACAAGGGAGAGAGACACAGATGTTTTTGATGCTTTCTCTCTGCATGCGAGGTAGTTTCTACTGCACTGCCCCACTCACAAGGCATGGTTACCAGAAAAGGACCCAAGCAAAACATTATTGTCAAGCAGCCATTCCCCCTTAGTTCAGGATCCATTGGCTTCATTGTGTTTTCTTTTTGGGAAAGTAACAGTGCACACAACTCAGTGTTAGTCCACTGTACAAAAGCCAAGGCAAAAACATTGTGTGTTTTTCACACTGTGGAGGCCAAAATGTCCAATTTTCAAACCAACCATTTGACAGTGAGTCAAGACTGTCACTGGTGCATGGCACTAGCCCTATTTATCGTTTAATTCACGTCATTACTAAGCAGTTTCCTAAAGTCCCACTCATTGGATAGAAACTTGACACGAAGAATTCCTGACATGAAGGTCACATAGGTTAGTTGGCAACTCTAGCTAATCTCCTGCTGCTCTGGATCTCCATTATGGACACAAGTATCAGTATCTGAGAGCACACTCCATGGGAACTTGTCCATGTATATTGGCACGGACCAACAGCCCCTCCCCACACCAGTCTTATCATGGTGCACATCTGATACACTTACGGCATGCTTTTGCACTCAGTTATTCACCTTGCAGTGCACTGGCACTGTTCATTGGAACATTGCTGCCAGGGCACTTTGCACACAGGGACAGGCATCCAACTCAGGGATTGGACCAAGATGCATCTCAAGGCTATCCTCTCACTGTCTCAGTACTCATCCACACAGTGTCTGCTTTGATATTCATAGCATCATTGCCTTCCCTTACCTTGCCCTATTATACTTTGACCTCTCAGCCAGAGCTTAACAGCTTAAGGCTCACAAGACTTCTGTCTTGCCTCGCCTTTCAGACCAGATACAAAGCTAGACAGCTTGTCCTGGTTGTTAGCAGTCACCAGTCAAGGGGGTGGATATGCGCTGCATTGCACAGTGCTACATCAATCTCTCAGCCATATCATATGTAGCAACTGCACTGACAGTGCATCAATTCAGTGGCTGTCTTAAAGTCTGCGAGGAGTACCTCAGCCAAATCAAAGGTGACGCCCTTTAGTTAGGGATCAAAGCTAGTCAGTCAAGGGCAGTCTCCAATGTCAGTCCAGGGCCTTGGGTAAGGTCAGAAAACCACTCAGAGTGGCCACATTCACAGCCCAGGAAATAGGCTACAGGTAGCTCTTGGTTCCAGGGCAACCGGTCCAGAGAATCATGGGAAGGCATTTGGGGAGCTGCACAGACATCAGTCAGGCATCCAGTCACTCATTGTTTGGAACTACATTGATCGAAGGCATGGGACATTGTCAATTCTAGAAGTCTATTCACTAAAATTCAAGGGATTGAGAGAGAAATGGTTGCCATTACGATGGTAGCATTCCCAGTTTTGTTCAGATAGTGTCTTGGAGCATTCATTACACAATGCAGCGTGCAAACAAAGCCAGAGTATATTGTCACAATTCCCTCAATATTGCACTGGATTAACAGCTTAGAATATTAACAGAGTGGAGCTTGAACCCATTACCTTTTGCTTTGCTCCCAACCTGCCATGTTCTAAATAAATGGGACTGAATGCCTTCTTCCTGTTCCTATGTTCTTCTGCCAAATCAGTAGAACTGCCAAAGGCAACAATTTGAAAATTCATTTGAGAATAGTTGTGCACAAAACCTTAATCTGTCCAAATGCTGACTGATGTTTCCATCAAGTCAATGGAAATTATTCATTTATAATTTGGCTCTGTTTGATTGAAAAAATATTTTGATATTTAAACTTAAATAGGAGAGGTAGTGACATACAGTTAAGATCGATTGACATATTCGGTTTTGATGAATTCTGACAAAGATTTCTTTTAAAAGAATAAAGATTTAAATATTAAACGTATGTAAAATGATTTCAAGATGCCATTTGGAACACTTGACAGACGCTAATGTCCTTTCTCATGAAAGATCTTGAAATGCAAGTTAATGAATGGGAATGTGTACCTCCAGCTCTGATTTGTGGGCTGGTTTTTATAACCGTATTCAAGACATTATGTACAATGCAATATTTCACTCATTAATTCAGACGGTCCAGACCACACCAGGCAAAGAAACATTGTCCTCCAGAAAATGCTTGACAGTAAGACTATGTTGTGATATTTGTGTATGGTGAAAATGTCTAACTTGGTAAGAATTTTAAAAGTTCCAACAATGGGTATAAGACAGAACACACCTAGTTACGGAATAACATCATTATCCTTCATTTCAGGGATTAAGGTTAGATATCAGAGCCTGGTGTTTCCATCCTGACTGATTTTTGTTGCACCATTTGGATTGGGGCAAGGATCTTCCTCAGTTTACTCCCTTTACTATCAACTATATCTGGCAATAGAAATGTCCATCCATTTTTGGATAACACAGTATTTATGGCATAGTGACGGCAATCAATCTGTCAAAAATGTGCTGTATCTTAACACATTCAGAAATGGAAGAGGATCAGCAGAGTTAATATGTGGTTTTTTGCTAGCAGCTACTTCCTTGTGAGACTGCTAACAGGTTGAGATGGATTTTAAAGTTGTCATTGCATTTTTAAAACATTGGTTGCCAATGTCACACATTCAACCAATTTCCCTTTAAATGTAGCATACATGGTGTTTTGCTCTCTCACCACTCATAAAGTCTTTATATTCATTTGAAAATCTCTACTGAAGTGAATAATTACATAAATATAAATGTGTAATATTTGCACAGGAACTTTTGGGAGGAATTTGCACACATTCTAATCTACTTATTATATACTTCGATCATAATCATAAATTCACCTTACACTTTCTCTGGGAGACAGTTCCAATGTATTCTCCTGGAGGTGCAATACTAGCTGCAATGCAAATGGGAAGCAAACATGAAAGCGAAATACCTTTTGCCTTGCCTCCAACAACATGCTGAATATAATGGATAAAAATGCTTATATGGTTTGATGACCGTCATTGTTATAGTGGTGTAACTGTGTTCTACACAACCATCTGAAATGCGGTCAATTCTTTCCTATTAGTATTGTTATAAAGTGGTGAAGAATGCACACACAAAGTCTTCAGTGGAAAAGTTCAGTCTTAATAAACAGCACAGGGTTATTACAAAGTACTTAATAGCAAGTCACATTTCATCTGAGATACATGATAGTCTCTTGGAGACATCAGTCTCAAATTAAGAATAAGTACACAGTACTGTTAGTGACATGGACTTAGAACGAGAACAAGAACTTAGAGAAACTTTGAAAAACAGTCAAACATTGCGTGGCTCCTCCCAAGATCAGACTTTTGTGTCCTGATGGGTGGACATTATCTCGCTCTGTCAGTTAACCCTTTTTAGGTACTACTTACCTTATAGAATAGCTGTCACTTGCATTCTGACCACAGAGCCTGAGAAAATCTATACTAATCTTTACAACAACACTCATTAATTTGGAGTGTTTTCAAGTGTCTGACAATGAACTAGAAACTTTTTGAAGAGATCAAAAGATCCATTGTATTTGCAATACTTTTCCAATACTCACAAAGAAGCAACTTTACAAAGATTCAGCAAAATATCTACCCCGAGTATTAGTTATAATAAAATTGTTTGACTATGGAAACAAAATTAGTTTTGCTTTGCTTTGGAATGGATTAATCTTTAGGGATCTTATTGCAGTTTGTTCACTGGGAATCATAATTATATGCTGCTTTGATCATTATGTAGCTGTTTTTGTTCATTAATGGATGCAGGGATCACTGGCTGGATGATCCAATACTGCATATCCCTGATTGCCATAGGGAATTGGGCATGAGCAGCCTTCTTGAAGTCCATGTGATGTCAGTACACCTACACTGCTCTTAGGAGGGTAGTCCCAGGATTTTGACCCAGTGGAAGTGAAGGAAGAATGATAAAGTTCCTAGTCAGGATGATGCATATTGTGAAGGAGAATTTGCAGAAGATGGTGATTTCTATTCATCTATGGCCCTTAACCTTTCACACCATAGAGTTTCTGGATGTGTGCTGTTAAGAGTCACAGTGAGTTGCTGCAGTGCATTTTGTAGGTATACACACTACTGCCACTGTGCTTGGTGAGTGAAGTCGGTACATGTGGATAGTGGTGGATAGAGGGCTAGTCAAGTGGATTTCTTTGTCCTGAATGTTAGAATTTTATACATCCAAGCTAGTGGAGAGTTTTCCATCACATTTCCAACTATTGCTTTATGGGTGGACAGACTTTGGGGAGGCAGTAGGTGAATTACTAGCTATCAAATTCCTACATTCTAACCTGTTCTCATAACCTCAGTATTTGTATGGCTTGTCCAGTCCAGTTTCTAGTCAATGGTATATCACAGGGTGACAATAGTAGTGGATTCATTGTGTATCAGGAGGCAATGATTTGATTCCCTCCTCTGGGCGATGGTCATCGCCTGACACCAGTGTGGCTCAAATATTACTTGTAACATATCAACTAGGGTCTAAATGTTGTCCAGGTCTTACTATGTATTGATACTGACTATTATAGCATCTGAGGAGTGAATGTGCAGAACATTATGTAATCAACAGCAAACAACCCACTTCTGGGTTACAGGGATAGGATGGAGGGGTGGGTCTGGGTGGAATGCTCTTCAGAGAGTCGGTGTGGACTCGATGGCCACATGGCCTGTTTCTGCACCGCAGGTATTCTATGATCTGTGACATACCTAACCAGAGAAGCAAAATACTTCATAAAACCAAATCAGTACCACCCAGCTTTAAAAAGAACCAAACCCCAAACTGTTCAGAAACAAGGAAACAATTTTCCATGGCTGGAGCCAAGTGGGGTTTGCAGTTGTCAACTGTAAACTGTGAGTGATTTTAAAGAATGCTAATATGAGGACAACAGCACAACTTCACCCTGGACAGCCTTGAACAACCAACCTTTTGATTAACAGGTGAACATGCCGACCAACTGCGCTGAAAGTAGATCTTTCGAAAAGCAAATGTTAGTTCATTTTCAATACATGGGCAGCAAGAATCTACTTTTAAATGGGTGCATCTGATATGGTAAGTTCCCAGTGGTGCTTAGCAAATGCATTATCAATAAAAAGTACCAAACCACACAAGGAAATAGCAGGCTAAATGAAAAAAATCTTGGTCGAAAAGCTGGTTTTAAGGACTATCATAAAATTAGAGACAGATAGAAACACAATGAGTAACAGAAGTTTAAGAATTTCTCCTTCCTTGGTACAATGTCCTGGAATTGTATATAAAAACTGGACTGCAATCTAAACCTGAGTTCTGACCTCTGTTTGCTAAAAATAAACAGATAAAAATTTTACTTTAAAATCCAAGAAACTAAACAAGCTTGTACCTTAAAGAGAAATATGGCAAGTATGCAGTTTTATTGGCTTATCCTCTGTTCTGTCATTGGCTGCACATGCTAAAACTTTTAGACACTTGTTGCTATGTGAGGAGGACGAATTTGATCTATACTTTTTAACTTCCTCTAGGTTGGTCACACCTAATTTATTTTATTTCTTTTAGCATGCAGCAACATCACACAGCAATTAAAGATGTAGTTAACTGGATCAAAATGACTCAAGGTTTGCTTGAGTGGAGGAAATAATCTTAATACCAACTAACCCTGAGGAAATAAACACACAAACAAGGTGATAAGTTTAAAAGGGATATTATTTTTATGGACTGAGAGAATAAAGGCTGCACTGTTTGAAATGCCTGATGCACCTTGATGTTGTTAGCTTTTTAATATGACACATACCATCAGTGGTGGTGAAAGTCGTATATAGTTTTATTTGAATAGCTATTTTGGGAGCTGCGTATAGACGCAATATGTCGAATAGCCTACTTTTGTACTGTAAAATTACATGACACTCTGTAAGTGGTTCTCCATTTTGGTTTTTCACCATGCACTGTTTTCTTAGATGAGGAGGGAGAGAGAGTGTCTTTTGGTCTCTGTTGTTAATAATCCATGTTCTTTCTCTCTACTCTGCCGCTCAAAAGCAACTAGTGGAATATAGTTTTGTGTGCGTTTGAGTGGCTCCATTATCTTTACAAGATAGCTAACTGGTAGGTGAACTTTGCATCTCCTAATATGTGAAATTATTACGCAAGTGTGAATTAAAACAGACGATACAAATTTCTTGATGCCAACTCAGTTACATGATTCTGAAGCCTTCAGATAAAAATTGTAATTTCTGAGCAGACAGTTTTGTTTATTCTAGATAAAAGAAGCTTGTCGCAGTCTGTGGTCAAGTGGCCACTGAAGCCATTTTATATCTATGTCTTATGTTTTAAAAACCATTTACTCCATGGAATGTCTCAGGTATAATTAATGGATAATGAAAATTAAAATTCAATAGCCCATATTTACCAGTATTGTAATATAACATTGGAAGCTGATTCACTTGTTACAGCACTAAAAATCCATCACTCATAAGAGGTCATAGTTTTAGGGCAAGGAGTGACTGATTTAAAGCAGAGATGAGGAGGTAATTCTCTGAAAGGGTTGTGAAACTTTGGGATTCATTACCCTAGAGTGCAGTGTTCACCGGGACAATGAATGAAAATTTAAGGAGGAGTTGGACAGATTTGTAATTAGTAATGGGTTTAAAAGGTTATAGAGAGCAGGCAAGAAAGTGGAGTTGAGACCAGCCATGATTGTATTAAAGGCGGATCAGGGTCAGGAGAAGTATTGCCTGCTCCTGCACCTAGTTCTTATGTTCTTATCACTGATTCAGAAGTACCCTGTTCTCTCCTACGTTAAGTTAGCCATAGCTTAGTTTGAAGCCCTGATATTTTTAAATCAAAGGATTACAAGTTCAAGTCCAACTTCAGGAGCTGAACACAAAAAAAATAAGCTGACATTGCAGTGCAGCACTGAGGCCCCGTCTGCTTAGTTTTCAGATGTAAACATCCCACCAGTATTCTGAAGAAGAGCAGGGTAGTTATCCACGATGTCCTAGTCAATATATAAGCCTCAATCAACATGACAAAACAGATTATTTGATCATTATCATTTTCCTGCTTGCAGGGGTTTGCTGCGCACAAGTGAATTGCCCCATTTCTAACATTGCAACACCTTGGAAAGAAATTCATTGGCTGTAAAACTGAGTTCTGGTGGTAGTGAAAGTATTATATCAACATAAGTCTGTCTTATAATTCTGATTGCTGGCCTACTAATCTAGCAAAAAAAAAACTGAAGAAACAATGGTCAATAAAATGAGCCTTACAAATATTTTGTTTAATGATAACCACATAGTTATTGTCACATTTATGTCATGAAACATTTTGGAGGATTGCACTGTCTTTCTCTCTCTGTAGTCCCACTACTTCACTGGTAATAACATATAGTTAACTATTTTACTCAGTTACCGTTAGGCCCAATTATATAATTTAACTTTGTATTAAATTTAGAATGAAAAGATCCAAACTGGCTTATTTAATAAACATAAAGTTACTGTTGGATTATATGGCAAAACTTATTGTACTATGATGTAAAACCGGTTAACACACACAGTTCATAATGCAAAATTAGAAATATATACCCCTATAATTACACGCGCACACACACACACTCACAGATGTTTTATAGCGCTTTTAATCCATTACGGGTGCACTGTTATTATGGGTACTGGGTGGGGAACCATGAAGTTGTTGATGATGTCATTCACCCTACAACCACTCTGTGCAAAACCGTCTCTTCCACACCAACCAGCAAATGAGAAGGTGCATGTCAATTCATTGTACCTTGGACTTAATTTCCTTTCGTTTTGCACCAGATCTAAGCTCCATACTTTTCAGTCCTGATGAAATCGAGCATTCAATTTTAATTGTTGGGCTCTGGTCACAGATGTGAGGTTTATTGCTCAAGGCCAATAGCCAGGACTTTTAGAGATAACAAAGTGTAGACCTGGATGAACACAGCAGGCCAAGCAGCGTCAGAGGAGCAGGAAGGCTGATGTTTCGGGCCTAGACCCTTCTTCAGAAATGGGGGAGGGGAAGGGGATTCTGAAATAAAGAGGGAGAGAGGGGAAGGCGGATAGAAGATGGATAGAGGAGAAGATAGGTGGAGACGAAACGGACAGGTCAAAGAGGCGGGGATGGAGCCAGTAAAGGTGAGTATAGGTGGGGAGGTAGGGAGGGGATTGGTCAGTCCAGGGAGGAATGACAGGTCAAGGGGGCAGGATGAGGTTAGTAGGTAGGAGATGGGGGTGAGGTTTGAGGTGGGAAGAGGGGATAGGTGGGAGGAAGGACAGGTTAGGGAGGTGGGGACAAGCTGGGCTGGTTTTGGGATGCGATAGGGGGAGGGGAGATTTTTAAGCTTGTGAAGTTCACATTGATACCATCTGGCTGCAAGATTTCCAAGCGGAATATGAGGTGTTGTTCCTGCAACCTTCGGGTGGCATTGTTGTGGCATTGAAGGGGGCCCAAGATGGACATGTCATGTGAGGAATGAGAGGGGGCGTTGAAATGGTTTGCAACTGGGAGGTGCAGTTGTTTAGTGCGAACCGAGCATAGGTGTTCTGCAAAGCGGTCCCCAAGCCTCCGCCAGGACTTTTAGTCTGGTCTCTGTCCTAGTGATTGCATTGGCTTGGTTTCTCTTCCATGTCTAATATTGAATGGATTCCAAACATCTCCTGTTCCAAGTTTGATCTTTTGCCCTTTGACCCTTACATTGTTTCCAGACCTCTGTTATATTTAATTACCACATGGTTTTCTCTAGTGTCATGTCTTATTTGAATTGTAATAAAATCTGACAAAAGACAGAATAGTAATGTGTTCAATAATTTGGTTTCTCATACATTCTGAATTTGAGTCACCTTGGTCATATCTTGCCACTAGTCTGAGGAGATTATAAATAAAGTCATCTATGGATTAACAGAAGAATAACAACATCCACAATAAAATTTGTGACAGAGCAAGATATATCATTTCTGAGGTTGAAATATAGTTGAAGGTTTTCAGTACCTCTTCCAATTGTCTGTTGTTTGTTTTAGCCTTTGGCAAGAAATAATATTATATGCTCTCCTCCCATTTGTTTACAGAAGTTTGTTTTCTTGTTCAGCTACTGCCTTAGTATCAAGTTCAGAAGCTACTTAAACCTTGTGAATTGTTTTTTCCAGGATGTCTGATATTTTTAACCCATCTCTGTAACTTCTTCCAAAACAGTTGACGCCTTGACTTCCTCATGTGATTGGAAACTTTGCCTTCTTTAAAGATATTTATTTTGCTACAATAGGAATTCTCCCACCCTTTGTGTCTTAAATGGAAGATTACTAAACTTCCACAGGCTAAAAGAACATCCTGAAAAAATTCCATGTCAAATCAGCAATGACCACTTCTTTAAATTGCCCAACACGTAGCTGTTTTAAATAACTGGTCTCCTGGCTCTTCACTTTTGGATTAAATAAATTCTGCCTTTGGCCCTGTTACTTTTTATTCTAGTCACACCTCAGTGCTCTAAAATATTTATTATTTTCCTGGAATGTAGGTGTTGCTGGCAAGGCCAGTATTTATTGCGCATGGCCAATCTTAATTGTGGTTGGAATGAATGGTTTGGTAGCCATTTCAGAGGACAGTTAAGAGTCAACCACATTTCCATGGCTTCAAAAATCACATGTAGGCCAGACCACCACTTTCTTCCTTTAAGAACAGTAGGAAGCCAGATCAGTCTTTAAGACCAGTGATAATAGTTTTATGGTCACGATTACTGAGGTCAATTTACAATTGAACATTTTGTTAATTGTCTTTATATTCCACCAGTTACTGTTATGGAATTTTGAATCTGTGTCCTCAGAACATTAACCTGCATCTGCATTACTAGGTCAGTAACATTACCACTATTCCACTATCTTTGTGCAGAGGAAGATGTCATCTTTCTTCATAATCTTACATTGTAGCCTTGTTAACTGTAATGTCTTATATATTGCTAACTTTCAGTCAATACTTCAAAATTTTGACCATAAGCACACATAATAAAAAACCTGTTGCAAACCAATTGATTTTTGGCATCTGAGCTCCAGACAGTCTGGAGTCTCACACAGATGCCCTAATTAAATATAGATATTCACAACCATCAAGGAAGTTTACAGATCCCTTTGCTTCAATGTAGACTATCAACAAAAATCTCTTGGCCTGTCTATTTTACCATGGACAAAAGAAGGCATGAAACGCAACATGTTTTAGAAGAATGTAATTGAACCCCACTAACCTTTTGCTGTATTATGATGGATCCCTAGAACTCTGAACAAGTGTAGATGGATCTCAGATCATCAAACAAGGCAAAATTCTGAAGAAGAGTCCCGACCTGAAACATCAGCTTTCTTGCTCCTCTGATGCCGCCTGGCCTGCCGTGTTCATCCAGCTCCACACCTTGTTATCTCAGATATCAGCAGTTCCTATTATCCCAAGGCAAAATATGTAATGGACTCACTCCTCTTTTTAGGAAAAAGGAATCATAGAATCATAGAGTCATACAACATAGAACTTGTCCAAGTTACATAATGAAAAATTAATTATCCACTTTTAAAATTACTGCAAGGAGCCGTTCTGCAAAGAAACACTTCCATAGGAACAACATCAAAGTGGTTGCAAATTACTGAAGCTGCTAACACAATAAACAGTTATATCTTGAAAGTTGGAGAAAGATTCCCTCTATCCTGCTCCAACTAAGTTCACCTGAGAAACCACCTTCTGGAAATTCAAGCATAAGGGCCCTTGCAGCTTACTAAGAATCCTTTCCTTTACAAGGCAATCTTCAATGAAAACATCAACTTATCTAAGAAATTACAGGCCTACCCACGGAAAGAGACTGAGGTAATCTTACATTGTAATTGTACTGTTCGATATTTATTTATGTCTAGTCTCTATATATGTGATAGTGTGTGAGAGATGAGTGAGTGGGACGATTGCGGTTTAAGTATCCAGGACACATGTACGATAATAAATTACCTTTTTAAAAAACCTACAAAAAACCTTGCAATTAGAGTCATTTAAGTTGGAACAATTATTCTTAGAGTAAGAAAACACACAGAAGTCACAAAGATATTAATCATGGGCAATAAAAAGGTGCATAAATATTGTCCATGGCATAACAATATGCTGAATCTGTGCTCCATTGTTCCAAGGGAAACATCCACTTCTAAGACACGGTATAGTATCTAGACCTGCACATTGTACTCATCTGTGGTCTAGCCAGTGTTTTGTAGAGCTATAATAAAGATTTGTTCCATTTATATTCCAGCACTCTAGTTTTAAAGGTTAACATTCTGGAAGACATTTTTTTTGTACTTGACTGTTATATTTTCATACGTTGTGTGTTTGATCCTTAAATTTCTTTGCATCTTGCGCCATTCCTAGTTTTTCACTGCTGAAACAAGGCTTTGACCTATACTTTCTTCGGTCCAAAATCAATGACCCTTTGTTGGATATTTTTTATTTATTTTAATAAAGAGAAACCTTAGCCGGGATTTCCTGCTGACCGGGCAGTTATTATTCCAGAAGAGGTAAGAATTGTAAGTAGGGGCCCTGCGGAATTCCCACCATAGCAGACACTAAAAAAAGTTTGGTGGGGAAATTGAGGATTCCAGGGGGCTATTCCTCTACACCTGGAGCCTCTGAAAGTCTCCGTTTAAATTGAAGAATTTGGAAGGTCCCATTAAGTAAAAATGCTGTGTCTAACTCCTGAATAACTGTCCAACAGATCACATACTTACCTCACACATAGCCAAATACAACTTCCCCAGACCACTGATACCCCCACACCCTAGCATTCCTTAATAGAACCACATCCTCATTTATCCCTTTTCTACCTGGACCCAGTTTCCACACAACCCACCCGATGGACTCGGCCCGACACTAGACCCCTTTTCCTTAAGTGGACCCAACCCAGACAAGCCCCCACCCATCTTCCCTAAGCAATACATTGCTTAACATATCACTTCACATCCCACTTACCTGGTAAACCTGTGTTTTCGCACCTGATGAATTACTACCATGGCACATGGCTCACTTGGGCTCAACTAAACTGGCACCATATTAACCCAGCACCCTACCCCTTCATCATCCGCCACCCTACCTCATTCCCACCTGCAATCCAACCCCTGGCATTCTACTCATCTGGCATCTTACCTCTTGGACACTACCCTTTCCCAGCTGGCACTTTTTCCAACTGAAATCCTACTTACCTGGTACCCTATTGCTGTACCCTGCCACCATCCCAACATCACACTTAACTTATGTACTTAGAGTTTGACGGCAGCTGTCCAAATAGCTAGAAAGACCTTTCAGAACAGGGAGGCTGAGTGTTGTGCAAAGGATATCTGGTTGGCCTTCCTCTGAAAGAACAATCCAAAAGGAACTATGTTTCTGTATTTCTGAGTAAAAATGGAGTGGAAATTCCTGTCGTAAATGCAGAGCTTTCTTCTTTTATAAAAAAAGTAGTAGTGGAGTAACATTCTGCATGAGATTCTCACTCCTTAGAACATTTGACTCCTCTTATTAATGCAAACAGTCACTCAACTTTCCTTTACAACTCACAACAGAGGACAAATGAAAGTATGAAGAATATGGAAGAGCTTTTGAAATTATCAACTAAACCTTTTACTGCTTAGAAAGAGATATTTTATTAATCTGACAGTGAAAAAAATCCAAGTAACGTAGCCAATAAGAATCCCTTACACTCCACTGGTTCAGAAGATGAAACAGTGGAATTAGAATGAAAACATCTTCAGAAAATCAACATATAAGACTTTTTCCCTTCAATTGCCAAATTGAACAGATCCTCAAGAATTCGACAACAATGCTCCACAACAGCAATTTTTTTCTCAATTGTCTTACAGAAACACATCAATGAAACATTCATGCGAAAGGATGTTAAAATAATTTCTAAATCTTCCCACATTCAAGTGAACCATGATCAATGTCAAAGTAGCAGAAACCAAAAGGAAATTGAAGATTTGGAACTATTACCTAAAAAACTGAAATGCAGAAAAAAACAAACAATAACAAGAAGGAAGGGATACAGTCTTGATGTACCTTGATTTTCATTTGGCTGAATAGATAAAAATTGATCACTTGGCAAGCCATCTAAAGAACAAAGAATAATTGGATCAAAATTGAATATAATGTTTTTGAAAAGCCAATTGAACTTTGTTTGCAGCTTGTCTAATATTACTATGTATTTTTAAACACTATTTTCAAAAGAATTACAGGTGACTTCAACTGCCTAAACATCATTTCAGGTGCAATCTGAGAAAAAGCATAAATCAGACAGAGATGCAGGAAAGCTGAAGTCATCTATAATTATATAGGTAGGTGGACTGCAACAAAATTAATATATTATTTCAAACTACATTTGTTCTTAAAGGCCTGCTAGTAAAGTACCAAACAAGTAAATGCTTGGAAAACAAAGATCTCTGGGATGAAAAACCTTCTGCGCATTTGAGCCAATCTTCAATACAAATTTTCTCCAAAGCTATTGATCTTTTGAAATGGTATCTTCTACTTGCTGGTGCATGGTTCTAAAGGATCAAGGTGACTCTGTGAGCATCATCTAATCATACATAAATAAATGTGTCATGCTAGTAATAAAGTATGGACTATCAATTTTCAACTTCTATCAACTGATTAACATGCTTGGGACATTCACAAACTAAATTGACTTTAAAAAGGAAAGAGACTGACTTAAAATGGGTGTAATCACATGACCACAGGTTAGTCCAACTTTATGAAACAAATTTGAATTTAACAAAGGCAATCTTAGCTAAAATTAACATTTTCAAAAGGCATCAAAACTCAAACCTGTTTCTCTGGTTTGATTTATACTTCTATTAATACAATTCACATTTTGCAGATTGAAGAGTCACTTGCAAATTGTTTAGCTCAAAAAAGTGAATCCACACACAAGTACTAATGAATGAGATGTATTTCAACAAGCTGGGGCTCTTGCAGAGCAGTAGAGAAAAGGATGGATTTGTAATGGAACAGAGAGAAACCTTTCCTTCTCCCTCTCTCTCTCTCCACCTCTCTCACTCTCCCCTAGAAACTTTAAATCGACTTATTATTTTGACTTCTTTTTGGTATAGGGCAAATGCCCTTTTTAAAACTATGTGTTTATATTTGACTTTGAATCTTTCCTATAGTTCTTACAGTCAAAGAGTCATACAGCATGGAAACAGACCCTTCAGTCCAACTCGTCCATTACTGACTAAGTTTCCCAAATCAAACTAGTTCCATTTTCCTGCATTTGGCCCATATCCCTCCAAACCTTTCCTATTCATATACCTGTCCCAATGTCTTTTAAATGTTGCAAACCTACCTGCATCTTCCTCTGGTAGTTCATTCCACAACGAACCACCTGTTGTGTGAAAAAGTTGCCCTCAGGTCCCTTTTAAATCTTTGTCCTCTCACCTTAAAAATATGCCATATAATTTTGAACTCCCCTAACCTAGGGAAAAGATCTTTGCTCTTCACCTTATCTGTGCCCCTCTTAACTTTATACACCTCTATAGGTCACCTCTCAACTTCCTATGTTCCAGTGAAAAAGGGTCCCAGTCTATCCAGCCTCTTCCTATGACTCAAACCCTCCAGGTCCCAGCAACACCCTTGTAAATCTTTTCTGAACCCTTTGCAATTTAATAATATCCATCCTACAGCAGGATTCTCTCCTTTTTTCATTCAAGAAAACCTTGCAATTGGCTCTATGTTTGATTCTACTGAACTAGCAAACTATATTTTAGTTAGAGTGCTAAAAAGAATTTATGATTTCTGTTGTGGCCAGCTGAGGTGTGAGTTGAAAGAAGGAATCTAATTCACTCCTTGTCTGTTTGTAACAAGTGTTAGGATTCCCTAGAAGAGCAACAACCCAAAAGAACTAAACTTCCCAAACAAGCTTGATCGAAAAACCTAATGAATAAGATGTCACTGAGTTAAAATTTTACTGGAACAATGGAACCAAAAATCAGCATAGAGGAAATATAAATTAGCAGACAAATTGTATTCAATAAAACCTATAAACTATATATTAAATAACTGATGCAACAAAGATAGGTACTTCTACCGGGAAAAGAAAAGAAGTCTTTTGTGTCTGACCACAGGCTGAGATTGAACTTTTACATTTCAGCCCGGCATTCATTTTCTCCACTGATCAGTTCCCATTTTCTGAGCAACCTAAGCCATGTTAAATTTCTCAGAAGTCCAATGTCACAACCAGGAACTCCCACTAACAACACCCCTCAGAAATTAGAATCTCTGTCCCTAACTGAAACAGTCTCCAAAAAGGAAGGCTGTGAAACCACAGAGTCCAGCCAAGAATGCAAAACTTGCTCAAGTGCAAGGGTATTATTGCCAAACACAATTTTTCTCTTATTCATAAACTATTCATGCACTCTTCCATTGGGGCTAATTCACATTTCAGAATGGATACTTCAGATGATTTTGACTCTTACAAATGTTAAAAAGATGAAAATGTAGCTTGCAACACCACTAACTATGGTTGTGAACAATATTGGTTGTGAACAATATTGGTTGGAGAAGAAACCTTGGGATTTGCCTAACCGTGTGGCTCGCATGCCTCTCTTTCTTTTAAGACAATAATGGAAAAGAATAACCTCTTCTAAAATTTAAGGCTGTCAGGTCTTGGTATAATGTTATCACTTCTTCTATAAAAATAGCTCAAGGGAAGTGACTGGAGCCTAGTTTGCCAACAATAAGAAATTCGCTGCAGGAATGTCTCTAAATGTACAACATAGTTCTCAAGGAACAACACATTGGACTTTTTAAAAAAAAGACAAGGTAGCGAAGTATTACAGTAAAGACAATAATGAAATTGTGCACTTTACTTGAAAATTCTGCAAGTAATGAAATATTAGAATGACAAACTGAGAATTCATGATCAGTAGCTCCCTCTAGGTGATTTTGTGAGCACTAATACTGAAAGAACACAATATTGGAGTCACAGTGGCATTTTGTGATGTATTTTATCAATCTGCAGGCTTGTATGTGGAGATTTGTGTACATACACTACATTTCTCATATGGAAATGAAATATAGAGTCAGGAAAGTACCCATTTTTATGCAATTTTGCTTCTAGCATAGTTGGTCTACATTACAAATACATTTTAAGAATTGGTCTTCTGAAAGGTAGTCCTCTTCACTATCTCCTACAATGTGATTACACACCCATCTATTCAAGAATCTTTGGTAATAACTGAAATCCTTCAGGTTTTCTTGGTCATTTTATGTTCTTGAAACTTGAAATTCATGAATTCATGTTTAAAATGACTGAAACTTCTGTTATGGGATAATATCAATACCAGTCAAGATTATTGTTTAACTTGCTCACTTTCCCATAAGGAAATGAATTAGAGGGGTTAGGGTTGAAGGAATGGTTTGGAGGGATGTGAGCCAAATGCTGGCAAATGGGACTAGATTAATTTAGGATACCTGGTCGGCATGGACGGGTTGAACTGAAGGGTCTGTTTCCGTGCTGTACAGCTCTATAACTCTAAGTGATGTGTCAATTCTGGCCACCTGACATTTCATTTTAAAAGTGTAACAAGCAAGTGATCATGCTGAAAACACACAACCTGTTGTTGAAAATGTAAGATGGAGCAGATATGTCTGTATTTCAGCGCCATTAAAAAAAAACAATTGGGATATGGGTATCATTGGCTGGGCCAGTATTTATTACCCATCCCTTACAGCCCTTGAACTCAGCAGCTTGTTGCCAATTTCAGAGTATAGTTAAGAGTAATACACTTTGCAGTAATCTGGAGTCACATTTCGGCAAGGCTGGGAAAGGACAGCAGATTTCCTTCCCGAATTGATGGCATTCATTATTCAGATGAGTTTTATTTTGATAATCAACTATAGTTACATGGCCAGCTTTTGACTAGCATCTTTTTCAAATTCCAGATTTTGACCACCAAACATGATGAAACTCAAGGTGGACAAACAGGAGGCTGGAAGAACATGGCAGACCAGGCAGGAGAAAAGGAGCAGTCAGCATTTCAGGTATTAATCTTCTTCAGGACTGGATGTGGGGGTAAGAGGAGCTGCAGATAAAGTGTCGGGGAAGGGGTGGATGTGAAATGGTGGTGATAGGTGGACACTGGTGGTAGGTATGATCTGGTTGATCGATAGGAGGGACCAACCAGGTTGTATCTACCATCAGTGTCCACCTATCACCACTATTTCACCTCCAACCCTTACCCACTCTTTACAACTTGCTTGCGGTCATCAAATGGAAGTAGGAGTGAATGTACACAATATATTAAGACTCAAAAAATTAAATACTTGACCTTGTGAATGTGAAGCAAACAAAAGGGAAATCAGCAATAAGATTGGCAGAGACTGCAAAAGAATGCAGCTCCTATAATTCAGTATAACAGTTCTGAAGAAGAGAGTCATAGTGGACTTGAAGTGTTAACTCTGTTTCTTTCTTCACAGCCATTGCCAAACCTGTTGAGTTTCTCCCACATTCTCTGAGTTTGTTTCAGTTGTCTGGCATTTGTAGGATGTTGCCCTTTTGCACTCTGATAATTATTTTGTAATGGTTGCAGAAGGACGATCAAAAAGCCTGAATATTGGAATCTGGATTGTTTGAAAAAATAGCAATTCAAGAGCTGGTATCCAGTGGAGATATGATTTGTTTGATAATCTAACAGGATTGTTCAAATCCTTGACAGTACAATGGCAGCATTAACCATCTGTTAGTTTTCCAGTTTGCTGTGCTGGTTAGTCTCAAGAATGGAATCTATGTTCAACACATGATGTTGTGTGATTTTTCCCTTGTATAAGTACTCTCTGATGTAATGAAGAGACTTGCAGGCCAATGAAATTAACCTGTTCATGTTAAAAAGTTTATTGTAAAATAAACAAAGCCAAATCTAGGAAAAAGTAAATTAAAATTTCTAGTTTTTTAGAACGGTTTTTGAAAGTTAAAATCATAGTAACATTATTCCATCAAAATATAGCATATTTACAACACAGACCTCAGTTACATGTTCCTCAAACATATACAACTTATATAACGATATGCATTAACCCACTGGAACCAAACAATGGATTGCAATTCCATTGTAACACAGAAAGGTGCAACTTAGAACAAGGTCTTCAATTGTAGTGGAAACTTGAGTACAACATGGAATAATAGAATACTCCTGATGACAGTCTGTCTACATGCATAGTGATGCCCACACATCTCAAATAGTACTATGATCGTCAAAGAGGACAAAGCTGACTAAAACATTACTGTCGTGCTTGAGAAAAGTTCAAGTTTGTATATTTTGTACGTCTCATTCACTTCCAAAAATTGAACTCATAATTTTGCTGTGGATCATGCAATTGTAACCAAAGGAACTGAACGTCAAAGCATCATCATGTCCAAGACATTGACAGTGAATGACAAATAGGTGAACTCTCAGATAAAGGCGGAATGTGTTGGAAATACACAACTTAGTTCATCAAAATCTAACAAACAAAATGAGAAGTATTGGGAAACATTTGGTTCAAAGTCCTTAAATCAAAGCTTTTGGCTGTATTGATCTTCTTGTTAGCTTGTGGGACATGGGCCAGCATTTATTGCCATCGCTAATTGCCCTTAAGAAGGTGGCAGTGAGCCGCATTCCTGAACCACTGTAGTCCATCTGCTATAAGTAGATGCACAATGTTGTTTGGGAGGTATTTTGACCCGGTGACATTGAAGGAATAGTGATATATTTCCATGTAAGGATTATGAGTGGCTTAGAGGTGAACTTGCAGGTGGTGGTACTCTCATGTATCTTTTGCCCTTGTCCTTCTAGATGAAAGTAGTTGTGGGTTTGGAAGATGCTATTTAAGAATCTTTGACCAATTTCTGCTGTGCATCTTATAGATACTATGCACTGCTGCTACCGAGTGTCAATGGTGAAGGGACTGAATGTACATGGGTATGATGCCAAACAAGAGGACTGCTTTGGCCTGTATGGTATGAAACTTCTTGAACGTTGTTGCATTTGTACTCAACCAGGCAAGTGGGGAGTATTCCATCACAATTCTGTCTTGTGCCTTGCAGATGGTGGACAGGCTTTGGGAGTCAGGAGGTGAGTTATTAACTGCAGTATTCCTAGCCTCTTATCTGCTCTTGTAGCTATTGTATATTCATGTGTGGAGGGTGGCATCTGAAGGCAGTTAGAATGACTAAAATGGATCATCCACTCCTCCTACCTGAAGCCTCACCCCCACCTCCTACCTACCAGCCTCATCCCCATTTACTTGACCTGTCCGTCTTCCCTGGACTGACCAACACCCACCCTAACCCTCCCCACCAACTCTCACCTTTACTGGCTCCATCCCCGCCTCTTTGACCTGTCTGTCTCCTCTCCACCTATCTTCTCCTTTATCCATCTTCTATCCGCCTCCCCCTCTCTCCCTATTTATTTCAGAACTCCCTTCCCCTCCCCCATTTCTGAAGAAGCGTCTAGGCCAGAAACGTCAGCTTTCCTGCTCCTATGATGCTGCTTGGCCTGCTGTGTTCATCTAGCTCTACACCTTGTTATCTCTTTAAGACTTCTACCCGGTGTCTGTCTCAGTCCTGTTCGCTGGTCTCATAAAGAACCCAACAACTTGGTGTAGTTGGCAGGACCACAATAAGTCACCTGACCACCACTGTCACTTTCGTTTCACTCTACTGACACCTATGAAGTAAGGACTGCTCTATTTAAAACTCCTCAGGTGAGAGTGATAGTCTATATGGGGGAAGATCCTGTCCCATGTGATCCAAAGAAAGCAACCCCAGACCATCCAGAATCTATTGTTAAATAGATACATCTTTTTCTGTAGTCAATTAGATTATCTACAGCTTAAAAAGAGTCTAGTTTGGGTTCTGATCTAAGAGACACCAGCATAAAAATGTCTAGTTCATTAGCAACTACTGTCAAAGGCAGGCAGGCACTGCCTAGCACTCTAGAAGAGGAAGTCTTCCAAAAACAAGAAGAATACGTTGAAGAATGATTCGATATCCCTACCACCTTAACGGAAGTTTGTAAAAAATACGGAACCTCCACAGGACAATGGTCCCTGAACAATATCAAATGAGCTTTGGGGAAAAAAAGTACCCAGCTCAAAGATGAAGAACAAACTTAATGGTCTCTTTGTGCTATGCAACAATTAAGACAGAGACAAGAGATCAAGCCCAATCACGACCTAGAAGTGAACAACTTGTTAAATTGTTATTTGTTAAATATTTGTCAATTTGTTAAAAATTAGTTAAAAGTAGTTTGTAATCAATTAAAAACAACTAAAGGTGAATTGCTGCTGCTAAAAAAGAGATAGAACGCACGAAGATGACTTAATTGACTCCGCCACCTGACCCCGCTATACCTTTATATCCCATTCTTAGTCTGAGTGCAGCCCCTCTGACAGGTAATTGGAATCGTCCTCAGTGAGCGATGATCATTTCAATTACAGTAAGAGACTTCCTGTGGCCGTGCGCCCAGTCTGACTAAAACAACAAAAACAGAAAAAGACTAACGTCAAAGAAAAGGACAAATAGCCAAGAGGGTCCAAATATGAGTGCACACAATGGGCTGTTCACAAGCCCCTAAATCCAAATTGGTCGAAAGGTGGTGAAAAGAATTGCCACACCCTAGAAGTGGGGTGGGGGGTCTAAAAATGTGGAGTCAATTGGAAAAGTTGAAAAATATTTACTCTTTGCACCCCATGGACAGAGTTCAAGTTTTATCTGCCATGGTGGGATCAAATACAGGAAATAAACTTCTCACAGGAGTAACAGCACAGTTTGGGGAGGTTTTGGAGTAGATCTGTAGCTCGGGTTGTGGGTGTTGAGGTTGGTTGGCTCACCGAGCTGGATTGTTGTTCCGCAGACGTTTCGTTACCATACTTGGTAACATCCTCTGTGCAGCCCCTGATGAAGCGTCAGTGTGTCTTCCCGGCTGGTTTTTAAACTCTGGGGTCCGTTGCGATGGATTGCCTCACTTCCCGGTTTCCTCCGTAGTGGAATATATATGGGGTCGAGTTCAATGTCTTTATTAATAGCTTGCTTCGTGGAGTGCCATGCTTCCAGGAATTCTCGTGCTTGTCTCTGCCTAGCCTATCCCAGGATCTTGCTGTTGTCCCAGTCAAAGTCGTGGTTCTCCTTGTCCATGTGGATTGAGTTTGGGGAGAATAGACAAAAAGTAGAGGATGGGTGGCATTCGATCCACAACTGGTCCCGTGATTACAGCCTCCTAAAACAGATTGGAACAAAAAAAAACTGCCTGTCAACAAAAAGGTACTGAAGATGTTAGGGACCTAGCGGTGTGTTTAATAGATATTTGGATAGAACACTTAGGGCTTGCCTGGGATGGTGGGACGGGCAATATAGAAAAGCAGACGCTTGCCCCCTTAAAATCAGCCTGTGTGGCTGGCCTTAAACCTGAACTCGCGAAAATGTTGAAGTTAAATTGCCACGATTGGGAGCAGGACCGCATCTCCGTCAGTGACCTGATTGGAGAAGGAAGTAAGCTGGAATGGGACATGGAATCAAAATTCAGAGTCATGCAGACTGTAGACCCTACTAACACTGATAAACATAGTGGAAAATGCCAGATTGTAGAAAGGTAAGACATTGGAGCAAACGTGGCAGACAAAAGAAAAAGAACGCAGGTGGGAAACAGAACTCCTAAACACCTAAAGAAGCTTCTGAATGGTATAAATTTGCCCTAACGGAACACCTAACTCTACTTGAGCAACTTAAAGAGTGCTCAGAGTCTCAACTAAAGCAACTCATTCATCTTAAAAAAAACTAACTCAGCCCACCCCCCCACCTTTTAGCTCCTTTTACTGCAGCTTTAGAAAATCGAGTGGACGGCTGTTATGTTTTAATGGGGGTGGCCGATAAGGAAATTGACTATCTCCTTGACACAGATGCTGAGTTAACTTGCCTTCTTTTTGTTTGATGGGCACGGTCTACCCTGAGAGGGCAAGAAGAGGACTGCTGTGGGGTTGGGGGGTAGGAACTCAAGATTGAGAAAACAGGACCCTTTCCAATACGGCTGGGCCCCTATGAAATAGTCACCTCCATATGGGTGGGTCCCATCAGACAAGCTTTGCTGGGCATGGATGTCTTGACCCAGATAAATTCATTGGTACATTTTGACAATGGTCAAAGTCACCTGGTCCATAAGACACCTTACCCAAAAGGAATGGCAAAGCCATTCCATTTGGGCAAAAGGTAAAATTAACAGTGGCCCACTAAAGATGGCACCAGTTGCATTCACCGGTGTCGCCCAACCATGTACCAAACAGTACACCAACAGTTCTGTGCCTTTTGCTGACATTTTACCCATCATCACCCAATCAGAACAACAAGGGGTTCTGGTTAATACCTATAGCTCATCCAACAGTCCGGTATGGCTGGTTGAGAAACCCGATGGTACATAGCGCCTGACTGTTGACTACTGGAATGCTAACCAGTCACAGAAAGCACACCTGGTTGCAGACACCTCCACCATCTTTAATGCTCTCTCACCAGATCATAAGTTTTTCTCCGTGATAGATATGGCCAACAGGTTCTGGTTGGTTTCACTGGCCCAGGTAGTACAAGCTTAGTTTGCCTTTACCATTCAACAGCATCAAGATGCACGGACACACTTACCACGGGGATTTCACAGTAGCCCCACTGTGTTCCATGTGGTGCTGCAAAACCACCTGCATGTGCTGCTCCCTATGGCCTCTGTGGTTATACAATGCGCGGATGACATCTTGGTTGACTCGCTGACTGAGGAGCAGCATAAGGAGGACCTCCGGACCCTCCTTGACCACCTACACTCCCGGGGCCATAAGGCTAACCTTAAAAAGGCCCAAATCCCCCAGGAAGAAGTTATATACCTGCGACAGAAGATTTCAGTGGGGAAATGTGAGATCACCCAGGATGGGACAGCTGCTAGTTGGATGGCGAGAGAACCCACCACTATCTAGGAACTGAGATCTTTCCTAGGACTTTGCAATTTCAGCAGAAATTGGATTGACAGCTATTCCCAGATAGCCCAGCCCCGAATGATCCTTTAGTGGGTAGAAAGGATTCGAAGGACACTGTCTTGTTTTCCCATGAGCAGCGTTCCATTTTCCAGAAACTTAAAAATGCCCTTTGTTCTGCCCCAGCTTTGGGTATTGTTGATAATGATAGACCTTTCACTCTCCGTGTGCATGAGCAGGACAGCTACATGAGAGCCACTTTGACCCAAGAGCACGAGGATGAACAACGGCCTATTGGTTACTATTTGACTTCTTTGATCATGTGGCATTGGGTTGGGGGAGGAGTTTAGGGGTGATGGAAGCAACTTGCCGCATGGTTAAAGCCACAGTACCTACTGTCCTTGATCAAAATGTAACTGTTAAATGCCCTCACACTGTACATGCTATGCTGTCTATGAACCATGTCACGAAGGTTACAGCCGTTCGCTCGACCCGCTAGACCACACTTTTGGAGGCTCCTAATCTCCATCTTGTGCAAGCCAGTCCTGTTAACCTGGCCTTATTGTTGCCAATCCCACAGGATCAAAAGTGGAGAGGAAGAGAGGAGAGTGGTGACACTGATGGGGAACATGACTGTGTAGAAGATATTACAGCAGCCTGATGAAGCAGCTTGTGCTACAGAAGAGCCTTTACAAAACCCGGATCTGCTTCTCTTTACAGATGGGTCCTCTTTCGTGGAAAATGGGATCAGAACGGCTGGGTGGGCAGTCACAATTCTGCATGAGGTTCTGGCCCAGGGCAGTTTGCCACGGGGTACCTCCGCTCAGCAGGCTGATTTAAGGGCATTAACTGAAGCATGTAAAATGGCTGAGGGGAAAATGGCTATATTTTACACCAATTCCAGAAATGCTTTGGGTATAGCCCATGATTTTGGCTCCTTGTGGCAAAAACGAGCTTCCTGATGGCAGTAGGTACCCCCATTAAAAACAGAAATGAAGTCCGTAGTCTATTTAATGCCATCCCATTACCGCAGGAGGTATCAGTCCTTAAGTGTAAAGCACACACTAAAGGGAACTCCATAAAGACTCATGGGAATGCCCTGGCTGACCAGGCAGACAAAAATGCCATGGCCCATACCCCACATAAACTCGTAACAGGGGCATTGCAGACAACATTTAATATTTTGCAAGACTTAGAAATTATGCATGAGCAATGCTCTCGAGAAAAGAAGTGGACATGGATCTAGTCAGGACTGAATTTATGTCTGGATAGGATTTTGTGACAGAGGGGAACCAGTAAACCAGCAGCACCACAAGCGCTGTTCCTGTTTTTGCTCAACAAATCCATTCCTGGGGACACCTAACAGCCCTGCAGATGACGGCCAGGTTTCAGAGAAGTTGGTAGAGAAGGGGATTTAAAAGACATGCAGAGTCATTTGTAGACAGATGCATGACTTGTCAAAAGGATAACCCTCAGTGCACCACCATGATGACCCAATTGAGACAGCCGGCCCTTGCAGGCCGCTTCCAGCACCTGCAGGTCGATTATATATCCTTACCAAAATGTTCAGAATAGTCAGAGGTCCTGGTTGTAGTGGACAAATTCTCGGTGGGGGGAATGCCTTTCCCGCCAGGAGGGCCACTGCTAACTACACTGCCAAAGCCCTCTGTAAAGACTGTGTACCTCGATGGGGTCTCCCTAATAGTATTGGCTCAGACCAAGGCATCCACTTCACAGGTGCAGTATGTCAGGAAGTCTGCAGGCTACCACGGATTAAATGGAATCTACAGTGTCCAAATCACCCCCAGTCTTCAGGGCAGGTGGACCGTGCCAATAGTACTCTTAAACAGAGGCTCGCAAAGTACCTTCAGGAAGGCCTACCTAGGCTGTAAGCTTTACCCCTGATCTTGTGCAGTATATGGGCAAATCCCAATAGGATTACAGGCCTCACACCCTTTGAAGTCATGGCAGGATGGCTTATGTTCGTACCCGGTACCATCGACCTACATACAGCTTACTACCACCTGTTAAGTTACTCGTTGCTCCGATATTGTCAAGATCTAACCACAACTGAGATCTGCTTCTTAACAGGTGATGGCAGACAAGGGGAATCCCCCGGGTGGAGGACGTGACCTAGTTCCCGGTACCTGGGTCTACATCAAGAAAGTACATAAAGGCGCCAAGTGGGAAGGTCTATACTAAGTTCTGCTGACAGCATAATCTGCTGTTAAAGTCCACGGCACGAAGGCTTAGATCCACACGTCCCACATAAAAAGGACTGCTCACAACATTGAAACATAAAGTTGTCCGCGATAAGTATTTTACTCGCATCTTTTTGTATTGTTTCTGTTAGTAATGTACCTAAACGAGAACTAAATGTTAACACTTTCCTTTACATCTTGTACACTTGTGCCTTTAAGATTAAGGTATCCGCTTGTTGGGTGTGTACCCATATTCCGACCCACTCCAAAGTGGAAATCCCATTACGAACAAATCCCCTTCAGTGCCTCAGCAATGGTGGGGTGGATGCTGGAACAGAACAATTTACTGCCTGCAAATTGGGAGGGTTTACAGACCGATGCTGGCCACCATATGGTAAACATGACAGGCTAATGCAAGATTGGGTCTGCAGGGTAACCCCTCAGTGCCTTCCACGAATGGCACCAGCCAGACTACTGCAGCACCTCCTCTCCCACCTTTGTTACACTGACCAACATTTTGTATGTAGGGAGGTGCAGAGCTCCTATCTGTCTCACCTGAACTGCAATTCAGGACAAAGGGGCACCCATGAGAGTCAGCAGATTCTCCCAATACTATAATGTCTGTATTTTCCCTCTCCCGTGAAACATTTTCCAATCCTTTCTGATCAAGGGACTGTTAACGGCTCTCTCCTCACACATGGTTCCAACAACCTTATTACTTTTCACAAAGCCAATCGTGGAGGCACTTTTCAACAAAACTAAATTATTACCTGTTTCAGGTTAACGGTACCTATTTTGTTTTGTGGCCACAAGACGTACATCTGGTTACCCCCCCCCTCATCTGGATAGGCTCCTATTATCTCACTTATGTGGTCCTGTTTTTGTGCCACCTTACTAAACTACCCGATGTCAGCTCTACTATGGCACACTTGCACATCACTGAAACCGAACAATTTTTTTCTATTCTGTTTCCCCTGTATGGCCCTGCCAGGTTGGCCGAGGAATACAACAATATGGCTGCCGCCCTGGAACAGGTAGCCAATGACACGGACCAGGTTTAGATAAAATCACTGCTGAAGATAGCCATTCACATAACTGCCTTACAAAACTGAATGGCCCTCGACTGACTCCTCTCTGAAAAAGGAGGCACATGTGCCCTCATTGGGAAAAAATGTTGAACTTACATCCCTGACAATTCGGAGAAAATTACCAACCTTGTGGATCAAATCTGTAAAGAGGCTGATGAACTCAAACACCCCCCAGAAGAACACTCTTTGGAGTTGGGCTACGGGATTGGTTAGGATCCTTGGGCACTTCCATTGTCCAAGGCATAATAATCTTTCCCATTATTTTAATTGCCATTTATATCCTTTTGTAATGCTTTTCTGCTTGTATTAAGAGCTCAATGCCTGCTAAAATTCGTTCTGTTCAGTCTGGTTCTCCGGCACAAAAGAAATTGCTTGGCTCCTATGTTTAGAGATTGATTCTGTCAAAGCACCCTGCAGAATGACAAAGGAGGGAATTGTGGGGGGTGGCACCTGAAAGTAGTAAGGATGACTAAAGTGACATATGACAGCATATATGATTGGGTTAAAGTGAATGACTAAAGTAGCACGTGACAGCAAATACTGTCATACCTGTGTGAATCATTCTAACTGCGTAAGAAAGATACAATAAGTGAATATTCTGTAGAGAAAAGCACCTATTTATCATAGTAGGGATGGATAAACGAAACAATACTGTATAAACAAGCTCCGCGTGCAAGCATCTGTTGCAATACTGCATAAAAAGTCACGTCTAGTCACCAAAAAGCAGCTTAAGCTCAATGATGTACTAAGAAGTGCTTTCAATAAAGACAACGCTTAAGACTTCTACCCGGTCTCTGTCTCGCTCCTGTTTGCCTATCTCAGAAAGAACACAACACATAGGTTGTCCAAAAACAAGGAACAAAAACAAAGTTGCTGGAAAATCTCAGCAGGTCTGGCAGCATCTGTGAAGGAGAAAACAGAGTTAACATTTCGGGTCCGGTGACCCTTCCTCAGAACCTCTGAGTTCTTTCAGTTTTTACATAGGTTGTCCATTTCAGTTTCTGGTAAATGTTAAACTCCCAGGATGTTGACAGTGGAAGATTCAGTGATGGTAACAACATTGAAAATTAAGAGACAATGGTTGGATTCCGTCTGGTTGGAGAAAGTCATTGCTTGGCATTTGTGTGGTGCGAATTTCCGGGCGAATATCACTTGTCAGCCCAAGCATGGATATTGTCCAGGACTTATTGCATTTGGATGTGGATTGCTTCATCATGTAAGGAGTAATAAACGGTGCTGAACATTATGCAATCATTGGTGAATATTTCTATTTCTGACCTTACGGCAGAGGGAAGGTCATTGATGAAGCCACTGAAGATGGTTGGGCTGAGGACACTACGCTGAGGAATTCCTGCAGCAATATCTTGGAGCTGAGATAACTGACATATAACAACCATAACTACTCTCCTATGTTCCAGGTATGACTCCAACCAGTGGAGAGTTTGTCCATTATGCCTATTGATTTCAGTTTTGCTAGAGCTCCTTAATGCCATACTCAATCAAATTTGACCTTGATGTCGAGGGAGGTCCCTCTCACCTCACCATCTCTATATCTCTATATTCTCTATATTCTGCTCAATGTCTGACCCTATCCTTTACTAGTTTGATTTACTACACTCATTCCTGCTTGTTCTCTAAGAAGCAAAACTGATAGTGTTTCCCTTCTTCAAACCTCTCATGCCTATTTGACATTCATCATTAAGTCTTCCCTCCCCTTTCTGGCATTTGCCTGCTCTCCTCACTTCTGGCAATCAAATTTCCACAGCATCATTCTCAGATTTCCAATGAATTTGTGTTAGGTTTCTTCCTCCTCATCATGTAACATTCTGGCTGATGTTTTACAAAGACTTTGGGGACACATTGGGAATCGAGATGGCTAGCAAAGTGGCATGGGAAGGCAATAGAGGACATTCCTGATGTATTCCCATTGCTGTGCTATTTTGCCTGTGGTGGGAAGGGTTGCAGATGAATGGCTCAGAACCTGATAGACCCACTTGAATTGACTTTTTGCACCTCTATTGACACTTCACTTGCAGCCAGGCTCCCCCTGCTGCTTGGTATAACTGCCACGTAAAGGCTGGCAGTCTCCCAGCAGACTAAGAGGAAAATGGTCATCATCAGACCATTGAGGCCACCCTCATGACATTGGTGCCACCTTCTCTCAACAGCACCCTTCTGATCAGACCCTCTCTGACTTGTCCTGTCACTCCTAGACCCACCTACTTTACTTTGAGAAGGCACATCCATCCATGCATCGTCTTCTTTCTGTTGCAGCCCTAATGGTGGCTACAGCTTGGGATGACAATGCTGAGGTTTTTGAGCTGCCAGACCTCCGATTGGGCCATTTGTACTTGGATGAGGTAGGCTAAGCTGAAGGATTGGCTGTCATCTGTAAAATATGACCCTAGTATCCCCCTCCCCCAACTTGAATCACCTAGGAAAAGATCTGGTCTCTGTATTTCCTTTTCTCTTTCTATTTGTGAATTGCAAGCAGAGATTATTGTCCACAGTATTAACTTAGTACATAGAACAGTACAGCACAGGAACAGGCCATTTGGCTCATCATGTTGTGCCGAAAATGATGCCAAGTTAAACAGATCCCTCTTGCCTGCCCATGGTCCATATCCCTTCGTTCCTTGTTTATTCACGTGGACTTGTCACTTCTTCCCCTGCCACTTTTTCCCAACTCGTCACTTGAAATACTGATCTGCAATGTAATTTCAACATTTTGCCAATGTGTGATTTTTAAAAGTTAATTAGAGTAGAACATTTATAATTCCAATGTAGCAAAATATCTGTAAAAATAATGTACTATTACATTGAAAAGAAATTATTCAAATATTTTCTTTAAAAATACCGTGGAGATTAACTTATCTCCAGAAGGGTCTCAAATCCAGAGAGAAAATGTCTCCCATTTACCAGCTTGTAATGTTGTCATTAGATATTTTTGTTATTCATTCATTTTGTATGCTGGAGTTTCTGTGTACCAAGCACAAATGCCACTCTGTTAGTTTGCTGGGCTGATGCAGACTCGATTTATGAGCAAAGCAGTTTGCTTGTTACCTCAAAGTGTTATTTATTGATATTTTGAAAAGTGAATAATTTATAATGCTGCCGTCACCTACCTCTAGGTGATCATTTTAGAAACCTAATCATTAGCTACTTTGTAACTCACACCTGGTGTCCTGTAATGAAATATGAATAATACATAAGTAAATAGACTTAAATACAGCTGCTACTTTGTTATATAGCACATATTAGTAATTAATAGTGAGACAGAATTGTTAAAAAAACAGATTTGACACAAATGGTTTCCAGCTGATAGATGTAAATCCTGGGTGCTATGCTGTCACTACATGCTTCTATTTGACGGCCCATCGCTCCAGCTGATGTGCCTCTCCTGCTGTGCTGTACGGACAGAGATGCAGATGAATTTGCATGACAAAATGACCATGAGGGAAAAACTTTAAATGACTGAAATATTGACAAACTTTTAACCAGCTTGAAATGAAAGCTGTAGTAAAACATCGTAACGGCAAGTTCAGTTATGAATTACAAACTAAATTAAATATTTTTACAATGTCCTTAAGAAATTCATTGTGAAGTTATCAAAACTTGATGGCAAAAATCCTCGTGTTCTTGAGAAGTGAAAAACATAATCCTGATGAATGAAAGAAAGGATTGATTGTCTATCTATTAAAACCTACTAAAAACAAAATGGAATCACCAAGTCCTGCTTGTCATAGTGAATGCCATTTCAGCATTTTATTAGGCTGGCTTCAGTACTGAAAACACAACGTACTGCCAGTTTGAGATTTTCTTACAATAATTGGTGATAAATATGAAACAAAGGATGCATTTGTGCAATGGTTATTAAAGGAGAAGTAATTGCATAGCTTAAAATTCATATTTGAACGGTTACTGTTAGTCTAGCTGCAGATAGTATCATATTCCCTCTCCAGAAAAAAGAGAGGAAGTGATTTGCTCAAGATTCCAGTGTATAAAAATATTATTTTCTTTCAAACAGGCTGACCATAAAATCTCTTTGCCTGGCACAAATGGACACTGCACAAAGGAGGTGCCAATGGAGAACATCTGGAGGTAGCTTTCTTTCAAACTCAAACTATCATTCCTTGCTGACTTAAAGAAATTACTTTTAGAGAACTGTGAACAGTAATTATGCCTTATCAGGGCCATCTGAGCACATTTGGTGCAAACATTCTTCAAATGACTCTTTCGAATGAAGATATTGAGCTTGTCAATTATTCAACATGTCAGCTGATATTTTCTAGCCATTGTTTTTTTTCAGTCTGCACACCTGCTGGAGAGAATATACCTCAATTATCTCTGATATACTTCAGGTTTGGAGTTGCTTCTCTTACTCATGCTTCCAGACCCAGGTTCAGATTTATCAGAGCAATAACATTCTGTTACATCTGGTTTAACTGAATTGGGTGGTTTCACATTGTGGTGGTGGTGTCTTACAATTCATAGCAGCATAGAAAATGGGAGAAGGAGAAAGACCACCAATGCTGCTCTTGCATTCAATATGATCACAGCTGCTCATTCAAGTCAACTACTGCTTTCTTCTGATATCCTTTGATCGCTTTAGCCCTCAGAACTATACCTAACTCCTTCTTGAAATTTCAGGAAGAACTCACTCAGGAGTTTGGAGACGTTACGGCAACATACACTTTTATAGGCATGTCGTAGGCTGAGGTTAAGAATAATGATGGATAAAGGTTCCAACATCCTCTCTATCATCTCATAGACCGGGATTCTTTCCTGTCATTACCACCTGCCATTGACATATGTTGGAAGAATTTACAGGCTAATACTCAAACAGTATGGCTGTTTTATGAAAGCCCCTTCCTTAAACTTGGAGACTTGAAACTGCAGCATCTGGCTTAGACGCAAAACCACAATCCACAGGACATCCACACTATGTAGAGGGTCAATTTTGGATATAGATTGTCTCTGAGCTAGTTCCCTAATTCACTGAATAAAGAACACAACAGGCACCGACCTGGTTAATTTAGCCAGTAAAAACACCTTCCCCGATTACAATTATTCACGAAACTGAATAGAGCATTTGAAGACAAAATATATTGCACACATATGTTATGTTGACAAAAACCTATCACTCTATCTAACTCTACAAATATTCCCATAATGGTGGCAGAGTGATAATGTGTGGAGTTAGTAACCTAGCAAATCAGGTTAATGTGTTATGTGTTATTCAAATGCCACTATGCCAGTTGGTAGAATTTAAGTACAATTCTTAAAATAATCTGGAAATGAAAGGTATATATGGTGACAGTGAAACATTGATCATGATTTTTTAAAAAAGTAGATTCACTAATGTGCTTTAGGAATGAAATCTGCTGTCTTGACTTGATCAAGCCTCCATGTGATTCCAGATCCTTAGCATTGTGGTTAACTCCTAATTGCCTTCTGGTCTGGCACTTAGTTCAAAGGCATTTTAGGGATGGGCAACACATGCCAATATTACTAGAGACGCCTATATCCCATCAGGTAAAAAAGCACTCTGCTCTTTCAACATTTGCACAGCTGCACAATAAGACTCGGGAAGACACGTTTTCAGTCTGTGAAAGTGCATAGTGGTAAATAAAAATTCAGAGATGTGATTTACTATCACCCACTGAAACCTTGCACAAAACAAAATCTATGTAAATAAAGTAAAACAAAGAACAGTGGATGTTGATGATCTGAATCAGAAACAGAAATTACCAGAGAAATTCAACAGGTCTGACAGCATCTCTATAGAGAAAGCATAGTTAATATTACAAGCCAAGCAGCCCCTCTCCAGAACTGTTCAGAACTTGGAATGCTAAGTTAATCTTTTTTGGAAGACAAGTAGTGGGTCTGGGGCGATCTGGAGAAGGCAGCATTGTGGCATAGTCTTGGATTCTATTTTATGGTCATTTGTACTTCAAAGACTGGAAAGCATTATTTTCCTAAAATAAATCTGACATTGGTAAGTTTTCTCCCTCAAGTTACACAGTCCAGTTATACAGATTGGGCACAAAATATCCTCAGTACACTCATGTTTCATAAGCTTCACTTAAAGTAGCAATGCTAAAAGTTGCAAAATAATACTGTATTCATTTGTTCTTTGACTGATTCCTATAAGTGGCTCAAAAAACATTAAGAGGCATTTTGTTTTCCTAATTTAATGAAAAAGGGTATTGATCCACGTTCACTTATTATATTTCATAACTCCTGACAACTGAGACCACGTCCAGTTTGTTTCAGTACTGAAAAGAATACATTCAATCCGAAATAATTTCCTCTCAAAAACCTTGAGACGGCCTAATAATATTTTAATGCCCTTGTTGTATTTGAGTGGTCCAAAGATCTTGTTTCAATAAGTTTGTTTGGAGTCCAGGAAGGTGCAGTTCATGTTAAAGATCAGTCATGATTTTATTGAAAGGTAAGCAGGCTTGAGGCCCAGGTTCTCAAGCCTGGGCCTGCTTCTACTTCTATTCTTGTATTGTTGCACAGGGTCATGCTACTTGTAGAGAAGCAGTTAAGGACTAAATCTATGAAATAGCCTTATTGGCTGGCAGAATGTCCAGCACTGCAGGGAAAAGATCAATGACCTTCTGTGCTCTGCAAGGATAAGTGCCACTACCTTCTCCACTGTCTGTCAATACACACACCTCTCACCAAGGCTCAGGGTCCACTACACAAAATTGTATGAAGCTTCTTTCTTCAATGTGTTTCACTCACCCCAACTCTTCCCCTTCTCCCTCCCACCCCAAACACTACCAACACTCCACGGCCTTTGTGATCCCTACTCTCTCAGGGCCCTGCACCAATGTTCCTGCACAGCCACCCGCATTAACTGTGCCAGCCACGTTCATCTCACTCAATTCCTCCCTTTGTCTCATTGCAGATCTAAAAGACTCACAATAGGGGCACAGACAATCGAGACTGGTAGCCAGATAACAGGCATTCATCTCCTTACACTATAGATGGAGTGAGCTCACACACACAAGGGAATAGAGTCCGCTCATGCAGGAATGACAAGATCTCCATATTCCAGTAATCAAAAAAGATCCATTAGGATCTGTTGCATTGCACTCCCCATTACCACCAGTATAAGTTTATTTTGATCATGTCTGTGTTCCTATGCCTAGCTCCCTGCTCATTTCCTTTCCTCTTCTGGTGGCATAAGTGACATCTAAACATCAATCTGCCACAAGCCAGCAGCCCCTCGAGTTCCTCCTCCAATTCTAAAGAAGAAGACATAGACCCTTCAGAGGAAACAGTGGGAAGACTTTCTCTTGCTCCTTCCATCAGCCCACATACCTGCTCCTTTAGCTTTGTCTGGATTAGAGTCAGGAGCACATTCTGGTAAGTATATCATTGGCAAGTCTCTGCACGTGGTAGGGAAGAAATGTTCATCCCACCATCACCATCACCACAGTGACCAGCACTCAGAAGATTGCTGGAGGCCAAGGCACCTGCTCAGACTCAGGCAGAAGAGGACACCATAGCATTAGCTAGTCATAACATTGTACAACTGCACAGAGACACAGAAGTAGGAGGCAGGTTTGTCAGAGTCATTCTGAACTCTGGATCAAAGATTGGAGAAATTCACCAATGTTTTTAATACCATGCTAGTTCAAACATGTGTACATGTGGCGATTACCACAGACAGGTTGTCTCATCTAGCAGGATTCTCACTGACTGTCTGAAATGCACACGTAGGCTGGCACTCCACCACTGTAACCAACAATGCTCAGTATCAAGGGCAGAGTGATGGGGGAGGGTGTGAAATTGGACATCGACCTTCCTCCAGGTGACTCATCCTCTCATTGTGATAGGGTGATGCCAGCCTATACCCAGCCAGAGCAGGACCAACATTTGACTCCCACGTCAAAAGGTCTCCTCTCAAGATGCTCCAGATATGGGGTGTTCAAGCCAAGGAAGGTGAGCCTGCATCTGGACAGAACTCTCTCAGCATATCTGGACTTTATTCATTTACCCACAACTCCAAGGCCAACAGGCTTCACTATAAAACAGACTCTCTCTGACTCAGCTATGGACCATAGGGCTACACCTAGACGCAGTGGGAGGTAAAAGGAAAAAAGATCTTCAGAGGGCACTTGGGGGAACGTCATCAGAAACAGAATATTAGGCATTAACTATATTCGTCCTTTACATCGTCACCTGTCTCATCAACTGTCATTTTAACTGCAGCTATAATAGTGAAGCGACAGAAGTTACCCCTATCTTAGTGCCACAAGATGATAGTACCATGTCTGAAAGTGTGCCACTTCTTCCCTGACGCCCATTCTCGCATAAGATGCTGCCTTTGTTGAACGTGAGAACATCAGATATTGTGAAATCTTCAAACTATTGCTAATATGAATATTCTCAGGAAAAGCAAAGAAAGAAATGAAAACAAAAATATTTGCATTTATGAATAGAGGGACTACTACCTTTCCAGTATCAGCACATTTATAGTTATTGAATGATGGCTTCACCTGACCCAGTACTGTTGGAAGCAGGTGCCAATAAAGTCCTGTCTGGCTTGTTGATCATGGTAAAGGGGATGTTCCTGCCACTCAATCCCCTCATTTCCTCACAGGAAGACTGCTGCCAATCTCCCAGCTCTTCAGCATTCATCACCTCATCCAGAGATGAGCGGTTTATCTTATGAAGAGAGATCGAGCAGTTTATGCCTACACTCTCCAGGAATTAGAAGAATGAATTGAGATCTAATTGAGCTATAGAAGATGGTAAAATGGATTGACAATGTAAACACAGAGAGGATGTTTCCTCATGTGGGGCAATCTAGAGCAAGAGGTCATGGTTTTAAGATAAGCGGCAGCAGATTTAAAACATAGCTGAAGGGAAATTACTACTCTCAAAAGGTTGTGAATCTGTTGAATTCACCACTCCAGAGGGAAGTGGATGCTGGGACATTGTTGAGGAGATAGAAAGATTTTTAATTAGTGGTAGGTGGAAGGATAATGGGAAGCAGGTAGAAAATTGGCAATGAGGCTGAGATGACATCAGTCATGATCATATCAAATGGCAGAGCAGACTTGAGGGGCTGAAGTATCTACTCCTGTTCCAAGTCCTGGTTTTTATCATATCCCCTCTTCCAGTGCCCATTGTCCAGCCCACAGCATGCAAGGATTATGCAATACATTTGGAGTGACCTGCCCAATCACTGAAGGCTTTCTCAGAAGTAGGTTATCATCTACCCTATGTTGGCCTCAGTGGAATAATGGGCTACATTGCACCTATGCTCGTCATCAGTCAGGGGCTTGTATAGCTGAGTCATCAAGCCATCTCTGGAGAGGGTAGTCCTCAGATCCCAACAACCATCCTTGTAAGGCATTCAGCTCTTAAAATGTAACAGGAACCTGAGAATTATCAAGGATAGAGGTATCATGCCAGCTTCAACAGGGCCTTCAATGCAGACTTCTAAGATGTGGTAGTGATCATTATGGATTACTGGTACCTTAAACAATGAAATTGTTTCCTATTAATGAAGTCAGCTACATTATGATATGGAGCTCTCACCACAAAGTGTGCACACTCTTTGGCTCCAGCAGATGATAATTCTGTGGCATTAGCCTGCGACATCCTCATTGAGTGAGAACTTGCACCTCATGATACTGAAAACTGTGGACTACCTGCAATTCCTCTGCATCCAGAGGGGATTTTTTGCTGAAAATTCTTCTTTTGGAGGCTGTTTGGCAATTCCTGGACTGCTTGGATTTGATCTGAAGGGCTGACCAAGATCCACTCTCAGGCTTCCTGGACTCTTATCGCCCCATGTAGCCAACTGACCATAGTCAAGAATCTGGACAGAGATCAGATGCCGCCCTTGACTGTCTGTGATGGGGAGGCTGACTGACTATAATACTGAATAAAAACTGAAAGAACTGTGGATGCTGTAATTCAGCTACAAAAGCAGAAGTTTCTGGAAAAGCTCAGCAGGTCTGGCAGCATCTGAGAAGAAAAAAATCAGAGTTAATGTTTCGGGTCCGGTGACCCTTTCTCAGGACCCAAAATGTTAACACTGATTTTTTTCTTCACAGATACTGCCAGACCTGCTGAGATTTTCCAACAACTTCTTTTTTGGTCCCTGACTATAATTCTCCTTGACTGGACTAAGGACTACTCCTCTCATAGTTGGAAATGTGTCCATTTGAGTGAAGCATAAGCAGTGTTTACCACATAAGTTGCTGGCATATGTTGTAGGTGTGACATTGACATAGCTCAGTACCATACAACTAATCATTGCTGAGAAAGAGGACATCTGCCTGGCTTTCTGTCTATATTAAAGGCAAGGCAAGACAGAACTAGTGTGAGCCTTAGGTACTGAATGAAGCAGCAATAGTAAAGTATGCAGACTTTGTGTTCATCCATGTGAATGAAAACTACAAGTGCAAGCTATGAGAATTGAGATGCAACCTGTTCCAATGCATAAGAGGGGTTCCTGTCACAACAAGATGCAATGTCATACGTCAGCCACAAAGCACATTTTTGAAGTGCTGAACTATCACACAAGTCAGTCGAAGATGAGCCGTAATGTGTCAAGGCTGATGCTTTGTCAATGCTAAACTCTAGGGATGAGAGGTGCATGTGGTTACTGCCCATGGAACGAGTACTGAGTTGTTGGGGAATGCTCACAAGGTAAATGCATGAAGTAATGCCAGTGATCTGCTGAAATCCATTACCAGTCTGACTTTCAAGTTAAGAATTGGCAGCATCTAGCAGTTCCCTGCTACCTGGGAAAATAGCAACTGGGATAGCAACATTTTCTATTCACTTGTAGGATGTGGGTATCACTGGCTGGCCAGCATTTATTGCAAATCCCTGGTTGCCCTTGAGAAGGTGGTGGTGAGCTGCCTACTTGAACCGCTGCAGTCCTTATGCAGTGGGTTGACCCATATCGCAGTTAGGGAGAGAATGCCTAAATTTTGACCCAGCCGCAGTGAAGGAATGGCAATATATATTCCAAGTCAGAATGGTGAGTGGTTTCGAGGGAAATTTGCAGGCGATGGTGTTCCCATAAATCTACCCTTTTCCTTCTGGTCGGAAGTGGTTGTGGGTATGGAAGGTGCTGTCTAAGGGTCTTTGTTGAATTTCTGTGCCTTGTAGATAGTACACACTGCCGCTACAGAGTGTTGGTGGTGGAGGGAGTGGATGCTTGTGAATGTAGTGCCAATCAAGCCAGCTGCTTTGTCCTGGATGGTGTAAAGTTTCTTGAATGTTGTTGGGGCTGCGCCCATCCAAGGAAATGGGGGATATTCCATCACACTCCTGACATGTGCCTTGTAGCTGGTGGACAGGCTGTGGGGAGTCAGGAGTTGAGTTATTGACTGCAGTATTCCTAACCTCTGAACTGCTCTTGTAGCCACTGTGTTTATGTGGTAAGTCCAGTTGAGTTTCTGGTCCATGGAAATCAATAGGATATTGATAGTCAGGTATTTAGCAGTGGTAACACCATTAAATGTCAAAGGACAGTCACTAGATTTATTGAGATGGTCATTGCCTGGCATTTGTGTGGTGTGATTGTTACTTATTACTTGTTAGCCCAAGTCTGGATATTGTCCAGGTCATGTTGTATTTGAACATGGACTGCTTCAGTGTCTGAGGAGTTGCGAACAGTGCTAAACATTGTGCAATCATCGGCGAACATCCCCACCTCTGACCTTATGGTGGAGTGAAGGTCATTTATGAAGCAGCTGAAGATGGTTGGGCCTAGGATATTATCCTGAGGAACGCCTGCAGAGATGTCCTGGAGTTGCGATGGCTGACCTCCAATAACCACAACCATCTTCCTATCTGCCAGGTATGATTCTAACCAGCAGAGACTTTGACCCCTGATACCCATTGATTCCAGTTTGTTAGAGCAATTTGATGCCACATTTGATTGATTGCAGCCTTGATGTCAAGAGCTGTCACTCTCAACTAACCTCTGGAATTCAGCTCTTTTGTCCATGTTTGAACCAAGGCTGTAATGAGATCAGGAGTTGAGTAGTCCTGGTGGAACTCAAACTGGGCGTCACTGAGCAGGTTATTGCTGAGCAGGTGCTGTTTGATAGCGCTGTTGATAACACCTTCCATCACCTTACTGGTGATTGAGAGTAGACTGATGGCGATTGGCTGTGTTGGATTTGTTCTGCTTTTTATGTATAGGACATACATGGCTAATTTTCCACTTTGTTGAGTAGATGTCAGTGTTGTAACTGTACTGGAACAGCTTGGCTAGTGGTGTGGCAAGTTCTGGAGCACAAGTTTTCTGTGCTATTGCCGGAATGTTGTCAGGCCCATAGCTTTGTAGTATCCAGTATCTCTGACAATGGTGATATCACGTGGTGTGAATCGAATTGGTTGGAGATTGGCATCTGTAATGCTGGGGACCATTGGAGGAGGTCCAGATAGATCATCCACTCGGCATTTCTGGCTGAAGATTGCTGTGAATACTTCAGCCTTATCTGTTGTACTGATGTGTTGGGGGCCCTTCTATCATTGAGAATGGGATATTTGTGGAGTCTCCTCCTCCAATGAGTTGTTCATGACTGTTCATTCATGACTGGATTTGACAGGACTGGAGAGTTTAGATATTATCTGTTGTTTGTGGGATCACTTAACTTTGTCTATCACTTGCTGCCTATGACGTTTGTCTTGAAAGTAGTCCTGTTTGGTAACTTCATAAAGTTGCCATCTCATTTTTATGTATGCCTGGTGCTGCTCCTGGCATGCCATTCTGCACTCTCCATTGAACCAGTGATGATCCCCTGGCTTCATGGTAATGGTTGTGTGGGGGAATATGCCGGGCAATGAGGTTTCAGATTGTGCTGGAGTACAATTCTACTGCTGTTGATGGCCCACAGTGCCTCATGGATGCCCAGTCTTGAGTTGCTAGATCGGTTTGAAGTCTGCCCCATTTAGTGATCGTGCCACAGAATACAGTATTCTAAAAGTCAAAGTGGGACTTTGTCTCCACAGGGACTGTATGTTGGTCACTCTTACCGATACTGTCATGGACAGATGCATCTGCAACCGACCATTTGGTAAGGATGACGTCAAGTATGTTTTCCCCTTGTCTTGGTTTCCTCACCTCCTATCACAGACCCAGTTTAGCAGTTATGTCCTCTAGGACCTGACCAGCTTGATCTGTAGTACTGCTGCTGAGCCACTCTTGGCAGTGGACATTGAAATCCCCCAGAGTACATTTTGTACACTTACTACCCTCAGTGCTTCCTCCAAATGTTGTTCAACATGGAGGACCACCGATTCATCATCTGAGGGAGGACAGTACATGGTAATCAGCAGGAGGTTTCCTCACCCATGTTTAACCTGAAGCCATAAGACATCATGGGGTCCGGAATCAATTTTGAAAACAGTCTTTGCCATTACCTGGAACTGAATTAAAGTCACCAATCAGCCCAAGTGCCCTGGATTAAGGAGGAATATATTTCTAATTGTTCCCGTACCTGTGCATAGATAGCTGCTAGAATTATACTAATAAGGACATCAAATATGAAAAATACTGAATCTGGTTGTGATACGTTCTGTGGTGGGGTTAAATAATTTGCTTTCACCTACCATCACAATTATCACTTGCATACACTGAGACACAATATAACTGAACATCTACTTCCCAAAATTGGAACCTCTCCAAAAGGCAAGTCAATAAAGTAGTAAAATGTTGCATAATCATTATGTAAAGGTTAACAAAGATTGTTTCGCCATGAGTTGGAACCTGCAAAGGCAGAAACCATCCAGAGGCAGGGGAATGTTGGGTGTTTACAGTTACACTTTCTTCTATTATGAAATGTTTAGTGCCAGTGAGAGTTTATCACAGCTCTCCCATCCTTTCTCTGGGGCATCTCAGTGGTCAAAAAATCTATGTTAGGATGAATTGAAAGCACCAAAGAATAGGTTATAAAACAATAATGACATAATTCCTCTTCAAACGAGAAATAATAATTCCACCAAATATTCTATTTTCTAACTAAATTTTACAATTGTTAAATTGCATGCTGCGGGACTAAGGAATTGACGTGCTAAAAGCACAGTAATTAAAGCCAAAACCAATCTTTCATTCTGTTCGCATTTACCCTAAATTGTTTCCTTCTTTCTTTTTTTTCTTCAGCTGTCTTCAGACTTTTAATATTCAAGTTTCATAATAACTAACTGATATTGTTACATTTCTCTTAAATTCATCCTACTCCTTTCTATGTTAAGTGGCATCTTGCATGGCGTGTCATGACACTTCACCTTGGTTTCATAATTTGGACAAAGCATCGTACAATACATTTTACTTTCATTATTTTTAGAAGAAGGAACCTTCTGTGCGAGAAACAGGACTAAAATAACTGTGCCTTCTTCATTTATTGGATTAGTTTTTTAGTCCTTCTAAAAAGTATTAAATAAGATTAGGGAAACAGGTTGTTGAGTGATTTGCACTAAATAAATAATGCCAATTTGAATTAGCATCCATGATTTAAAACATAGCAGGTTTCTCTAATTTGGGAAGATTATCACCAGGTAAAACTTTAAGCCTGTGTGAGAGGCAGCATGTTTGAAGAATGCCAGCTGTCCCCTGACAGAACAATAAATGCAATGACCCCATTAGCATGGGCAGTGCACCAAATACCGTCCTTTTTTTTAAAACTACTGCTTACAGTAAATCATAATGGCAGTGTTGCAAATAAAAAGGAATCACACTCATTCCTGGAGAATAAAATACCAAATACCAAACAGTAGTGAAGTATGAACGTTTGAAAAGATTGCTGAGAATTGTAAAGAGACATTAATTTAGTCATGGGTGACATTTTCACACGACAGCAGCATATTTTGATGTTGTGGCTGAGAGTTCACCACAGAGAGAGGGGAAAATTCTTTCCAAATATTTTCTGCAACTTCATAGTCTTTATGGGATTCACATACTGATAGATTAGCACCCAGTTATAGGTGTTCCATTTCATTTAGTGTTCCAATTTAAAATTAGGTTGGAGCTGTTTGTTCAAGTTTGACCAACTACCTGGTTTTCTTTGGGTAATTGATTATTTGGTTGATTGGTAGCAGCCTTGTTTGAGATATAACTTCTGAGTACTCAGAGCTACAAGCAAGTTGTTTTTTTATTCCCTTGAAAACAAATGGATTAGTGAAAAGTCTAAGAGCCAAGCCGCGGCTTTTTACACATTTTTACCTTCCACTTCTGACCAGATTAAAACATGTGATCAATTATAAGGTAATAATTCGGAGTCATTGCTTTATTAAACAAACAGGAAGGGTCTATTTCATGGAGATTTAAAAGTACCATAATCATAGGTTTGGCAGCTTCTCTGCCTCATAAATGAAGACCAGCTTGCTCTGTGGCCACAGTGATTTTATTTTAGAATCCCAAAAAAATGTGAGCACAGCTCTGAGGAAAAGACTAATTTGGCATGCATACTTCTCCAAGGCAATATGGGCATGCATTCTGTCTGCTGTTTTATGATTAATCTTAGTCCAATTCTTATTCCACTAATTAAAGCTAATGGAGTCAAAATGTAGTTGATATATTCAAGAACAAAATGACACTATGTCCTACTTACAGGGAAAGTCTGTGCCCATTTGACATGATTCTGCACTACAGTCCACCACTTGCTTGTTCACCAGGAGACAGTTATTATCTGACTAGTTGCAACGAATAATGGATAAGAACAAGAATGTTACAAACATCTGACGGCCACTATTTATTCAAGCAATTATCGACTTCCGACATATTCTGAGGAATCTGGAGTGCCAATGTGAAAGACTAGCTGAGATAGTAAAAGCAAGTTGCAGCAGAGTCTAATTGGCTCCTGTGGCTAATCAATTGTGAGAAAGAGGCTCATTCAATCTTTTCCTGTAGGGTCCACTTTTCAATACTTTTCTCAGTCAAGGGGCTGATGAGCAAATTTCAAAACAAAAATGTTTGGCACAACATTAAATTTGAATTTCAAAATATAACTTGAGGTACAAAGAAAATGAAACCAATGTGTAAAGTAAACTAAAACATCAAAGCAATAAAATTCCTAATGTTAAAAAATTAGTAAAAATGGATATTAAGAAGTGCCAGATAGCAACTAATAAAACCATTTTTGATTTTTTTTCAACTGAGAAGCAAAGAAAGAATGAGACTGACTTCAAACCATTATCACCTTCAGACTGATTTCAAAATTGAGAGACCTAGGTCTCAGCTCCACCCACTGCAACTGGATCCTCAGCTTCCTGACCCACAGACTGCAATCTATGAAGATAGACAACTGCACCTCCTCCACGATAACTCTCAATCCTGGAGCCCCCCCCAAGGATGTGTTCTCAGCCCCCTACTGTACTCCCTGTACACCTACGACTGTGTAGACAAATTCCGAATGAACGCATCTACAAGTTTGCTGATGACACCACTGTGGTAGGGCAGATATCAAACAACAATGAGTCAGAAGACAGGAAGGAAATCGAGGGCTTGGTGACATGGTGCAACAATAATAACCTTTCTCTCAATGTCAGCAAAACTAAAGAACTGATTATTGACTTTGGAGAGAAAGGAGGAGATGTGCCCCCATCCACATCAACGGAGCAGAGGTTGAGAGGGTCGAGAGCGTCAAGTTCCTAGGAGTGACAATAACTGACAACCTGTCCTGGACATCCCATGTAAATGCAAGCCAAGAAAGCACAACAACACCTCTTCTTCTTCAGGTGGGTCAGGAAATTTGGTGTGTCCATAAGGATCCTCACTGACTTTGACAGTTGCACCATAGAATGCATACTGCCCGGATGCGTTAAAGGCCTGGTACAGCAATTGCTCTGCCTAGGGCCACAGGAAACTACAGGAGGTTGTGAGCACAGTCCAGATCATCATGGAAGCCAACCTTCCATCTATGGACTCCATTTACATATCTTGTTGGCGCGGAAAGGCTTCCATTGAAACCCATCCCACTCCAGTAATGCTCTCTTCCTAACTTTTCTGTCAGGCAGAAGCTACAGAAGCTTGAACACATGCACTGGCATGTCTAAGAACGGTTTCTTCCCTGTCATTATTAGACGGATGAATGGACTCTCTAACTTCAAATAATGCTGATCTTGTTCATGTTGATCTTGCCCAGTGCATGGTATAACCTGCATGCCTTACTCTGTCCAAGTTCTTTTTCCACCCTGTGATCTGTAGGCGCTTGCATACAATGATGTGCTCATACTGTTTACAAACAAAGCTTTTCAGTACATTTAGGTACACATGACAATAAATCAAATCAACATCCTTAACGTCGAATGAACTCCCAACTCCTGGACATCAGATAAGTGGAAGTGTACTGGGGTTAACTAACATCGACATTGAGCTCATTTTTGGTAACACACACTCCAAACTGATCTCAGCAGAATTCACACAAGAGTAGGTAACACTAGCAAGTTGTCATTCAACTTGGACTTTCCTCCTCTTCTAGTCGGTTAAGTATTTTTGGGGACAGAATGCAGATAGTGATCAAAGAAGCGGAGACAATGTTTGGGGCATTTGTGTGTATCTGGTTCACTCCCAGATTCAGGGATAATACTTTTTTCTTATGATTTGATTCTCTACCTCTCATTCACACATGCCTGCATACACAGTCCCTCCCTTCCATGCTTGTGCACATTTGTTTGCACTTCCATCTCACACAGGCAAGAGCACTCCTTCTCTGGCGTGCAGACACATGTATATACCTATTTCCTACTCCAGAGAGAGAGTCTCAAGAGTGTATATTGGGGGACAGTAGCAGAGTAATCTGCTTGGGTTCCACAGTGATTTAAAAAAAAACTCAAGTTATATGCCTGCATGAAAACAAAACCAATACCTTGGGACTGGAATTTTCAGCAGAGGTCACAGCTGAGGAGAAGGCAAGTTTGTGTTGTTGGACTAATTGACAGGCTAGAATAGTTAGCACAGTTGTTTGTGGGATAACGTGGAATGAGAGGCATATAGGAGGAGATATTTGGTGATATTTCAGTGGTCTAACTGTGGGAATCAATCCGATGTTGGAAGAGCAAGCAGGTTAGCTTAGTAGGCTGCAAGAAAACATTTCTGCTAAGCTTGAACCAATAGCAACGTTGGAAAGGCACTTAACTCTGCAACAATTCTTTCATATCTGTACCTACTGGCTTTTCCAAGGCTGAATAACTCATCATGCCCAAGGGCTAATTTAAAAAAAACAAACTCTGAGCTCCAGAAATGAACAACTTATGGCATGGGAGCTGCTCAGTTTCCATTTCCCATTCTGCTTCTGAAAAACCAGAAGATGACATGTTTGAAACAGTGAGTATTTGGGTTTGAGATTGTTAACATTCTTACATTTTTCTTGCTCTAAGCTCACGCATTTTGTGGCAGTGAAAATTCCTTTCATACAACTAGTTCAATAGGTGATTTTATTAGATATGATTTTATTGGCAGGAAAGACTAAATACCAACCAATCACCACATATCCATAATGAAACTGTCAGACTTCTCAAGCAGCTAAATAGTTATTTAACAATATGAAATGCTGAAAAGTGGATGATTCAGATGCAAAGGAGGCAATTATCAGGCATAATAGCTCAAAAATGTATGACCAATATCTCAAAATACAAGATCATTCTCTTCCCCATGTCGTACAAATTAAGTTGGAAATGATAATTGAATGAATAACACATGGACGAACTCAAGTAATGATGGAATAATCCAGAGAGAGGAATGTGCATTCATTCATGCAAAGCAATGGTGTAGCAAGGGCAATATCAGATTAGGGGCCTATAATATGACCTACCCTAACTCCTTTTCACAAATAAAAGGGAAATTAAGCAGGGCATGCAATAGGTAGCTGATCTGATAGTCCTTGTTTTACACTAAGATTAAGCTGAAAAATTATGCTGAAAAGTCTTTGGCTACAGTGAGGCTTTATCTGAATACATTAAAAAAAAAACAGATTTCTTGCCTTGGGAAGTACATTAGTATCAATTCAATCTGGAAGTGCAACTTTAAAAGAATGGTTATCGAATTTAGAACTCCTATTCATGGGATTTGGACATCACAGGTTTGACCAGCCTTGACCGGAAGAGTTGTCACTGTGAGTTGTCATCTTGAACCACTGCAGTCCATGTGCTTTGGGTCACTCATAGCACCATTAGGAAGGGAGTTCCGGGATTTTGACTCAGTAATGCCTCCAAGTCAGGATGATCTGTTTCTTGGAATGGAGCTGGTAAATGGCAGTTTTCCCAATGTACATGAGGCGCTACAACTATTTAACAGAGGTTGATGCTACTAAGAGTACAGTGGTTAGTTTTCTCCAGGTTGTATAATTACTGAAGAGCCTCTGATTGGTGGGGGATGTTTTAGCTCATCTTTAGACACCATCTTGGTAAAGGACTTGAAGCCTGTGCTAGGAATGCTCACTCAGAGAGTGATTGACGACCTGATTGCCATTTAACATGGCTGCTCGTACTCACTAACAAGGCTTCACACTACTTGATGAGAGCTTAGCCAAAGCCATCTCCTAAAGGAAGTAAGTGTTGGGGAGTAACTCAGCAATGATGTGGGTTTTAGCACTATTTAAAGTATTAACTCCTGATTTCATGTTCACTTGCTGCTGGAGCTGTAAGAACACCGCAGGAACCGTGAAGTCTACCTCTGGAACTATGAAGAATGCCTGAAATTTGCTGGATTTTCTGAGTTATTTCAACAAGATTTTACAGTTGCTCCCATGACATTCAAGTATACAAAATAAGAGTAGAAGTAGATCATTCACCCTTTTGAGTCTGCATTACTATTCAATAAGATCATGGCTGATATGTTGCTATTTTGAATTCTGCATTTCAGTCCACCCCGATAAACTTTGATTCCCCTGCCAATCAAGAATATTAAAAAAATTATTTAAATGACACTGCATTCACTGCCTTCTAAGGCAGACGGTCCAAAAGTTCCACAATGCTCTGAGAGAAGAGCAATTTCCCTTCATCTCAGTCCTAAAAGGGAGACTCCTAACTTTAAAACAGTGTCCTCTTGTTCTGGACAGGCCTACAACAGGAAACATCCTTGCTACATCCATTTTGTTGAGACACTTCAAACAAATCACTACTCACTCTAAACCCCGGTGGAAACAAGCCTACCTGGTTCAACATATCCTCAAGACTACCAACTCAATCGAGCTATGAATCTAGTAAACTGTCTCTGAACCGCATTCAATGTATTCACATTCCTCTTTGAAAGGAGGAGGCCAAAACTGCACACAATGTTTGAGAGGTCATCTCACCAATGCCTGCAGAACTCCAGCCCAACATCCTTACTTAGCCTTCTTAATTATGTGCTGCACCTGCATACTGATCTTTCTGTGACTCATGCACCAGAAAACCTAAATCCCTCTGCACCTTGAATTCTACAGTCATTCTCCATTTGGTTAATACTCTGCTCTTCCATTTTTCCTGCCTAAGTGAACAACTTCACATTTATCCACATTATACTCCCACTGCCAGATGATTTTTGCCAGCTCATTCAACCCATCTTTATCCTTCCTCAAACCTCCTTGCATCCTCTTCACTATTTATTTTCCTACTTTACTTGGTGCCATCTGCGATTTTAACTATCATACCTTTGCTTCCCTCATTCAAATCATTGATATAAATTGTGAAATGTTCTGGCCCCAGCACAGAGCACTACAGGACTTGATTGGTCCCATCCTGCCAATCAGACAGTCTTCTGTCAGCCTAACCACAAGTTTCACAAGTTCTGTGAAAACGTCACTGAAATAATGTATGCGCTGTACCATGCCATCTAATAATTAAATCATGGAATCACAGAATCCCTTCAGTCTGGAAGCAGGCCATTCATTCCATCAGGTCCACACCAACCCTCCAAAGAACATCAAACCCAGACCCAATCCCTTACCCTATTCATGTAATCCAGCATTCCCCATGGCTAATCCACCTAGCCTGCACATCCCTGACACTATGGCTAATTTAGCACAGCCAATCCACCTATTCTGCACGTCTTTGAATTGTGGGGGGAAACCAGAGGACCAGGAGGGAACCCATGCAGACACAAGGGGAATATGCAAACTCCGCGCAGACAGATGCTCGAGGCTGGGATCAAAACGACACCAGAATACTGAGGGTGCTTGGTTTTGGCTATATTGTCTCCATTGGTCTGGACGAGGATTGGGAGAATATGTGGCCAGACAAAGCAGCACTAGGAGAGAGGGATTGGGTGGGGGGAGTGGAGGGAGGTGGGAGCTGACAAATTTCACCCTTGCAGGCTGAAGATATTCCTCTTCTTCAGGTGTTCCTCACCCTCAAGACCCTGTATGCCCTCTCTCAGTTCCTGAGCCACTCTGTAACATGGTATCACGAGGAAGCTGGAGCACTCCACAAATTTAGTGGGAGTGGATAGATGGCACCCATACTCATTGCTTCACAAAAACTGTGCCTGATCAACTCAAGTGATAAACCTGCAGATGTCTGCTTCAGAACCTGAAGGCAAGTTCAAAATTATGGTAATAAGCATTTTGGACCAAAATTGCATTCTAAATCCAGACCAGTCTTATTAACATTGCCCCCATTTAGCACCTGTTTTCACCCTTTGGCCAAAAAAAATCCTAAATTGTTATCATCTGCAAACAGTTGTTCTGGCCATATAAATCAGTCCACAGAGTACAGACCATCTCAGTAAATGTACAGTTGGTGTCTCATGGTCCTGTGGGGTCATTTTTGTTCATTTGCATTTTTACAGTTAGTTCATTATGACAAAAAATGAAGTTTATAACGTGCAACAGATTCTAGACTTACAACTGCGCAGTTCATATACCAAAACACACTGGAGAACACTGTTTCAAACTAGGCTTCAACTTGCACCATGTGTCCCATATTGTTTTACAACAAAACACTACTTGAGGTTATACACAATGCCCAAACCTTATATCCAACAACACAATAATAACCGAACCATTTAATGGTATAGGGGTATTGGGACCAGACAATGTCGGTGATGGAGTGAAATATAGTTGGAAGCTCATTTCAGAGTTAAATGGGATGTCACAGTTGGTTTGGTTCAACCTCAGTTAGTGTCCAGGAAAGGGGTCAGTGCTGGAGAACGGGAGTTTGTTATGGCTCTGACCCCACCCTCGTTGTACAATAAGAACAACAGGAGTGCTGGAGAACCTAAAATATATGCATGCCATTTCCCCAGCATTGTCAATGATTTTCCGCCAAAGAAACGGAGAGAGATCAGGACACCCTGGTGGGTAGCTCGACCCCATAATATTTTGATGAAAATCACCGATACCTCCGTCTAGCTTCACTTTATAGGCTATGACAGTCTAGTGATAACATGTATACAGATATCAGTTGCTTTGCACTACCCCACAAAGTTGTCATTTGAGTATGTGATGCCAACACCTTCAGGAGTAGGGACAGGAAGGTTAATGTTAGTAGGGCTAAAATTAAAGTGAATGATAATCTTGAAATAAGGATCAATTTCTTCCTGGAATGATGGGATATTTGACCATGGATGGTTTTGGGAATGTTAGCTCAGCATTTGTAACATTATTCTATCTCTGCTTTGTTCTGAGATCAGCCATCTTTAGACTAGTATAGCCATAGATCCACTGTCTGAATTTTGGTTTCAATTATGCAGAAAAATCGAGATTCATTTGGGCCAAAGTACAAGAAAACTTCAATGGGCCAATTCACCTTAGAAGCCAAAGGATGACTGACTGTGATTTTGCACAGTTCCAGCATTCCTGGTTGTTTCAGTTCTATTAAATGGGAACTCAAATCTGGGTAAATTCAGCCCTGGTTTTAAGCTCCAAACAAAGCACTACTGTGTTCACATTCCATGCCTATGTTTTCCAGGGATCTGTCATTGCTTCAATCTGCCCTTATAAACCATTTGATTAAAGCAGCTTCTTTGTAATTAACCAATTACAGCACGTGACCAATTGGAAATGAGCAGCAATATTCTGTAAAGCAATTCACTGCGTAATGAGATTTGCATTTGTCAACTGACAGTTACCAGTCTGCCCATAATTGCTTCATTAATTAGAGGTGATGAAAAATTAATATCTACTCACCTGCAGAACTGAACTCTGAAGTAGATTTTATTTGAATTAGATCCAGTTTGGATCAGATCTGGGATAAAGGCATTAAATTTAAAATTTGTGCGCAGTGCTGAGGACCACCTTATATTTAGTTCGTCATTACATGTTACCAGGGGAATTCACTGTCGCATTGGTGCACAAGTATTCCTTGGCACATCCTGGCATTTCTAGGACCATAATTGAGCAAACATTCGCAGTCAATTCAGAGGCAAGTTGGCCCAGGAAGTTTCATATTAAACATGGTGGCTTGAATTTTAGAATTGTTTCTTAACTAATTGGTGGACTTCTAATGCAATGGCAAGGGTAAACATTTACATAATTTTTCCATGGTTGGTCACTAATTACTGTAAAATAGATAGATATTCAAATGATCCATGCGAATATGATTTGTGATTGCAATGAGGTTGTTACCTTTCTACTAACATCAGTCATTCAATAGTGCAGAACTGGAGTCGTAATGGGAAAAGACATTTTGTAAAAGCTTTTCTTCTGGCACTTATTTGGACAATCCGCAGCAAATACCAAAGTAAAAAGAAAATAGCATTTACACTCTATGTGAGGTAATTACCTCTATTAGAGTGTATTGATTGACAAGTGGACTCTGATGCACCAGTTAATGATGGGTGATAGTTAACAGAGAAAGCTCTGTCTAAATTTTAAACCATCCAATTTGATTTTAATTGGTCAAAGCATTGCAAGCAAATGTTGTCTAACCAGAGAATCACATTGAATGCTGGACATCGTGTTGTATCTGACCAGTCCACACTTGCAAAATGCACATTCAGTACCTTGTTTGTAAATGACAGCCAAAGATGCTGTTTTATGCAATCCATTAGCCACAGTCATCCACTAATGGATGATTGGCTCCATTACTAATATCAGGCCTGTACCAAAATTCATATACCACATTACTCACTTATGTGGTAGGAAATGTACTGACAGCATTATATGTGATTTTGAAATTGAATAGCATTTACTAAACAACACCGAGTGTAAGGAAAAATACAACCAATTTAAGATAAGTGTGATAAAGCTACATGTTAATACACACAGCCCTCTTCTTTGCAGGAGAGGAGGAACATGTCATGCATTGCACCTGTTTAAACTCAACAAATACTTGAGTGCTTGAGACATCAGGCTGAATCCATAGGCAGCTTATCACATCTAGCGGAGTGGAGAGGTGAATATTTCTAAGACTGCGCTGTAGCAAATTGGATGTCAGCACCTCTGCTCAAGTTACACCTTGACCCTAATTTTAAAGAAAGGTCCTGAGATTGGTTAAAATCAACCAAAAGAACTGGTTGTGTAGGGAAGCAATCCACCATTACACTGATACAGATAAAAACAGAACATAAGGAGCAGTACACTGTACTTCGCAGGATGAACAATGAAATTTCAGCCCAACATCGATCTATCCTGAGTTGGCCGTTAGCATTGAGACCACAAGTTTTTTTCTTTGGCTATGTTGTTTGAAGGACATTTGATGACGCAGAAGATCTCATACATCTCTGATCAACCTCACATGCCACTTGTTGGCACCAATCAGCTTGCTGTAAGGATGCCAAGTCAGATGGTGAAAAACGTACCATGTTTGCTGGCAGCCAGTTTGTTCTAAGAATACATCTTTTTACACTCAACTACCGGGTAAACAAGTCTGTGGCCCAGCAGTGTCCTTATATATTCTTTTGAGTAACCAGTGAAACAAGTTAAGTAATTGGCCAATTAACAACCCTTTAAAGGGGCACTGTACCAAAACAAAACTTTACAGGAAATGCGTTACTCAAATTAACAGGCTGTTTCCTGACGGCCTTGTTTTAAGTGTGCTTAGGGCTTATTTTTAAATCAATCTGTTCAGAGATATTACAGCACACATCTGAGGCAACAAGGTGTAGAGCTGGATGAACACAGCAGGCCAAGCAGCATCAGAGGAGCAGGAGAGCTGACGTTTCAGGTCTGGACCCTTCTTCAGAAATGGGAGAGTTTCACACATCTGAGACAGGTGGGATTTAAACTTGGGCCTTCTGGCTCAGAGGTAGGAGCACCATCACGGCAGCACAAGAGCCTCTTTTATAAGGGCTCAGGAGATATTTTCCAATCAATCTGTTCAAATAAGTTATTATACACCTCTGGAGCAGGTAGGACTGGAACCTGGCCTCCTGGCTCAGAAGCAGGGACACTATCACTAGAACTCGAATATATCACCGCACCTTCACTGTCGCTGAGTCAAAATCCTGGTACTCTTTTACTCCCTGTCCTGTGGGAGCATCTACACCCCAAGAAATTCAATGGTTCAGAAGGCAGATCACCTCTACTTTCTTCAGGGCAATTAGAGATCCATAATAAATCTGGTCCAGCTAACCCCACGCACATCACTTGAATGAATAAAAATGGAAACAATTTTGATAACTCAATCGCGAGAAAATAGTTGCAGATAGCACAGCAAGGCCAAGTCGAAGATCAGCCATATTCTGATCAACACCACAGACTTGAGAAGGCTACTGGTGCTTCATTTTCTTAGATTCTTAAAGAGTTACGGCTTAGAACAACTGAGACACAAACCTGCAGCACAGTACAACAAGATTAGAATATTTTCTAAATTCTAAATATCTGCAGCAGTTGGAAAACCATACTGTTCTTGAATGAGCTTTTCGCCTAAAAGGTTGGAAATGGAATGGCTTTGAATTTTTATTGAACTTTTAGGTAGTCATTCAATTACAATTGATGCAACTTTCTGCTTCCTATAGTCTTAAAGACTCCTGAAGTGGGACTAGCTCAGGAAGAAAAGACAGCTCTTGGCCTCCTAGAGCAATCAATTGTTTATAAATATCTGCTAGGATAAAAAAGTGCAAGTTAAACATTTCCAAACATATTTAGGAACCATTTCACCTTCTAATTATGTCAAAAAGCATTTAAAGAAAAATAAACATTGCTTCAGATAGTAAGATTTGTGACAGTTGTTTAAAACTTTTAAACGAAACACACACATTGACCTACACTCCCAGTTTCTGGTTTCCTTGAGGTAAATGAAGCAGCCTGTTTTCCTTAAGTGGAACCCCTTGTCATATTTGGTGCAGCCCCAGCTTAGCTTTCTTTAACACATGGATCAAGTCAGACCGAGATACCCTTTCCCATTAAAGTTTTAAAAGGCGACTGTTTTTTGTCAGGTCACAACTATCCAGAAAATGAATCAAACAAAATGACACTTCTTAATTTATTTTTTCGGTTTCTCAGCCGTCTGCATTGATTTGCAAGAATTGTCCAGTTCAACGATCTCAAAGAGAAGAGCATTTTTTTTTTTCAGAATGAACCTTGTGAGCAAGTTAGCATTTAGAAGCTTAATCATTCAGTGTATTCAAGTCATTGAGGCAGGAATGATCATAAGAAGTGCCTTTTGGCATTTGACATGATCTGTTCAGTAAACAGCATTGACAGCTAAAGTATCTGAATGGAATAAAAAGAACACATTTTAGCCTCCAGAGTTCACAGAAACTTCAAGTAATTTTCAAAGCTGCATTCAGCCAGGCTACTTGTCTCTCATGGCTCAAGTACTTAAAACATTTTCTAAGCTTAAATGCTTTGAAAAGGTTTTGAGTGCAGGATAATGCATTTGCGTTTAGTCTTGGGCTTTGAGTAATTTGAATTACAGTCATTTAACCTACCTGATTTGATGACTGCAGAGCACACTAGGGATATATCTTAAGGTCAATAACATATGTTAAAACCTCTTTAAATGTACAATCGACAGTGGACGATAAACCATACAGAGACAACAAGGAAGCCATAACCACATAATTCTGGGCCTCCAAGGTCATTTACTGCAAAATGTCAGATTGTCTCTTAATACCTGGACAGTTGATTATTTTTCTAAAAAGCATTTTAAACCCTACATGTAACCCTTCAAAACAGTAATCAAGACACTTAATTGCAGGACTTAATCGCAGAACAAAAATAGCAACAACAAGGAAGGTGGCTTAAAAGTTTAAAGGACAAATACTCATAAATGGGCATTCACACTCTAAATTACCAGGACAAGTATCATTAGGCTGGATTTTCTGATTTTCAATTGGGAGAAAGGATCAGAACAGAAACTATGTGGTCACCTGATCCCGTTCCCGTCATCTAATCTCATCAAATCTCGCACTTCATGACTAATCAGGGACTGTCTGACAGAGGGGAGCAAAAAGTGGGCTTCAAGCATGAATGGGACACTAGACAGGGATGCTGTGTGCCGAAAGGGGTAATGCCAATAGCAGGAAGTCAGTCACAGCTACAGGATTAAATGCCCCCATGTTTCCAGAATCCAACCGTTTTTTAAATTGAAGGATCAGGTGGAAAAAAAAAATCAAAGCAACACACGGGTTGCACCACCTTAATCTGGTGCTTTATTCTTCAATGGAACTAGGGGAAAACTGTTTCTTCTGCCCTTATATCACCTCGTTGTAGCTGCTGTAAAACTCAACCAAATGCTTTTTTTAATGTCTGATGCCTGGAAAATGCAGCAGGCAACAATAAATTGCAGAAGATTGGACTTGTAACCAAGCTTAATAGATTGTTAATTAGGCACAGTTGGAATACTGTAAACAGCTTTGGGCTAAGGAAAGATCTAAGGAAAGGTCTAAGGAAGGATCTAAGGATCTTATCTAAGGAAAGATATACTGGCATTGGAGGCAATCATTACGCGATCCTGGGTATACAGGGACTGTCTTATGAGGAGACACTAAGTAGGTTGGGCCTGTTACTCATTGGAATTTAAAAGAATGAATGGCAATTTTATTGAAACATGCAATCTTCTTAGAGGACATGGCAGTTATTTCCCCTTGTGTTCAGGACTAGAGGGATAATCTCAGAAAAAAAGGTGTTGCCCTTTTAAAGAGAGATGGGGAAGAATTTCTTCTATCAGAGGGTGTTGAATTTTAAGAATTCTTTACCATTGCAGGCTGTGGAAGCTGGATCGTTCAGTATATTCAAGGCTGAGATGGATAGACATTTAATTAGTAAGCAAATCAAGGATAATGGGGAAAAGACAGAAATGTGGAGCAGAAGAGCCATGATCTCACTGAATGGTTGAAAAAATGGACTGATTGGCTTGCTTCTGCTTCTTTGTCTTATAATTTTATAGTCACCTAAAAATGACGGATGCCAATCTTTTGCATCTGCTTGCATTCATAATTTAGGAGACACTCACTGTATTGCAGAACCACATGTCCTATTTTATGTTCGCATGGTAGGCACCAATGCACCCAACTTGCAAACATAAAATTCATCGGCAAATCTCTGGGAAACACCAAGAGATTGTATTGTATTTCTGTGGACAATGGCCCCCACTTGCCATACGTTTTAAAAGATGTTCCTTGCCACATCAGCTTAGTGCTTTGTCTGAAGAAGAAAAAGATGACATGAAATCCAAACCCTTTTGCAAATTGTTATATGAGGGATGTCAAGAGTTGAATTGTTTCAAGCAAAGTTATTCTTTCAAAATAAAAAGCATCATGCAAAGTGCCATTCCAAACTGGTTGCTTCTGGTGGTGAACAAAAGTATTACATTACAACAGAATGATATTGGAATTCATTTGATTCAATGCATGATATCATTTGTAGTTTTAAATCACCATACACTGATATGGAACCATGCTAAGTTGACAATAAACTAAGTTGTGAAATTTCTCATGACAACTAATTAGAACTCGACGTGAAGATCTTCAGACTCTGGGTGGTTTCTTTACTCGCAATAGGTAGAGAAAGAAATGGATTGTCACAATCACATGAAAGAAACTGAAAAGGGCAGAAAAGCTCAACAGGTCTGCTAGCATCAGCAGAGAGAGGAACAGAGTTGTTATTTTCAGCTCAGAATTCAATGAAGAAATGTCATTGATGTCTGACTTTGAGCTGAATTTTCAGTTTGGGATTAGGCCTAAAACTCAGGAGTGGTAGGGGAAAGAGTTAATGTGAATCATAGAAACCCTACAGTGTGGAAGCAAGCCCATTGAGTCCACACCAACCCTCTGAAGATCATCCCACCCCTTATCCTTTCCCTGTAACCTTACATTTCCCATGACTAATCCACTCACCCTGCACATCCCTGGACACTATGAGCAATTTAGCATGGCTAATCTACCTAACCTGCGTATCTTTGGATTATGGGAGGAAACCAACGCAGGCACAGGGAGAATGTGCAAACTCTAAACAGACAGAGGCTGGAATGAAACCTGGGTCCATGGTGCTGTGAAGCTGTGGTGTTAATCATTGAGCCAACATGCCACCCCATATGTATCATGTGAATACGTAAATCAGCAAGTTTTTAAAATCGTTGTGAAGTGACATATTATCATACAGCTACTAGGAATTTATTCTGTCCTCGTAACAGAGGAATAACCTTGGCCCGTATATAATTCTTGCTTACTATGCTTAAATAAAAATATAATCTTTAGCTTTTCATCAAAAGACTGCTGTAAAATTGACCAACCTCTCTCTCTCTCATCTATCAACAATACGATAACTATTCCCAGGTCCACCATCCACACCACATTGATGCCTGCTGTCAGAAACGGTTTTGAAGAAAGTGGCCAATTAGTGGCTAGATAGCGGGTTTGCCATCCAATTAAACTGGAGGGTGTATACTGAGTCTGAAGGGTCAATAGAATGCAGCTCAGAGCTGACAGAGTGGGTCGGCACAGTCAAAGATTGAAGCCGTTGAAGTGGATAGGAAGGAATAAAGGCACCTTCATTTGCAGTTGCTGGCCATAACTGAGGTAACTAAGAGGATCAGGAGATTTAAGGATTTTGGATATCAGGAGAAAACCTCTCACAATAATGGGCAATGCATGGTTATGGCTAATTTTTGGAACAGCTCTTTTCAAATAGATTGTAGCCTCCAGCTGACTCGAGGCTTCTCTGGTTTCATGAATGACCTTTTGACGCAAAATGTACCTGCAATTCTGTTCAATGCCAAGAATTTCCAGCATTTCCTGCACTTCTTTCAAATTTCCAACATCAGTAGTAGTTTGCTGTTAAGGTGTAACTGTTGAGACCGAAAGTGCCTCTGGTTAAGTAATTTAAAAGCTGTTAAACATATTGCAAATATTAATTGCAGGGAAAAATGATTCCAAGTACTGCCTAAAAGCCCTCTAGAAAATTGCTGTAACTTCAGTATAAACTTAGAGTTATATAACTGTCAGATATCTGACTCTTAGGTAAACCTACAAAGAGGATTTTTTATACAAGGTAAATACTCCTTTGAACTTGTTCAAAATATTTGTGGTGAATATGATACAAATCATACTTTTATAGCATTCAGTTTTACCTGATCAATCGTTTGCAGGTGGTGTATTGCAATCATTGACTTTTATCTTCCACTTTCAACATTTGATTGAGTGCAGAAGCTGAGTAAAAAATCATGTATATAAAATGCTAACAGTGTAAATGAACACAAACAGCAAGATAGAGTGGGAGAGATAAAAGGAAAAGACCCAGGGCCAGCGAAAATAAGAGAGGAGACAAACAAAGGAGAAACCTTGAGAAATAAGCAGGGTGTGAGACAAATAATGGAACGCAGGAAAGTGAAAAAGAGCTATATAGTTGTCCTGGCTAGTATTCATTCCTCAACTCAAAACACAAAATCAGAATAAAAGAAAGCGAGCATGACAGAGAGAATGGGAAGACAAAGGGCAAAGTGATAAACTGGTTATAATTGCATATGGCTTACTTGCATTTTTAAATAGAGGAATAGACTTTAAAGTAAACAAGATTATATTAGAACTTCAGAGATAAAAGGTACTGCAGATGCTGGAGAATCCGAGATAACAAGGCGTGGGGCTGGATGAACACAGCAGGTCAAGCAGCATCATAGATGAAGGGTTTAGGCCCGAAACGTCAAGTTTTCCTGCTCCTATGATGCTGCTTGACCTGCTGTGTTCATCCAGCCCCACACCTTGTTATCTTGTGTTAGAACTTCACTAGTTTTAATTCTTAGAGTTAACTCGCTGGTTAGATCTGAGCTGGGGGTGTTGAGGACAATGCTGGCACCACATTTTGGGAAAGATGTAAAGGCCTTTGAAAGATTCAGACGATGTATACCAAAAATCTCAACTATGTGGCGTTTGGAATAATTAAAGCCCCTTCTCTTGGAACAGCAAAGATTAAGATATCATCTGATAGAGATTTTAATAATGATAAGGTCTTGATAGGCTAGGTAGAGAAATATTTTTAGTAAGTCTGACAACAAGGGTCATAGATTCAAAATCATTGACAAAAATTCTGGAGGGGGAATGGAGAGAAATTATATCATTCAGAAATTTTCAGGAACTGGAATGCATTACCATCAAAAGTGGTGGGAGATTATTTGTTGAATAGTTTCAGAACGAAATTGGACAGATATTTGGGGATGAGGAAGTTAGGTTATGGACAAAAGCAGAAATGTGGGGGTCAGCTTCATTGTGTCATAAAATCCCTTCAGGAAGGGCCATTCAGCCCATTAGATCCACACCAACCTTCCAAGTAGCATCTGACTCAGCCCTATGTTTACTATGACTAATCCATGCACTATGGGGTAATTTAGCATGGCCAATCCACCTAACCTGCACATCTTTGAACTGCGGCAGGAATCCAGAGCATGTGGCAGAAACCCACACAGACATGGGGAGAATGTGCAAATTTCAAACGTATAGTCACCCAAGGCTGGAATCAAACCAGGGTCACCAGGTCTGTGAGGAAGCAGTGCTAATCACTGAGCCACCATGCTACCCTAAAGGTTACCACCTTCTGGTGGCTGGGAACCCAACAACCCTTCATGGATTGACCCATCTTGTTTCATTGCCTTGAACTGTTGGTTTGCTGGCTGCATTGATGTTTGTAGAGTTCATCTCAAAATTATTTATATGTGGTCATATATGATGTGCCAGTCTTCAAGTGAACACAATCTATTGGGGCTGCTTTTTCAAAAAATAACTAGCACAGTCATAATAAACTGAATGGCTTCCTTCTGTAAATCTCCATGGGCCAAATTTTCTGAGGAGTGGTAGTATGTGTGAGATTTATGGGTGTTGTGTCTGGAACAGGGGAAGGGGATGTGTCTGGACCATGTGAACATGGGGTCGTGCAGTGGGGGGGTTGTAGTGAAAAGGGAGGTTAATTCAGTGTGAGAAAGGAGTGTTAGATCTGGAGCAGTGGGGAGAGGGGACGTGAGGTCAGATCTGGAAAAGTGGACGAGTGGGTTGTGTCTGGCAGAGGGAGGAAGTGGCAGAGAAAGGGAGTTGGATTCAATGTTGGAGCTAGGGGTTTGAGTCCAGACCTGATAGGAGATGGCAACCAGCAGTAGGGCAGGATTGGAGTTTGGATTGTGTCTTGGTGGGTATTGGGTGCCAGGCATATAGCTGGGATGTGGGGTTCAATGATAGTGGTGATATCAGGTCCCAGGGAGAGATGTTAGAGTCAGGTCAACATCTGAGGGTATTGGATATTTAAGTGAGATATAGTTTGAGGTGTGTGAGGGTCAGTTTAATAGTCACTCAGGAGTTAGACTATGCATTTACTAGTCTAATTTATCCTGAGTAATTACTTACTTAACTCGAATGGTACCGTCCCAATTCTCCGACTAAATGGTTACTTTCAAAGCGTTCCAAGTGTAGATGAATTGCTGAGCAGAATCTTCAATTTTCTGGGCAATTCCCTCCTGGTTTACTACAATGGGGATTCCATGTGCAACTCCTATCTACAGTGGGAAAAGGATTATTTTGGGATTATCATAATCAGGGATTATGATTCAGCAAAATAGAAGATAAGAAAGAATGCAATGTTAATAGATTACAGATCCATGGTATTTTGTTGCTCAAAATTTGTGATACTTTACCAAATCCTCTGAGACAATAGATAAATCTGAATTTGAATGGAAAGTGAATGACAAGAGGAGAGGAATTGAAAATGCAATCAATTTTCAGATTGAATAGTTTTGCAAAATGTGTTACTAATGTGTGTTGAGTTAAACTATCACCTCTGCATCCAAAATATTTGAATGAGGAAATTTGCAGGACTGCTCTGAAATGAAAATTGAAGTATTCACAGTTTTCTGCGAATGGGAAATTGCTACTCAAATATTCAAAGTTTAAGTGTTAATTTGTGGAAGGCTTTAGTCTGTGGGGAACAGAAATTTACATTGTAGTATGTTGAAGAAGTTAGTTCTAAGTACATCATCAATATGTAACAATTAACCAGGAGACAATTGGAAGATAAATGAGATTGTCCCTTTTACTCAGTAGAAGATGATGTTATTTTATTACAGCCTGCCAAGGGATGCTAACGCAAATAAAATCTTCTTATTTATATTTCAGTTTAAGACACGGTGAATAAGATAAAAGAATTGCTTTGCAATAACTACACTACTGTACCATCAACCCTTAACACAGCATGACGAGGTAATGCACAGAGGCCCATCATCTATAGAGGTATTGCATTCAAAACATATCCTTTGTGCTGCACTGTTAACCTTCTCCTCCCATACCCTACATATGTACAGCTTAAGTATGATTTTGGCACAACATCACATATTTAAACATTTTTCATGAAAGTGATACTAAAATTTAATGAGACCTCAACACAAAAGGTCACTGGAACGTGTTGCCTCATATAAGGCTTGGCAGAATGACATAAACTGAATTGACACATATGTAAATGCAAACCTGAAACCAAAGATGTTGGACTGGTTCCAAAAGGTCAAATTGGACATTACAACCGTGTTATCAGTGTATGCAAAGTTACATCCTTCCAAATAATAACTTACTTGTGTATATTTACTACACAAAAACTGAAGATGGAATTTCTGGTGATTTAATCACTCATCAGAATATTTTTATCTCCATTTTTTATCAAGGAATCTATTTAAGATTAAAGCAATGCTTCCAATGAGAATAACTAAACCAAAACTCACCTCATCAGATTGGGAGGGTTCAGTGAGTCAGGTTTTAAAGGATCTTAAAAGGAAAACATAATTTTCATCCAAATGTGTTTTGTTTGATTAACAAATACTCATATGGGACTGTAACATTTACACCATGCAATGAACATAAACCATTACAAATTACAGAGTCGTTCATTTTCAATTCACAGCAAGGGCTATGTGTTTGAGATTGGTGCTTAGCTTGAGCAACTGAAAATGTATCACATTTCCCATCCTCTGCATCTCAAATTTGTGTCTAATTGTGTCTAATGTTAAATAATGCCTCCTTGTAGTAATATCCACCATTCTCTTAAAATTTGTGTAAAGAAATTTCTCCTAATCTCTCTCCCCACTTGCTTAGCAGTCATTTAACATTAATGATCATTGTTTTCTGAGTTTCCATCCAAAGGAAAGTTTCCTATTCATTCCATCGACCCTATTCTTTTAAAAAAAAGCAAAGTTAAATGTTTGATTAATCCTTTGTGTTTTAGTGGAAAGGATCTTAAAGCATTAAATGTATCCTCAAAGCTATAATTTGTCATCTTTGGTATTATCACAATGATTTTAATATTCTTTCTTATGATGGAGTATCCAACCAACACTTAATTCACTCATTGTAAACTCACTATTGTCTTGTACAAATTTATCACAAGCACTTTGATCTAGTATTATGTTTTTATGCATAAAAGTCAAAGTTCCAATGGTTTTTGGCTATGGTTTAGCATTCTGCATTTGCATAAATAGTCTTTTGTGTTCTTTCACACCTGTCATTTTTATCATTACAGTGCCTTGCATCTACAAGTGTCAGTATGTTCTGCAAAGCTGCGTCCTATCATAAGGTTTATAGTCTCTTGGTTGTTTGTCAAACTCTGTCTCATCAGCAAATTTCAATATGGTTCTCCCCACCACTTAGTCCTATATACGTGCAAATATGCAGATGTATATCTGGAAAACTAAGTTGACCAGGATGAGGTCCAGTGGAACATCAATGCTAACCCTTCTCTGAACTCTGGAATAGATATTAACTCACATTGTCTCCTATCAGTTAGCTCCCTTTCCACCTGTTATGTTACATTTCCTCTTCTGCCTCAGTTTTTCACACCTTATTGAATGTCTTTTGAAAAGCAACATGCACGACAACTATTCCATCTTTTATTAATAATATCAATTGCTTCTTCAAAGCTATTTATTCAATTAGTCAAATGTCACTTTCCCTTGATAAATCCATATTTTGTCCCTTCCTTAATTTATTTCCAAGCAGCTTTAATTTCTCATTGATGTGATCTAAAATTGTGGATTCTAACTACTGGCCAACGGTAACCTAAACTTTGTAATACAGATGACTGTCTAGACTCTACCTGGGACCTCATTTGAATCTCAGCAACTGGAAGAGCAAGTAAAACAGAGAGGAAGAACATGCATTTAGAAAGAACCTTAGAGAAATGGATTCATGGTTAATTACTTTTGGTGTGCAATCAGCATTATCTCAACAAATTATCGAAAGTATTCATGGAAGACGATCAACCATCCCCTTTTCATCACTGTCAATAGCACCAGACTGAAGCTTCAGCAGAACTAAAATATATTAAATGAAATTGTTTGTAATTGCTAAGTAGCCGTCCTGCTGTTCTGTGAAGAGAATAGAAGTGCCCTTTTTAACATTCAAAAATAAACAGAAATACATAACCTTTTGAATTTGGGAACGGTCAGGGAGGAAAGGTTGATCTCAAAGACAAATTAATGTGTCTAGGCTTCCGTGACATATGACTGATAATGTAATGACCATATGGAATAATCTCACATTGTTTTGTGGTAACTTCTACCAGAAAGTTCAGTGAAGCATTTAATGTTGATATCAAGAGTTGTCTTTTTATACGTAAGAATGTTTTTTTTAGATAGGGGATTGGCTGCAGACATACCTTTAACTATTGAAGAAAATATTTGGATATTATAAAAAGGAAATAGAGTGATCTGCCTTTCATTAGGTAGATGAGCTTGAATAGTTTTCTTCATCTAGAAATCTTTGTAGTATTTTCTGATCAAAGTATATAAATATTATAAAATTCACAGGGGTAAAGATCTTGTATATTTTGAGAGCATTAAGGAACCTCACACAGTGTGTGATGGGTTAAACATTGCTGTATGACAGATTAACAAAGAAGCAAACTCAAAAGAACTCAGCACTGGATCAATCTTATTTACAAACACAGAACATTTTAACACAAAATTGCTTGATGTATGTGATAAAACAATTGATGGATTGATGCAATTCTGTCAAGTGTATTATTTATTTAAATCATTATGTGTGACAAAAAAATGTCTGACACTTGTAATGCACTTCGCACAGTAAAAACAGCTTGCTGTGTGAGGAGTTGGATGCCCATTTTACACTTTATGCCATGGATCTATGGTGATATTTGTGATAAATAAATATTCTGTGATTCCTTCACATTCAAGTAGTATGGAGAAAAACAGGAACTGCAGCATACTGTCATACAGGCATTGAATATTATTCCCATTAAAGCACAATCTGTTGCAATTTTCAGCTTTTTTCTGCATTTTGAAACCCGCTGAATAATCATGATTTGAGCTAATAGTTGAGCTGTGCAGAATTGTTCCCTGAGGAGTTCCTAAACAGTAGATTATCGTGCAGAAATAAATTATAGCTATACACTTTTGTGTCAAGACAAATCATGTTGACATCATTGTACTGTGCAAATTAAGGAATTGCAGTGGGTAAGAAGTAAAAAAAAGTACTTTGTGTGGTTATTTCCTTTTGAAAGATATTAATTTTATGAGAAGGAACATCTGCTCGCACATGGGAAAATGTTTCCTACAACAAAGAAATTATCAATTTATAATCTGCATTGAATGAATCAGCATTTGTATGAAATAAAATTTTATAGAGAACATGGATAATTATCACAAAATCTTAATATTTTATCATTTATTTTAAAAAATCATTCAGATAACTTTATCCCAGCCTTTGTTCCGGTGAAGTAAAATGTTGGTTCATATTTATTTTAGTGACATTTCTGTGTGCACTTGTGTTTGGAATTATACTTGTTTAACCAGCTCAGAACCAAACACAATAAGGGTCTCAGTTACAAAAATAAATTGTTCATATAACTTTCCCAACTATTCATTAGGTCCAAAGATTTACTGCCATTTGACATTGCATAAATCAAATACACAAGTAAAACTAATTATTTACTGCTGCCAATTTCCTTCTGTGATAAAAATGAAAAGCTATGCATTATATTTAGTTTGGCATTCATTTATTTAATTTAGCAAGAGTATATAAAGAACTTATAATCCAGATTCATCAACCAAAATAATTACAGTTATCCAAGTGCAATTCAAATGAGACACAATAATGATAAAGGCTGGGAATTTGCTGTAATAATAACAGTAACATTGTCAGCACTCATCGTTATTATAGGATAAATCCGACAGCAACCTCTGGCGTCCACATATGGAGTTAGAGCAGAGAATCCAGAAGTTGCTATCAGAGATTGCCCACTCATTTCTATTCCTCACTAATAGACTCAGCATTGAAATCATCCAATGGCATTAAACTGGAATGATTATCTTGATTCTTCCCTACAGAAAGCTGAACAGGTTAGGGCTAATGCATCTAAGTGCAGATTTAATGGTGGAATATGTGATCATTAATGCTGAACTGGTCCTGTCAATTAGTTTTATCAGTGTGGAATCTCATTCCTTCAGAGGAAAATAAATGCTGCACATATAAATTTTTATGTCCATTTTATAGCTCTTCTCTTTTTCCTCATTTGTATTCCAATTTTTTAATCACTTTCTGTACATGATTTAAATGTTGTTTAGATTTTCTGTTTTTTTCTTTCTGGTTTACCCTATGTATGGCTAAATGAGAAAGCCTCAATTTGATGGGATGAAGAGGCTCACAATTGATCGACCTGTTCACAGATGCTGCAAATATCATGGGCAACTTGATTCTAATTACATGTTCACAGACTTTTGAAGTTAATGTTATTTAAATTCAGAAAACTCTAAATAATATTTAAGATATTTATCAGACTGTACTTATAAGTCAGCGGGTATATTTTGCAGTCCTCAAAGAAAGATTGTTTAACCAGAGCGCTGAAGACAATAAGACAAGATAGTCAACCTTCATGATTAATTAGGCAAGGATTAAAGTATCTCTATTTAAAGCAATAGGCAATTGCAACTTTACCACAGAAATGAGGAATGAAGAAAACTTTTCTGCAACTATAGAAATATATATTTCCTATTGCTACTATTGACTTGTTTTATTACTGCTCAATGTATTCACTTCGCAGCTAAAGCCTGAAGATCTAGTGGAATGATATCCTACAACAATTGAAAATGGGGAGCCCACAATATAGAACCTGGAACTATAAATGATTTAGAATAATGTTTATTATTCTGTATCAAAGATAGTAATCCAAGTGAAAACTATATCATTGATGTATTGTTCTTAGGTTCAAACTATGAGCCTGAAATACAGAAAACAAGAAAGCTGTCTCAAGTGAATAGACCAAAACTATGACCCTGATCTCTTGCTGGTATTATTTTTGACTTAGGGACAGTTAGAATGTCACTATCTGGCATATTTCCCAAATGGCCATTATTTGCTGTATTTCTTGCTTCAAACCACAAAATGTTATCAAATCCAAAAGCATTGTGACTGAAATTTAACTTCCATTTTTTTTATCATTCCAGTCTTTGGTGACTAAGTATTAGATTACACTGGCTTCTTTCCAAGTCCTACTTTATGTATGTAGCAAGCATCAATGTTCCATTAGCTCTAGAAATTTATCTCCTTTTTGAGAAGGCATAATTTTCATTCCCCTTTAATGCAGGCTAATTAAAGGATTCCACAAAATCCACGAGCAGATTTGTCAGTCCTTCATGCCAATTCCCTCTTCATCATGTCTCCCAGGAGTATGAATATAAACCGTGAGCCTGACCAAAATATGTAAAGTACCTGTGGTGTTTATGCAACATATACCAGGAAAAACCATGTTCTAATTAGTCTCTGCCTAAAACTGGATAAATATCAACTATGTTAGACTATCTTTGCGTTTCCTGTATACTCAGTTGCTTCAACCTTTCAACACAAGCTGACAATGATAGAATCAACTGGTTGCATAATGTAAAAGGCAGCCATTTGGTCTACTAGCTCTCTGACAGCCTTTCCCCCATTCCATTCCCCTGCTTATTGTCTTCATCTCTTTGTTGTATATTTTATATGCCACAAAGCAGCACACAAATGATGTACCAACATCTGTATGTGTAACAGGCATTTTATTTAAATTATTATTTAAGCAATTAATTCAATGTTTTAAAATGTCTTCTCCATGCTCTGAGCTCTAGCTTTCAGCAAAATCTGGCAGCTGTGTTTACTTTTCTCCGACTCCCCACCCAGATATGATTAATCATGTACAATGAGCATACAACAGTCAGAACACATATATAATCAAGCACGGAATAATTGAACAATGCACTCCCTTCCCTCTCTCCCTACCTCTCCCTCATCTTTTATGATCTGTGTTATCCTTAATGGGTTTTGCATGTGAATTATTCAATTAGAAAACATGGGTGATTAACTGGTAAATATTTAAGAAACGGAGAAATGCTGTGGATGATTTGGTGATGGGGAAAATTTTCGGTGATGTATAAGAGTATTTATGGGTATAAGAGAGAAAAGAAAATGGGTTGAACACTGCACTACCATTTCTCTTTACCCATTTATTTCTATTTTCAAATAATTATCCAATTCTCTTTAGAAAGTTATCATGAATTCTGTTTCCAACCTTTTTATCTGGTGGTGTCTTAACAATCCTTTGCATGAAAAAATTATTTTCTCAATTTCCTTTTCATTTTCATTGGCAAAGATCTTAAATTTATGGGCTCTCATTACTGACTTCATGGCCAGTAGAAATAATTGTTTTATTTTCTTGTTCCATCTTCATTACTTGCTTTCTCAAAGCACTTAGCAATTGTGAATATTTCTATCAGATTTTCTCTTTTTCTGTAAAGGAATAGAGCCTAGTCTTTTCTTTCAGCATTGTTTGACAGTATGTTAGCATTGAATGTCCTGTTCTCTTCCCTATTTTTCTGCTGGTACATAAAGGTACTCTGTTAACATATGTGTTAGAGAAACGTCTGGGAAAGAGCACTTTGAATGTAATAGTTCAGTTCCCGTAAGGAATAATAACAAACTCACGGCATTGTGGAACTTGGTGTAATATTTTCCCAGGTCTTTACCAAAATAAAGATAGTTAGGTCAGCAGTAAGATTAATACAAAGCAGTCAAAATGCTTTTGTCAAAATGGAGTCTTTTCCTCTTTTGATCCTGCATTGCTTGTTGAAATATTTGTGCATACTTTCAAAAAGAGGAATTAACACAGCCGAGATGACTTGTTGGTCATTGCACACATGAAGGAGATCCCAGTGTACCACGGCACAGATAAGAGATGTTCAGGGGAGAAGAAAAGAAACTAGAACAAAAATAAATTGAACTATTTTTGTGCTATAGTGGGTGTAAAACCTAATTGAGCACAAGTCAATTGCCTGAGTGGTCTTTTGAGGACAAATAAAGAGACACAGGGCTGAATTCGACGAGAAATTGGCTAAGTGCCCGTTTTGACGAGGTTCATCCTCCATAGGTTCCTATGTGCTATCTCACTCAATTCGTCATTGTTCACATCATCGAGACACGGGGAGAATGTGTAAACTCCACACAGACAGTCACCTGAGGCTGAAATCAAACCAGGGTCTGTGGCGCTGTGAGGCAGCAGTGCTAACTACTGAGCCACCATGCCACAGAATATTCACCCACCTCTTTCTTCAACATATTTAATAAGGCAGAGGATCCCAAAGCCACACAACACTTGGAGAGAAAAAAAATTACTCTTCTCTGTCCTGACAAATCGAGCCACAATTTTAAAAGAGTGCTTTTTGAGTCTGGACTGACCAGCAAGAGGCAACATCCTTTCCTTATCCAACTTGTCTAGACCATTCAGCATCTTATGCACTTCAATCCAGTCACACCTCACTCTTCTAACATCCAGTGAAAACAAACCTGACTCTTTCCAATCTTTCCTCATGAGATAACCGACAAAGTCATCTCAGTCATTGAAGCAAATGGTAAAAGATTGAGGTCACAGTGCAAACTTCTATAATACTCATCCCTTCATAAAATGCCAATCAGCCAAAGATTAATTGGTGCATTCTCTCTGATTTCTGCCTGCCAGCCAATCTTCTATCCATGCTAATATGTCAGCCCCATACCATGGGCTTTTATTCTGTGCAAAACCAGTGATGTGGGCCCTTATCAAATGTTTCCTCAAAATCAAAGTACAGTACACCTGCAAAAGATGTGCTACCAGTTTCCCTATATCAACCAAGCATATTACTGCTTCAAAGAACACCCATACATTTGTTAAACAGAATGTCCCATTGACAAAACCATGCTAAAACTTCCTGATAATCTTGAGTTTATCTATGTATGTAGCTTTAATTTCTTTAATAATCTATTCTACCATTTTCCTCATAAGAAATAGCAAGCTAACTGGACAAAGTAAAAACTGAAAGAACTGCAGATGCTAGAAATCAGAAACAAAAACAGGAATTGCTGGAAAAGCTCAGCAGGTCTGGCAGCATCTGTGGAGAGAAATTAGAGATGGCATTTTGGGTCCAGTGACCCTTCCTCAGAACTGTTCTGAAACAGATTGGTTATATTTGCTACTTCCCAGATCAATAAATTCTTTCTTAATTCAATGGAATTTTGTAAAATTAACATTAAGACATGTACATCATTCGCCACCTCTTTTAAAACTCAACAATGAAGCCTGCTGGACCTGGGATTTGTCAACCCACAGATCCATCGGTTTGCTTCGTAACACTTTCCTCATAGTTTCAATAAGTTCTTCCCCTTCTACATTTACAGATATTAGCAGGACATTTTTTTGTATCTTCCATCGCAAAGAGTTTGTGAAATTCATGCCACTCGGACCAACATTCCTTCCAATCTGTGTGACAGTGCAGCCACTGGGAAGCTTGCATCAGTGTTTATTGTGGAGAAAGATATGGAAGACAGAGAACGTGTGGAAATAAATAGTGACCTCTTGAAGGATGTACACATTACAGTGGAGGAGGTGCTGGGCATCTTAAAACTCATAAAGTTGGTTAAATCTCCGGCACCTGATCAGATATATCCTAGAACTCTATGGGAAGTCGGGGGATGGATTACTGGGCCCCAGGTAGCCACAGGTTGCTAGCCACAGGTGAGGTGCCAGGAGACTTGGGGTTGGCTAATGTGGTGGCACTATTTAATAGAGGTGGTAAGGAAAAGCCAGGGAACCTTAGACCGGTGAGCCTGACATTGGTGATAGGTAAGTTGTTGGATGGAATCCTGATGTACAGGATTTATATGTATTTCAAAAGGCAAGGACTGACTGGGGATAGTCAACCTGGTTTTGGGTGTGGGAAATTGTATCTCATTAACTTGATTGAGTTTTTTGAAGAAGTAATGAAGTAGATTGATGAGGGCAGGGGGCGATCTATATGGACTTCAGTAAGGTGTTTGATAAGGTTCCTCTTGGTAGACTGGTTAGCAAGGTTGGATCACATGGAATAGACGGAGAACTAGCCATTTGGAGACTGAACCACTTCGAAGGTAGAAGTCAGAGGGTGGTGGTGGAGGGTTGCTTTTCAGACTCGAGGACTCTGACCGGCAGTATACCACAAGGATCAGTGCTGGGTGCTTTGCTTTTCGTCATTTATATAAATGATTTGGAGGTGAACATAGGAGGTATGGTTAGTAAGTTTGCAGAAGACACCAAAACTGGAGGTGTAGTGGACAGCATAGAAGGTTACCTCAGAGAACCACGGTATCTTGATCAGATGGGCCAATGGGCTGAGGAGTGGCAGATGGAGTTCAATTTAGATAAATGTGAAGTGCAGAATTTTGGAAAGGCATATCAGGCAGGACTAAGGACACTTAATTGTAAGGTCCTGGGAGCGTTGTTGAACAAAGAGATCTTGGAGTGAAGGTTCATAGTTCCTTGAAAGTGGAGTCATAAGTAAATAGGATAGTGAAGAAGGCATTTGGTATGCTTGCCTTCATTGGTCAGTGCTTTGAGTATAGGAGTTGGGAGGTTATGTTGTGGCTGTACAGGTCATTGGTTCTGCCACTATTGGGATACTACATGCAATTCTTGTCTCCCTGCTAAAGGAAGGATGTTGTGAAACTCGAAAGGGTTCAGAAAAGTTTTACGAGGATGTTGCCAAGTTTGCAGGGTTTGAGCTATAGGGAGAAGTTGAA
>JAHRHZ010000078.1:15153196-15169743 GCA_024137785.1 Ginglymostoma cirratum | reverse complement strand
GCGAAGGAATTGGGAATAGGGGATGGCATTTTTGCAGGAGGGTGGGTGGGAGGAGGTGTATTCCAGGTAGCTGTGGGAGTCAGTGGGCTTGAAATGGACATCTGTCTCTAGGTGGTTGCCCGAGATGGAGACAGAGAGGTCCAGGAAGGAGAGAGAAGTGTTGGAGATGGTCCAGGTGAACTTCAGGTTGGGGTGGAAGGTGTTGGTGAATTGGATGAACTGTTCGAGCTCCTCGTGGGAGCACGAGGCGGCGCCGATGCAGTCATCAATGTAACGGAGGAAGAGGTGGGGTTTAGGGCCAGTGTAGGTGCGGAAGAGGGATTGTTCCACATAACCTACAAAGAGGCAGGCATAGCTTGGGCCCATGCGGGTACCCATGGCCACCCCCTTTGTCTGTAGGAAGTGGGAGGAATTGAAAGAAAAGTTGTTGAGGGTGAGGACGAGTTCGGCTAGGCGGATGAGGGTGTCGGTGGAGGTGTACCCGTTGTGGCTTCCTCTACATCGAGGAAACCAAGCGGAGGCTTGGGGACCGCTTTGCAGAACACCTGCGCTCAGTTTGCAACAAACAACTGCACCTCCCAGTCGCGAACCATTTCAACACCCCCTCCCATTCCTCAGATGACATGTCCATCCTTGGCCTCCTACAATGCCACAGTGATGCCACCCGAAGGCTGCAGGAACAGCAAATCATATTCAGCCTGGGAACCCTGCAGCCCAATGGTATCAATGTGGATTTCACAAGCTTCAAAATCTCCCCTCCCCCAACCGCATCCCAAAACCAGCCCAGCTCATCTCCACCTCCTTAACCTGTTTTTCCTCTCACCTCAAGCCACACCCCCATCTCCTATCTACTAACATCATCCCGCCCCCTTGACCTGTCCGTCCTCCCTGGACTGACCTATTTCCTCCCTACCCCCCTACCTACACTCACCTTTACTGGCTCCATCCCTGCCTCTTCAACTTGTCTGCCTCCTCTCCACCTATCCTCTCCTCTATCCATCCTCTATCCGCCTCCCCCTCTCTCCCTATTTATCTCAGAACCCTCTTCCCCTCCCCCATTTCTGATGAAGGGTTTAGGCCCGAAACGTCAAGTTTTCCTGCTCCTGTGATGCTGCTTGACCTGCTGTGTTCATCCAGCCCCATGCTTGTTATCTCAGATTCTCCAGCATCTGCAGTACCTTTTATCTCTAACACCATAGTAGGTTGGATCTCAAACACCGATGAGACAGAGTGCAGGAAGGAGATAGACAGCTTAGTGGCATGGTGTATAGACAACAACATTTCCCTCAATGTCAGCAAGATGAAGGAGCTGGTCATCGACTTCAGGAAGTGGAGTGGAGGGCACGTCCCTGTCTGTATCAGCGGTGCTGAGGTGGAGGTGGTCAAGAGCTTCAAGTTCCTGGAAGCAAATACCACGAAGAATCTATCCTTGTCCATCCATGTCGATGCTGCAGCCAAGAAAGCACAACAATGCCTTTACTTCATGAGAAGACTAAGGAACTTTGGCACAATGTCCACAATGATGCTTACCCATTTTTAAAGATGCACCATAGAAAGCATCCTATCTGGGTATATCTTACTGTGGTATGGCAACTGCTCTGCCCAAGACCGCAAGGAATTACAGTGAGTTGTGAACACAGCCCAGTCCATCATGGAAACCAGCCTTCCTTCCATTGACTCTGTCTATACTTCCCATTGCCGCGGGAAATCAGCCAACATAATCAAAGACCTGTCCCACCCAGTTATACTCTCTTCCACCCTCTTCTGTCGGTTAGAAGATACATAAGTTTGAAAATATGTACTAACAGGGTTAAGAACAGCTTCTTCCACGCTGTTATCAGGCTGATGAACTGACTTGTCATATATTAGAGTTGATCATTCTCTGCACCTTTTCTGTAGCTGACCTTTGTATTCTGCGTTCTGTTCGAGTACTCTGATGTATTTATATAAGGTATGATCTGCCTGTTACATGTGACAATAATAAATCAAATCAAATCAAATTGTTTTGAAGGCTTCCAACAGTTTGTAACCATAGCTTTTATCAAACAACAGGAAACTGAAACTAACATTAAAGCATTAAGTAGTATTTGCTACTGTGATCAACAGGAGATTGTGGACTCTGCAGCATCAAAACATTTTTTACCAGTAAAAGATGACCTTTTACAACACAGTTCCATTAAGTCAAGTTGACAAGTGCTTTGTTTGATGCTGCTATACTGCAGGGTGCTGAAGGTGCTCTTCTATGGCCTCCTATCCTCAAACATTTATCATCCTTATTGTTGAGTTACTGCCATTACTGCATTGTTCTACATCTCGGCAGGCTGCCTCCAATCCTCTTAACTGACCGCACGCATTTCCACCACAGCATTGGTTCCAATGAACCCCTTGACTGTCAGTGAACAGATTGGTGTAAATCCCCGACTGACTTGTATGGATTAGCCTCAAATGATGCTTGGCTGATATATGTGCATCTTCCCCAACTGATTTACTGCTAGTTGCCACACTGTTTGCACTGGCCTGCAGGACAGCCTGTGACTGACTCCCCAGGCTGTAAGGAGACGGCCAACCTGACCCTTGTTGCCCTGACTGCCCAGCTGACTATGTCCAAGCCCCTGGGCTGATATTGGTCTGTGACTTGACACCCTCTGCACTTGACGTGCTGTGCCGGTACTGACCACATTCCCCTAGACTACTCCCTTAGACTTTAAGGCTTGGCTATTTTGTTGAAGCACATACAATGTGTTTGCCACATAAGTTGCTGCCACCCTGCCCATGGAGGCAGGCAGACAATCACAAACCTGAGCTAGCTGGGTTCCCATAGTGTAGCTGCACTCCTGTAGCCTATGGACTACCTGAGCCATTGCCTTCCACATACCTGTCTACTGCTCCTGCTCCTCACTCTGTCATTCAACAAAGTTCCTGGTTGCGGACACCACAGTGCCCTCCCTTGCCCGGGGCTTAGCATGTGCCTGGTCTCTGCCTGTCCTCTGAGTGCCAGAGGCCTGGGATATTTCTTTCTTGGGTGTTTCCATCCATATGTTATCGCATTCCCCACCCATTGTAGTTTTCCCCCTCCTTCACAATTGTTGCCTTCTCTTAACACCCAGCTTGTAGCTCTCAATCCCAAAGAACATCTTCCCAAGTCTCCTCCTCACGGTAATGCCCCCCTCACTTTTTTTTAATTCATCCACAAGGTGTGGGCCTCCCTGGCCAAGCCAGCATTTGTTGCCCATCCCTAATTCCCCAGAGGGTAGTTGAAAGATACCCAAATTACTGTGGGTCTGGAGTCACATGGAGGCCAGCTCAGATAAGGGTGGCAGTTTCCTGTCCTAAAAGATATTTATCAACCAGGTAGGTTTTCCTGACAGTTATGGCTCTCTTAATTCAAGATTTTTTTTTACTGAATTCAAATTCTACCATCTTTCATGGTGGCATTTGAAGCTAGATCGCCAGAACATTACCTGGGTCTCTGCATTAATATTCTAGCAATAATACCATTGGGCCATTGTCTCCCCCTTGTCTCCCCAGTCCCTCTCATTTCTCTGGATGAACCTGACAGACAAACCATGACCCATCCCTTGAGGAACCTTCCTAGACAGTTCTAGGCAAGAGATGGCCAGATACCTATCTGATGGCTGTATATCTCCAAGGCTATCTTAGTCCTAATACACAAATTGACCTTTGTGGATCTAATGACCTACTCCCTGGGCCCCAGGGGCATGGGCCCCCTTACCAAGAACACCCTGACCAGTCGCCTGACCATAAATCTCCTGAACTGGTATAAAAGAGATTGCCGTTGACTTACTGTGCCAGGAGTCCCTGACTGATGTGTGCCTCTATGGATGTCAATGAGGATAATCCCCTATGACTTTGAGATAAAGTTGCATACTTGCAGCACCTGCAGTGTACTTGCAACGTAAGCAAATGGCACATGGAACAGATGTGAGATTGATAGCACACTGCCATACAGCAAGATGTACACCTCCATGACTGTGTTCTGCTGATCAGCAAGGCAAGCTGCCTGACTATGTGCCTGTCCGAACTGGCATGGCCAGGAAAGGCAAGGCGAGGCAGGGATGCTGCAAGCATGCAGGTAGGTGCAAAGAACGCAAGCATTAAGAGAACGACTGATCAGTCTTGGCATTATGTTTGGTCCAATCCATGAGCTGGTTCCCTGTCCCCGTGCACAAAGTCTCCCTGCACCAGCCTTTGAATGCTAGGAGCCAGCTTGCCCTGAAATGTGGGTCTCAAATTCCTAAGCATCCTGCAACTAGATCAGAGATATGCCATTAGAATTTTGAGGTGCTGGCAATCATTGGATGCTGATATTGATGGATGAGGAATGTGTGCAACTGGTGCTCAGGGATCATGCCCTGAGATGCTGTTGCATAGTGAGCAACTTAAAGTCTCTTCACAGCCAACAGCGAGATGAAGTTACCAGGTACCCCGCTCTGAGTTCTAGATTGACAATTCTTGGCAACCCACTGCCTAGCAAAAATTTTGCCTCAGTTTGCAGACGTTAGATAAAGTTGAAGTGAGCTATTCCCAATGTCAAGGTAGACCCATCAGGCAATTATCAAGTGATTCTGCCACATTACATATTATTGTCTATTTCGTCCATTGATGGAAAAATACACCCAGAAGCAAGCCATTAAAAGGAGCCAGAATGCTGAGTAAATGGAGCAAGTTAAAATGGACCATTGTACTTATCCACGAATTGCACCTAGCTGGAGAGGAAGTATTAAAGCTGAAAAACATCTGGGCAGCCAAATGTTGGAAGGTTTCCCATTCTATAATCTGCAGAGTAGTAAATTTACTTAGAAAAAAGTAGTACAATGACAGATACTGAACAAAATGTGTATTTACAGCAGGTATGGTTATTAAGGTGTAGGAAACAGGCACATACCTATACATTGGAGCATGAATGTGCTGATTAATCTGGAATAAGGCGCCTTTTAGTTAATTTGGCTGAAGATATTGGAAAAGTCAATGTTGGAGGCTGCATGTTAGGGCCCAATGTAATAGATTGAGGATATTAACTAGGCCTCCACCCAGCATTTGAAGAACAAAATAATTTAGCTGAATATGCAACCTAATAACAGTGTGAAGAAAAAAAAAACCTGTTTTCTATTCTTTCATGGGAAATAGGTAAGACATTTATTTGTTGCCCACTCCTAACTTTTTAAAATTCATTCATGGGACATTGGCATCGCTGGCTGGCCAGCATTTTTATTGCCTGTCCCTAATTGCCCTTGAGAAGGTGGTGGTGATCTGCCTTCTTGAACTTTGGCAGTCCACATGCTGTTGATTGACCCATAATGCCCTTAGAGAGGGAATTCCAGGATTTTGACTAAGAGATGATATATTTCCAAGTCAGTGACTGTCTAATGTGTTGGGCTTTTCCAAAATGCTGCTATTGAAGGCCCACAGCATCTCATGGATGCACTGTCTTGAAATATTTTCGAAACTTTTCTTATTTTGCACAATGACATAACCACACAACATGGGAAAGGGTATACTTAATGTGAAGGCAAGACTTTGTCTCCACAAGGACTGTGCAGTGATCACTCTTACTGATACAATCATGGACAGATGCATCTGCAGCCGACAGGTTAGTAACGATGAGATCAAGTATGTTCTTCCCTCTTGTTGCTTCCCTCACTATCTGCTGCAGACCCAGCCTAGCAGCTATGTCCTTTATCACCAAACCAGCTCGATCAGTAGTGCTGAGGCCAAATCAGTCTTGGTGATGGACATTGAAATCCCCCACCCAGAGTACATTTTTCACCCTTGCCACTCTCAGTGCTTCCTTCAATTGTTGTTCAACATGGAGGAATACTAATTCATTAGCTGAGGGAGGACAGTATGAGGTATTCAGCAGAATGTTTTCTTTTTCATGTTTAATCTGAAAGCAAGAGAATTCATGGGGTCCGGAGACAATCTTGAGGACTCCCAGGGTAACTCCCTCCCAACTGTGCACCACTGTACCGCCACCTCTGCTGGGTCTGTCCTGCCGGTGGGATAGGACATATCCAGGGATGGCGATGGTGGTGTCTGGGACATTGTCTGTCAGGTATTGTTCTGTGAGTATGTCTATGTCAGGCAGTTGCTTGACTAGTCTGTAAGTCGGCTTTCCCAATTTTGACACCAGTCCTCAGTACTTTGCAGGGTCAAGAGGACCATTTCTGCTGTTAGCATTTCTGGTGCCTTGGTTGATACCGGGTGGTACGTCCGGTTTAATTCCTTTATTGAGATTTTGTAGCGATTTATACAACTCCGTGGCTTACTGGGCCATTTCAGAGAGCAGTTGCGAGGCAACCACATTGCTGTATGCCTGGAGTCACAGGCCAGACCAGGTGAGGATGGCAGATTTCCTTCCCTGAAGGACAGCAGTGAGCCAGATGGGTTTTCTGACAATCAACAATGATTTCATGATCATCAGTAAATTCTTAATTCCAGATTTTTTTTATTGAATTCAACTTTCATCATCTGCCATGGTGAGATTGGAACTTGTGCCCTCAGAACATTAGGTGAGTTTTTGGATTAATAGTCTAGTGATAATCACTAGGCCATTGCCCCGCCTTGAACAAAATGACTTGTGAGGCCATGTTAGAGTTCACCACATTGCTATGGGTCTACAGTCACTTGTAAGCCAAATTAGGTAAAATGACAGATTTTCTTTCCTAAGGGACATCAGTAAGCTGTTTCTTTGTAACATTTTAAATCAATGATGGTTTAACGGTCACTATCATTAAGGCAAGTTTGCAAATTCAAGCTTTTTCATTGAATTCAAATACCCCAAGCTGCCAAACTACCAAGGATTTGGCTCCACTTTCCCACAGTATTAAGTCACATTTCTGGATTATTAGCCTAGTGATTATACCACCCGACTACTGTCTTCCAACTCTTCACTGTGCTCACTTGAATACGTTAACAAGAGCTGATTGCATGAATCTCAAATCAATGCAATTCCACACACATTAATCAGAAAGTGTCTGGAATTTGTAAGACATGCTCGGTGGTGTTTGAACTGATGGTCATATATATTAAAAAAACTATGAAAGAAATAAATAGTAGACAATGCAAATCAAATGGCTTGGATGACATCATCATAACAGAGTAGAACACATTTATAATAATCTACACCTGAATCTCAAGATTGAATTATTGCCTTAAGCTCACTGAAGTCTATTTTCTAAAATTCAATTGTAGGGGGGAAAGAAAGCTTCCGTTCAAACTAACTTCGACAGACTGCATGCAAATGGATTAAAGTAAACGTTGAGAAAGGAGTTGAGAAATACAGTGAGATAAAACAAATTATCTCGCACCAGTAACCAGTGCCAGGGTTCCTATTACATTAAATTCAGGAAAATTGTGAATTTTAAAAGCCATTGTATATGTAATAGAAGATGTTAAAAAAGCTTCAATAAGTAGTAAATAAAGCACATAAGGGACCCATAAGTTACAAGTCAGACAGAAAGTATGGATTTTATAGAGGAGTTTAAGTAGCATTGTGTAAGAGAAATTTATTTGAAAACCTACAAAATTAATACTAAAGATCAGAAAAACAAATATCCCACCCTCAGAGAAATAATAACGACAAAGAGGGGGCAAGATTAAATAAGTACAGGCCCAGTGAAACTGGGTTAAATGCCTACTGAATAATTACATGGATGCATTTTAGTTTGGTGATAGGCAACAACTGAGAAGACGAGTTGGCACATGCCATGTTCAATGTTAGCACTGATTAGAATGAAATCAGTGAACTGCCAGTGTGCCATCATGCTTGCTCCAATTCAACTTGTTAACCAGGAAGACGGCATGCCCAGCAAGGCCACAGTTTTTACAGGCCTGAAGCAGCTAAACCTTAAACAGGAGGTGTTTTTCATCATGGCTCAGGTGCCAACAAGATTGTACATAAGGCAAAATGACCTCCGATGAGATCTCAAGGTTGGAGGTGTCAATTAAACAAATGTACATTGGAAAAGCAAATTCACTTGCCAATCGATGAATATCAGGATAAAAACCAAAAGAACTGCGGATGCTGTAAATCAAGAACAAAAACAAAGTTGCTGGAAAAGCTCAGCAGGTCTGGCAGAATCTGTGGAGGAGAAAACAGAGTTAACATTTTGGGTCCAGTGACCCTTCCTCACAATTGATGCTGGCTGGGAAAAAGTCAGTTTATATGCAGAAGGGGTAGGGAGTAAACGATAGGTTAGAGCCCAAAGAGAGAGAAAGACAGTTGGACAGACAAAGGAGTTGCTAACGATCAGGCTGGGAGGGTGAATAGTTGTTAATGGGGACTGTTAGTGACTAACAACAGGGGGTGTGTAGTGGCAGGCTATGTGGTAACAAGGCTTGGTGTGTGGAGTGGGGGGCTGGGACATGGGAGAGTTTAGGCCCTAAAATTATTGAACCCAATATTGAGTCCGGAGGGCTGTAGGGTCCCCAAGCGGAAAATGAGGTGTTGTTCCTCCAGCTTGCGTTGGCCTTCACTGGAACGCTGGAGCAAGCCAGAGACAGAGATGTTGGCCCGGGAGCAAGGTGGTGCATTGAAGTGGCAGGCAACAGATAGTTCAGGGTCTTTTTTGCGACCAGAACATAGATGTTCTGCGAAGCAGTCGCCGAGTCCACGCTTCATTTCCCCAATGTAGAGGAGACCACATTGTGAGCAGCGAATGCAGTAGACTAGATTCTTGGAAGTGCAGGTGATGTGTTGCTTCACCTGGAAGGTATGTTTGGGCCCTTGGATAGTGGGGAGGGAGGAGGTAAATGGGCAGGTGTTGCACCTTCGCCGGTTACAGGGGAAGGTGCCGTAGGGGTGTGGAGAGGTGTTGGGGATGATGGAAGTGTGGATCAGGGTGTCCCGGAGGGAACGGTACCTGTGGAAGGCGGACAAGGGAGGGGAGGGGAATATGTGTCTGGTGGTGGCTTCTTGCTGGAGGTGGCTGAAATGGCGTCTGATGATCTTCTGGGTGTGGATGCTGGTGGGATGGTAGGGAAGGATGAGGGGAATCTTATCGCTGTTTCGGGAGGGAAGAGAAGGGGTAAGGGCGGAAGTACGGGAGATGGGTCAGACCTGGTTGAGGGCCCTGTCGCCAACAGAGCTGGGGAATCCTCGGTTGAGGAAGAAGGTGGACATTTCGGAGGCTCCCTTGTCGAAGTTGGCCTCATCTGATCATATACAACAGAGATGGAGGAACTGAGAGAATGGGATGGAGTCTTTACAGGAAGTGGGGTGTGAAGATGTATAGTCCAGGTAGCTGTGAGAGTCAGTAGGTTTGTAATGGATATTAGTGGCCAGTTTATCACCAGAAATGGAAACAGAAATGTTGAGGAAGGGAAGGGAGGGATCAGAGATAGATCAGGTGAAAGTGAGGGCAGGGTGGAAATTGGAGGCGAAATTACTGAAGTTTTCCAATTTCAGAAGAGAGAGGGAAGCAGAACCGATGATATCATCGTTGTCTCGGAGAAAGAGTTGTGGGTGGGGGCTGGAATAGGACTGGAACAAGGAATGTTCCACATACCCCATGAAGAGACAGGCATAACTATAGCCTGTGCGGGTGCCCATGGCAGCCCCTCTTACCTGAAGAAAATGAGAGAAGTTGAAAGAGAATTTGTTGAGGATGAGGGCAAGCTTGGCCTAGTGGAGGAGGGTGGTGGTGGGTGGGGATGGTTCAGGAATATTAGGAAATGGGCTTGGAGAGATGGCAGAAAATCTCAATGTTATTATCACTGCCTCACAGGCTTGACTATATGTCAAATAAAAATGAATGATCTGAGCAGAATGGCAAGGTAATACTTCCTTTCACAAAACCCATGTGCTCTAGACTGCCTAATACCTTACCAACATTGTCCTCCTTTTGTCCACTTCCTATTGTTGTCCTGGAATTGACATCATACACTTCATGACCACCTGCCTTCTCCCTCACATTCAAATTTTCAAAGCCTTCACAACCATTTCAGCTTTCCTGTTCACACTTTCTGATTCTTTCTGTTGTCACTCACATTCTGACAAATGGCATGTCAAAAATCACTTTGCCACGCTAATCCACTTCCACTCTTATGGGAGCAGCTGTCTCATACTTTCCTAATACTGACACCAATGGAAGATGCTGCTTGCTATGTTATTGGCAGCAAAAATACCCACAACATTAGAGTTACCAAAGTGGAGACCAATGAGTTTGGGTATTTCAGCTTCCTTTTCTTAACCTATTTAATTCTCAACCATGCTCGAAGAGTGACAACCTGGTGATGCATTATATCACACTCATTTACTAAGGTTTACCATTATACTGTCTGCTAACCTTTCCAGTGTCCCTCTTGACTGGAGTAGCAGGTTGAAAATAAAGCCCCATTACTCCTGCAGGCATTACTAAAATTAAATGTTTTATCAAGTATGCAAAATTCCCCTATTTATCAGTCTTTTTAGACACATGTAAACAGAAAACACAAATAAGGTTCACATAATAAATTACCATTTATTATAATCAAATTGATACTAGCTACAAATTAACAACTATGAACTATTGACAGGTAACTTTACTAGTTAAAATTCTAACTTTGTTTTAAAAGTCTCCATCGCTCCCCCCCACCCCCCAACGCACTTACAGACAGACACAGATGGACAAAAAAAATGATGCTATGGGAGGAGGAAAAAGAAACTGAGATGGCAGTTCTATGGCCTCCATCCAAATGATTCACTAAGATAATCACTTGCATGCCAGGATTTGCTATTCTTCAATCTTTCTTCTCCAGGTACTTTCCACTTTCTATTTGGAGGCACAATGTGGCTGGTTCAGAAATTTTAAAGATCTGACTTATTATTTAAAACTAACAGCTTGCATGAACTTGGGAGGGAAATTAAGCTGGCTTCTTTCAGGCTTCAGATATTTTCTACTGCCTTGATGTTCTGAAAGCTTCTGACCATATCATTCCCACTCACAAGCTTTGTAGCTACCCAGGCTCCAACCACCTTGTTGTTGCCAGACAGATGGCCTTTTTCATCCACAGCTGGTCACAACACCACAAACCAATCAATGACTTGTTGCCAACAGAATTTCCCTTTGCAGACACCCCCTAATGCCAGGGCGTCTGCCACCAACCTCCCCAACAGCTTGAACAAAGCAGCAAGAGGAAACATCTCTTCCAAGGACAGTCGGTATCCTGCTTTTAAAAAAGTGGAGCAACCTCTTCCATAACTGTTGATGTTAAGACAGTCCCTTTTGTATTTCAGTCTGCAATAAAAAAAGAAATAAAAAATACGCAACCTTTATACCTTTTTTCCTTTCTCCTTGGTCCAGATGATTCAGATGCTCCAGGCAGAAAGTCTGGGAAGGGGGCCTTCAGAAGATTCAGCAATACTTGCACTTAGTCTTCCAATAATCAGCACAGAAGTTGCCATTCGATGTGGTGTGGATTGTAAATGAGCAAGGTCTACACTGAGTGATTCACCGAGCACACATGAACTGAAACTGTCTGAAGGTACAAGGACACCCACACTAAAGGAAAAGAAAACAGTAAAACTTGTGTAATTGTCCCAATTGTCTTGTACACTTCAAAATGGAACTCCAGTATGACCAGCATGTTCATTTCCAACATTTACTGCTTTATTTATTGTGTTTTCCTCCGGACAAGTAACAGTTTCGTGAATAGTCAATTCAAATGCTAGTTCTTTTTAAAAGGATTAAAGTTCTGAATTGAGGTGCCTAAACTTTAGAACAACAATGGTTTCTGGCATCAACTGAAGACTGCCTACCATCGAGTTTTTTTGTGGCACACTGGAGATTGCGCAGGAGGAGAATATCACTTGTAATATCACTTTAAGATGGAAAATGCTATTAAGCAAATAAGCGAGAAGTAGAAAATGAAATCAGCACCTCTCATACAGTTGAACTTGTAGCATGCAATGTGAGAAGTTGCAACTGTGTTTCCCTGTAACCATAGTCGTTGAATCTTGGAAATGAATCTGTCTGCTTAGCAATCAAATAAACAGAACTAATATTTAGTTAGCAGTCCTGGTCTGAGATTGATAGGGTTTTTTTAAGCAAACATAGAACCATATCAACAATTAGTGTACAGTTTTGACTTATGGCATTGACACTCTGTAGTCATTCATGGAACACATTGGCATCTTTTCATTTAATTCACTCATTGGATGTGGGTATTGCTGACTAAGCCAGCATTTACTGCCCACCCTAAGTTTCCCATGAGAAGGGGTGGTGAGCTGTCTTCTTGAACCATTGCAGTTCACATGCTCTAATTTGACTCACAATGCCCTTAGGGAGACAGTAATAAGGATATCTTAACAAACCTTGCAGTTGAAAATTTTCTGCATCTCACAATTATATCATATTGCAGCGATGTAGGCTCGGAAGTTCAAAAATGAGAATTCAACTAAAATAGGCAAAATACTGTGGACATTTTATTCAGAACTTGCAACAGTTTGAGATATATCGAGTTTTAAACATGTTGGGGAAATGGAGCATTGAGAGATTCCTGTGTGTATAAGACCTTCCAGTTTCTTTCCTTGATATTGATGTTATTGCTTTCTCTTCTTCCTGTCATTCCCTGACAAGTCCAGGTCCTGGAAGAACCCGATGAAGAAACAAATACAATAAGAGAAGCCCTCTGTCAGGATACACTACAAAAACAGCAAGAATCTTTGAAAATGCATATGTTAATCCAAGCAAAATGTCTACTCAAACTTCTTGCTTCCTTTAACCAATGGAAGAAAGGGATCTTCTTACACAGATTGCGTTTGCTGACACTGAGGACCATGTGTAGTGTGCTAAAGGGAGTTGCTTGCCACTGTGTTAGTGAATGACATTTATTGAAAAGCGTGTGTATGTGTGTCTTTATCTCTGGGTTGGCTTCCAATATGTGAGAATTAGATTTAAGTTTCTTTTAAGTGGGTAATTTTCAGGTTAATTAGAGGATTGGCAGGCCAGCTCCTTCAATCGGTATGCTCCACCTGTAACATGCAGAAGTTCTTGGATGCTGGTTGTACAGATGAACAACGCATGTGCAGCTGATGCTGTTAGTATCTCCAATGCTAGATTACGGAGTTTGAAGGGTCTGGAGGCACTGAGGAGCATCCAGGAAAACGTGAGTTACATGGATAGCACGTACAAAGTGGTCTTTGCTCCAGGAAAAGGCGGAGAGCCCTAAGACTCTCCTGGTGGGAAATGGATGTGTAAAGGGATTGCACATCCATGGTAAAGAGGTGGTGGCTGGAGCCGGTACACTGGAAGCTTTGAAACCGGCGTTAAGGCGTCAGATGAACCATGGATATATGTGGGTAGGGACTGGACCGGGGGGAGAAGACTGAGTCGAGGTATGAAGAGATGAGTTCTGAGGGGCAGGAGAAAGCTGAAACAATGTGTCTACCTGGACTGTCCTGTTTGTGGATTTTTGGCAGGAGGTAGAAATGAGCTGTGCGGGGCTGGGGGACTATTGGCTTGGAAGCGGATGGGGGGAGATCACCAGATGAAATGATATCCGTAACCATAGTGGATACAATGGCCTGATGTGCCATGATGGGGTCATGATCCAGGGGAAGGTAGGAGGAGGTATCTGAGAGCTGGCGCTCAGCGTTTGCAAGGTAGAGGTCAGTACGCCAGACAACAACAGCACCACCCTTATCGGCAGGCTTGATGACTAAGTCAGGATTAGATCTGATTGCATGGGGTGCAGTCAGTTCGGAGGGAGATAGGTTGGATTTGTTGAGAGGGGCAGTGAAATTGAGGCGACTAATGTCACGTCGACTGTTCTCAATGAAAAGATCGAGTGCAGGTAAAAGGCCGGAGGGAGGGGTCCAGGTGGAGGGACAGAGTTGGAGTTGGGCAAAGGGGTCTGTGGGACGGGGACAGGACACTTGTCCAAAGAAATGAGCACTGAGGCGAAGATGGCGGAAGAAGAGTTTGGCGTCATGTCGTGCCCGAAATTCATTAACGTGGGGACGCAGAGGAATAAAGCTGAGCAGCAATAAGGCTTTTCCAGCAACTCTGTTTTTGTATCCATAAACCTTATCTGCTCTCCATGAGTCAAGGATATACAGGACCTACAAAAATCGTGACCTATATTAAGTTACATTCAGATGATGGTCAACGATGCATATGTTTTTGAACAGTTAGCTGCTCCACAGGGGTTGGCTTTAGCTTTACTGGAGTTTTGTTATGGGCATGCTGGCTTTAAGAATTCAAGATTTGTGTTATTTAATCCTAAAATGTATTTGGCTATCCATTTCCATTTATACTAATTGTCATAGCAACACCTACTATTCCTCAGCTGGTATTTCAACAGGTTAGTCTCGTTAGCTGCAACAAGATTTTACCAATGATTCTAAAATGTGCTGTTAACAGAACCAAACTCAGTGTGCAGAAATGACTCATGATCGTTTCTCTTTCACACTTACCATGTTTCTCAATTTCTAAAAAAAAATCAGCCCAGAAGGAAAGTGACTGAGAGATGACAGGAATATGAAGGAACATTGGAATAGGGGAATATCGTTTGGCTTCTTGAGCGTGTTCCACCATTTAATTAAATCATGGCTGGTCTGTGGCTTAACTCCACACACCTGCTTCTTAAAAGTGTAGACCATTTAGGCTACATTGGAAAGCTGAACCAGAATTTTAAATACATTATACTTCCATGGGATGTCGTCATCTCTGACAAGGCAAGCACTTGTTCCCCATCTCTAAGTGAGCTGGAGACTTACTAGGCATTTCAGAGGGCAGTTAAGAGTCAACCATGTTACTGTGGATCTGAAGCCAGACCTGCCGGATGCCAGATTTCCTCCCCTAAAAGGGATTAGTAAATTAGATTTTTTTTTTGTCATGGATAGCTTCATGGTCACCATTGCTGAGAATAGCTTTTGGTTCTGGATTTTATTAGTTGAACTTCCATTCCACCAGCTGGTATGGTGGGATTTGAATCCATGCCCACAAAACATTCACCTTGCACCTGCTGCACTGTCAGTCTAATGACATTATCCCTACACTACTGATTCCCTGAGAGCTGTCAGCAGAGAGCTAAGAGAAATAAAATCAAACTTGAGAAGGGGGCTTTCAGGACAGGGAACAATTAGATTTTCTCACAATTTGGGCAATCAACTTCTGGAATAAATCCAAAAAGATTAATGTAACTAAAATTCTGGAAATATGTAAGAAACATCTGTATGCTATATGGGGATGCATTTGAATTTCTCCTGGATGAATTAAGATAGACTAAATGATTTCCTCATCCATTAATATTTGTGATAATTTATCATTACATTATAATGATACAATGATAACCTATTACTATCATTCAATATATTGCTTTTGAACAGAACAAATATCCCTGTTAGGAAACGAGAATTTCCTGATGTGGTAGGGTCTCTACTATTCTTTTAAAATTAATTTACTTTTTTGTGCTCCACTAGCATTCCATTATATTATTCCTCAGTTTATTAAAACTTGAGGAACACTTCATATCTAAAAAATCCACTTTGGAAGCTATCACTGGCACCCGTCACTACACAAAACTGCACCAAAGGGAAAGGCTGGGAAACATCATATTGGGAAACATGAGTACACTGATTGGGTGGTCCAACACTCCAACACTGAACTCCTTTGGCTGCCTTAACTTGTTATCTTCTTTGTACTAGCTACAGGTTTTCAAAACTTTGCAAGCTTTTTCATCTGATAGCAAGAACCAAAATGGAAATTCAGTCATTCCACAGGCTGTCCTGTCATGTTCTACTTGTCTGTTGATGGTGTTTACAGTAAACTTGGACCTTCTGTTGGAAAAACTTCTCCATTTAATGTATCCATTTCACTCAGTTTATCACAATATCTCCCAAATAGAGCCACATATTTAGTTCTCAAACCATTTCCTCATCTTATCTCTGTAATTGAAATTTATATGCTTGGCACAGAGTTCAAATGTCAAATGAAATTGTGTGCTACCTGATCTTTTCAATTATCCACTGCAAACCTTTGAATATCATTTTCATCTTTTCAATTCTAAGCCAAACAGAAGGATGAAATTTGACACCTATATATGGGACAACAACTTCTATCAACTGGAACAGAGTTCGCTTTGACTGATATTCCTCCAGATATTCATTAGCCTCATTTTGACACAATACCCCAAATAGTCAAGATTAGTTTCCTATTTAGCACACAACAGAAGCATATATCCAAAGAAATAATTAAATACTGATGTTAAATCTACAGCCTGTCACCAAACAATTACACACTGGGGGGTATATTTTAATTCATGTACCCAAAACTGGTTATTTCATATTCCTGTCTGCTTTCATTAACTAGTCAACAGCACAACATAGGTATAAACAAATCAGAAACACGATCAGTCTATCTTTGAAAGTAGCTTTGAATTCTTAACTATTAAAAAAATTTGTCTTACACCAGGCCGTAAAGCTACTATTTACATATAGTAGAAAGCATATTTGGAAATTTGAGATAACAAGCCATGGGGCTGGATGAACACAGCAGGCCAAGCAGCATCATAGGAGCAGGAAAACTTGACGTTTCGGGCCTAGA
>JAHRHZ010000078.1:15039067-15152796 GCA_024137785.1 Ginglymostoma cirratum | reverse complement strand
ATTTTTCTGATGAAGGATCTAGGCCCGAAACGTCAAGTTTTCCTGCTCCTATGATGCTGCTTGGCCTGCTGTGTTCATCCAGCCCCACGCCTTGTTATCTCGGATTCTCCAGCATCTGCAGTACCTTTTATCTCTCATACAATATTTGGAAATTTAACTTGATAGAGAGTGTGATAGTAAAACTGATTATTTGGATACAAATCTAGTTTGAGAGAGAGGACTTGTGGAACTAAAAAGTGAAGGAACAAATAAATGACAAAGAAGGCACAACAGACGCAGGGAACTGCAAAATGTGGTGGTTTATGGCTTGTGTTTTGGTGTTATGGACCTAAATTTTCCAGTGTAGCAAAACCTCTCTGTCAGGGTAAAAATCCCAGAGAATCAGAAGATCCAACCCTATATGAGACATTTCCCATTTTGGTAGAGACTGGTTTGTGAATGTCCCAGATTTCAAACATGTTTAGTTCCCATCAGATTTTGCTATCCCTTCCTTTTGTAATGGAGACAGGATAGACCAAGCCACATCAGAGCTTGTATGCTTTAGTGAACTTATTTTGGATAGCCTGAGTATCCCTTTGGAGAGCTGAGCTACTCCTATGGATATTGCCCACACCACCTTAATGAGGGTGTGGGGTGACCTTGTGGGGGTGAGGCATGGGTTCTCAGTGGTCCTTGTGAAACAATAATTGGCACCCTTGGGTTCGGGGGAGGCAGGTACAGTTTGAGATTGCAAAATATAGAAAAGACTGCACCTAAGAAGTACATAAACTCATTGGAATTATCAAATAAATGTCAAAGAACTGTTGAAGTACTAATAAATTGTCCAAATGTCTGTTAAAGATGTTGAACAACTCGCACTACTAATGTGCCTTTTCGTAAGTGATTAGTTAAAGGAATTTCAATAGACTTATTTAATTTTGCTTAATCAATTATTTTTAAAATAGAGACATAATCATTAAACACACAACTGTGCCAGAATAGCTGCTGAAATTTGCCCATGGGTGGACATTAGATGAATTAGCCCTAGCAGAGCATGGGCTGCTCTCTCATTCAAGAGAGAGAGAGAGACAATTCATGGTGGTTTAACCTGAGGGCTAGGCAAGGAGCTAGGTTGGCTAGGTTGGATTTTCATGGTAACCTCATCTAGTACAAGAATTGAATCTGTATTATTGCCATCACTCTGCATTGCAAAAAGGCTTTCCAGCTGATAACCAATTAGTTGAATTAGCATGGAGGGTAAGTGCAAAGTGTGGGGGTATGGATTGACACTGTTGGCATAAGGGCTATAAAGAGCCATGGTGATCGGTACAGGAGCACAGGCTGGTTTAGGGTGTGTGAGAATCCATTAAAAGATATGTAGAGTAACATATAACACTACTGGGCATATGAAAGGCTACTGGGGTGATTTGAAAGGTACAGAGGACGTAAGGGTAATAGGAATGATTGGAGACACATAGGGAGCGTGGAAAGTATAATTCAGGTGGCATGGGGATAGAATGGATGCAGCTTTGTGAGTGTATATTGCTGGGAAGATATGAAGGGTGAGGACTGGAGGAATGTTTTTGGTATTATTCCTTTTATAACTAAACTGCAGTACAGCAACAGCTTTCACTGAGGCAGATGATGGATCTAGCCTCATCGACAGTCAGAAGCTTTTGCTCTTGTTCCAGGATCACCCAACTTAGCTCCCAAACAGCCCTGCCACCCACAACAAAAAATCTAGGACAATTCTTTCCAGGTTGGGTTTGTAGATGCAGCTAATTGCAGGAAATAAGGGGTCATGGGGCTTGAATTCAGTTGACAGCAAATGGAGCAATTTTATTATTGTAAGATTAAGTGGGGGCAGGGGTGGAGGGAGTGGGAGACACTGTTTTACTCAGGAGCAGGTACAAGATGTTCACACTTGTAGCCAATAGCAGCAGCACTAGGGCTGTGTGGCATAGTGGTAGTGTCCCTACCTCTGAGGATCAGGAGTTCCAAACGCTCCAGAGGTGTTCCATAATATTTTTTCCCTTACAACTCCATTTGATTTAGTCCTCCTCCCTCTCTCCATATCTCTTGCTCACATTTGATGGTCTGCATCATCCTTTAATGGGTTTTGCATGTAAATTAATCAATTGAAATAGACAGGTAATTGACTGCTGGTGGTTAATAGATAAAATATTCCATGGGTGATTTAATGATGGGAGGAAAGAACATTCAATTGTGTGTCAGAACAAATATGGGTACAAAAAAATGGAAGAGTGTAGCAAAAGCACAGAGGGCTCTGGCGGCACCATGCAAGTATGTCCTACCACTGAACCAGGAGATTCAGGTTCAAGTCCCACCTGCTCCAGGAATGTCTAATAACATCTCTGACAAAGTTCGTTTTTTAAAGAAATAATAAGAACATACACAGGTGGTGGGAAAAAGAAACAGTGATATATTAAAAGGTAACAAAAGCATTTTTTAAAGCCAAAGAAAGAAGCATAGAGAGGTGGGCACCACAGGGCCTGGAATGCTCCCTCCAACACCATTTTGATGAGTTGCCTTCCATATTTTACCCATTTTTCGATTTTTGTCATTGTCACTCTGTCCTATGGTGGGCAGTGCTTGTAATTTGTTTGTTTCATTGATTATTTGGGTACCTTGGTGATGGGTTTGGAAAAATAAGTAGCTGAAGCCTTAGAGAGTAAAACTTAGAGGGAGTCATTGTTCGTCTCCTCCATGGTTACATTGGTGCCCAGGTTTTCTTGGCAGGGGGAGGGCTAAGACGAAGTCCTCCAACACTCTCACTTTAGAGGGAGTTGGGTACCTCAAGAGCTGTGATGCATTACCTCGCCCTTCTGATCCCTTTATTCCCTTTTTTACAAAGCAGATATTGACACCTCCACCCCCGAGAATTAAAAATTGAAAAGCCCAAACACGAGAACCTCACCCAATAATCTGTAAAAAGAGTGTGAAAAGTGATGTAACCTCTTTCAGCAACCTCTAGAGATTAAATAAAATAAACCCCTGACACTGACTTTACAATCAACAAGTAACAATTTATTTATCTAACTCTAACAGTGAACAAATTAACTAAACTATTAACAAACCAAATAAACCCTTTCCAACTAATAACTATTCCTGAATAAAACAAGATTCTAATGGTATACTGTTCCAATAAATACAAATCCCACTTATATAAAATAAAATAGAATTTAGTCTCTCAAAATTACAGCCAGATGACATCTTCCAGAATGCTCTGCACCTTCTCCATCAAACGTTCTGTCAGGAACACCTCCTTCATTGATTCTTCTCTCAGGAATATTAACTGGTTGTGCAGTTGATACTTTTGATACATAGATGGTGCTTTCTTTAAATCTTATAGGAGTTTGTGAGACCAGTGATTTTCTCTTGATAGTTGATAGCTGTTAACTCTGGCAGATGGCAGTTAGTTCTCTTGTCTTTACCCAACTTCACTCTTCTTTTATACTCTTAATGACATCTCAATTTCTTACACTATGGTTGGTCCTATGTTGTCAAAACCATCAGATTTAAATTTAATTGGTTTTGGGTATCTAAGTGCCTGTTTCAAATTGATTGGCTAAATTCAAAACTTGTTGTCTTCGTAACAAAACAAAACTGCTGCTTGGCCTGTTAACTGCATGGCCTTTTCATTCTAGGTGCTCTCTATGTACTTTCAAACCTCCAAGCTGCACACATCCATTTTATTTAAATCTCTCAGCATATAAAAAGCACATCATCTTTTAAAGGGACCATGCAATGCTTTCTCCCCTTGCATTTTACAAACACCAAATTCTGACTACCTGCCTCCAATCCACAAGTACTCTACCCAAATTCACAACAAGTTTACTTGTTTCATTTTGTTACTGCTGCACTGATGCTGGTGGGCGATGTTTTGAATTCATTAATTGTTCAAGTAGTCAAATGAATGATTGGTGGCACATTTTTCTAAAAAAAGCAGAAGTGGCTGTGTAGACAACAGATAGAGTTTTGGGCCGGAATTTTTTGGAGTCAGGGAGACTGTAGTGATGTCAAACGATGGATGGAGTTGATTTCAGAATTCCTGACCCCATTCCTGGGATTTCTGATTTCTAACAGTGTTATTTGAAGGTGCATGATTGTACCCTGTGGGCAGATTTAAGCATTCCCTAGTCCTCCACAATTTTCATGGAATTAGGCCAGCTTTTTAAAGAGATATGTTTCTCTGTTCAGATGTGTCATGAACAATAGTCTAGATGATGGTAAGACCTAAATGTCTTACCAATGCCTTCTTGCCAATCTTTGAATATATATATGAATAATTGAATTAAGAACAGAAGTTTCAGCCCCTCAAGCCTGTTCCAACATTCAACAAGATGCTGGCCGATCTGTTGGTATTTCAGATTCCACATTTCCACCTACCTTTGATTCATTTGCCTACCAGACTATGCCCCTTAACCATTCAATGGCCCTTCATATTCTCCATGTCAGTCTCTGCCATTCCACCTCCATGGCCTTTCATATCCAAAATGCCAAGCTTCTTTGTCTATCCACAGACTGTAGAGAAACAATGAACCACATAATAACAAAGGATGTGTTAAAAAGAATCAACAAACAGTCATTCATTCATAATTTACCACTTTCTCTAAAAGCTTCCTTTCTCTACAGGTAAAAAAAAATCACTCAAACACTGAAAGGTTTCAGTGGTACAAACTACTGGTTTTTTAAACCTTTTTTTATTTTGTGTAAATAAATATTGTGATTTTTACAGAAGAGATAGGAGACCCAAACTATCAAATGAACAACCTTTTTCCTGGGACTCAGCTGTTTCAACATTCTAATGGATGTCTGAGCTCTCAGCCAGGTTTGAAAAATAAGGCTTGGACAAGAGCTCAACATTATTCTGTTGAGAAGGTTCAGCTCCAGGAGAATATTGATGAATGGAGAACTCAGTCTCTATGTTCTCTGTCGTCATTTGTACAATATTTATTTAGACCTTCTTTGCTATTCCCCTATATCATCTTTGTAGTAATATAACAACAAATTTATCATTCCCACTGCAATGCTAACGGTGCAAAATATAAATGGTAGAGCCTAAGATATTGGCAAACACCCTTGAACTAAATTAGTTAAAGCAGGATAACCTGGCATGAGAGGAGCAGGGAAAATTCCAAGGACAATAAACCTCCATTGACATTGCAGTTTCAAATACCAGGTGTGCCTGCTTTTGGCAATGAACAGCACACTTTACAATTTGTGTTTTATACAGAGGGGATGAGCAATCTCCACAAGATTCTCAGGAAATGATACAAGCATTTATCTAAATGTCATTGACAATGAGTTTCATACTTCAGTCAAGTATTAACGTTATGACTTTTTAAACAAAAGCTTCTTTTGCCCATTCGCACCTCCTCCCTTGTGTACAGAATTGATAGAGTCCCAGTGATTGGCTTCTTAACTCAATTTCCTGAACCATCATCAGAAAATATGCCCCTGAGTTGGTTGATTTTAAGGTATTCAAATCATGCAATTAGAGTATCTGCTGCCATTTAACAGATGGTTGTGACTTTATTTTTAGAAAATAGCTGCTCAATACACAAAGGCCCTAACCTTTTGCGTGTGCAGAGATTTCTGCTTCATAAGTCACCCATTGTGGTCTGACAATGCCCTGTAAACGGAATGTGTATTTTCAGGTTTAAAATCTGTAATCTTGATGATGTTGTGAACTAATGGCCTCTGACCCAAGAGGTTAAATTGCTTTAATGACTTTGTTATTAATCTAAAAAGCAGTGAGGAACTGCTCCCAACATTTCACTGGAGCACACAGTCTTTTATTAGATTGATTTTGCTTCACGGATCAACTACAATGCCAAAATATCCTTCACCCCACCAAAAATAATGATACTGTCTCCAGTATATGTATTTATTCAGGACTTTGAGGATGGAATTCTTCTATATATCCATGAGGAAAATTACAAAACTTTGGAATACAGAATATCGGTGTTTTTAAAAACAAAAATTCTGTTGTCAAGCTGTAGACTAATTGAAAAACTAGTTGGTTATTGGTTTGGATGGAGGCTGTTCTGGATGGTTGTGGGGTCTGGGTGTGTTGGGGGCCAGACTGGCAATTTAGAGGGGAGGCGATGGCCTAGTGGTATTATCGCTGGACTATTAATCCAGAGACCAAGATATTGTTCTGTGGACCTGGGTTCCAATTCTGCCACGGCAGATGATGGAATTTGAATTCAATAAAATATCTGGAAATAACAAACTAATGATGACTGTGAATCCATTGTCGATTGTCGGATAAACCCATCTGGTTCACTAATGTCCTTTAGGTAAGGAAACTGCCATCCTTACCTGGTCTGGCCTACATGTGACTCCAGACTCACAGCAATGTGGTTGACTCTTAACTGCCCATGGGCAATTAGAGATGGGCAACAAAATGCTGCCTGGTCAGCGACGCCCTCATTCTGTGAATGAATAAAGAAAAAAAATTTAGAAGGCGGGTATTATCAAGAGTTAGAGGAAGACAGGCACCAATGAATATGCAGGGAAATATTGTGGCATTCAAAAGGCAAGGAGAAGGGGTTATTGTTTGGCAGATTGTGGGTGTAGACGGAATGTTTGGGAGATCACGGGGAGGGAATGCTCTAGTTCTCTGGTTTGTGGAATGATTGGCTGTTTGCAGCAGTGAAGAAATGCAGTGAGGCGTCCATGGGGTGAGGCAATTAGAGATGGGCAAGAAATACTGACCTAACCACTGACACTCATATCCCATGAACAAATTTAAAAAAGGCATGTGAATGATTATGGTATTCCTGATAAGCACACTTTCGGAACACTGGACTCTATTCTATTTAATTATTCTCTTGTGCTTTTGGATGTTTTCCTATAGTAAAGATGGTATATAAGTACAGGTGGTTGTTGCTGTTTATTGTCCCAACGCAAAAGAAGTCAGTAAACTGACTAATGGAAAGAGACATGCATAGTTAGAGGATTGTCGGATTGTACATATGTTACCAATGGCACTTTGGGATTGCAGACAGAATGTAAAGGTCAAGGTCATGGAGGTGAATTTGAAAGATAAAAATTTTGAAGGGACATTAGGCACATACTTGAAAAGTGAAGAACAACAACTATAACAGAAATGAAATCATGAACACCACTTTAGCTTGATCAACAGAAGAAATTGCCCAATTGTCTAAATTAGAGAAGAAGTTCATTTACATTTATTCTGTCATGAATGAATTGAACGACCAGATAGTTTAGATTCAAGGAAAATTGTAAAGCTGGAGCTAATGAAATGAAATGAAATTGAGAATTATTTCTAAAATAAATTAAGCAAAGTTTGTGAAAATACATTTGTCGAAGCTGAGAAACTCAACAGGGAAAGGAAATTTATACATGAGTGTAAATTAGGTAAGAATTAGTTGAAAGCATGTGCTATAGGACTAACATGAATAAGGTATATTCCATTACCACAATGCCAGCAAATTTTTGCAAAAACAATTTATTCATTATACGCACCACTTCATAATTTGATGGCCCCTCTACACTCCATTGCAGATATCCATAGAAATAGTTGTCAGGCAAATTATGATAGCTCAATCTCCACTAGCGTCAATGGTGAGATCAAGTTTACTTTATTGATGCTACAGTACTCAGACCAAAGCAGAGTGGTGCTGGAGGGCTCTGAATCAGTAAAGTACTCAGTCATTCAGTAAGTTGCCTCAAGGTTACAGTTTTGCTGATTTGCTCTTGGAACTTTATTGCAGTTATCAACTTCAATTGAGTAATAAAATAAATGTTTGGGCAGCCGGATATGGTGTGATTTTATCCTTACCAATATTATTTCATATTAATAATTATTGATTTTGCGCAAATTAAGCCTGGTAATTAAATATGCTTGAGAACTGTAAATAGCTTAGGAGGCAGCCTTGTGTTTACCAGTCCCCTCTTAATGCCAATTTCTTTATTAATACTAGACTGCTGTTTCACTATGAACTCATCAATCAAGTTAAAGCTGAACTGAACCTTCTGTCTGTACTGACTGAGATCCATCCTTCACTCTATCAGATTGGCATTGTTCTGAAATGTAACCCTGATATATGTCTTACTTTCCATTCTGTGTCAGATTTCTATACCTCAAATCTGTGTCAACAAATTATTCTACAATTCTTTTGTTGACACGCAGAAGATGACCTTAGAGCAAAATGGTGGAAGAAATTGGTTTGATTGAAGGCATAACTAGACATCTGGTCAGTCTTTTAACAAAGGGGAACAAGTGTTTGCAAAATATTTGGAATAAAGAAAGAACTGATTGAGCAGTTAATGGGAATACATCATCAGACGATTATTATCAAAAGAAAAGTGCTTTAAAAAGTCAATTTTTTGCTCTTAAGTTTTTGTTAATGTTCAACACAAAGCTGGTGTCCATATGTGAAATATCACAACATGCTTGCTCTTAGAGCTTAATAGCTTGGGCAGATCAAAAAGAGATGGATGAGGTGGTCTGAGGTGCAAGAAAGACCTCAAGGCAGACCTGAGAGAATGTATGTTAAAAATCTCAGAAGGTTACTTTTCTAGCAACTCGACGTTTCTTTTAAGACTCTTGTTTTCCTCCGGAGATTGATTTCAAGGTTCCAGATGTTGTGGAAATGCATGCTGATATCAAGATTAAATGTGCAGAAGAATCGGCTAATGTTGTGGATTATACATTTACAATGATTGTCCCACTTTTATTGAGATTGTCGACAAAATTCATAGAGAAACAATGTGGTGGCAGCTCTTTTAAATTTGTGTCAGAAGGATGTTCATTGAGCAATGCTCAGCTCAAATGAAAACACTGCAATCCTTCAAGATATTATCAAAGGAGCAAAGAATAATATTTGCAGATGCGACAGAGGCTTTTGCCTCAGTAATGCTCTCCAACATTATTTTGGATTTGTCTTTGATATTGTTAAGAGTGAGTTGGTATTATCTGGAATATTAATGTCAACTTGACCAAATGTGTGATGATGATATTACGCTTGTCAAAATTGACATGCTAAACTATTTGAAGATTTTGCCATGAAACTGGGTTGGATAGCAATGTATATTGTATCTATATATATCAATCTATATCTATCTGTATATTTATCTATCTATATACATATATATCTATTGCTTTCTTACAGTTTAATATCCTTCATAAAGGTGCTACAAGCTTGGAGACCACTGCAGCACATAGCATCTCACATGGAACCCCTCCCAAACTATGTCCAGTATATTCCACCTCCATAACGCCAGTGGCAACAAAAAGAAATCCACATAACTACATGGATAGCCAGAGGTTGGATTATGACCCCAACCCAATATGCTTGAGAATGAGATAAAACATTGTGGAGCTGGATGAACACAGCAGGCCAAGCAGCATCAGAGGAGCAGGAAAGTTGACGTTTCGGGTCGAGAATCTTTCTTCAGATGTGTTCATCCAGCTCCACAACGCTTTATCTCAGATTCTCCAGCATTGGCAGTTCCTACTATGCTTGAGAATGACTTGAGTTTCAACTTTGACCTTCTAGGAACATCTGAAGAAAATAGCAGCAATGGTCAAAAACAGATCATAACCTTGTAAGCCATATTTGCTGGATCAGTTTCAGTGGTGCTGCCACAACATGCTAGTCCTCAGCACTTGCCCAATCACACTCCACATAGAGGACTGGAACCTTTCACTGACAGCCCTCCCAGGCTCCCTGTCCTCACAAGAGTCACCCCCCAACACATGCGCCAAGTGACAGAAACCTGCAAGCTGGCTGAAACCATTGTATATGGATATCAAGAGATAACAAAGTGTAGAGCTGGATGAACGCAGCAGGCCGAGTAGCATCAGAGGAGCAGGAAAGCTGACTTTTTGGGCCTAGACCCTTCTTCAGAAATGGGGGAGGGGAAGGGGGTTCTGAAATAAACAGGAAGAGAGGAGGAGGCAGATAGAAGATGGATTGAGGAGAAGATAGGTGGAGACGAGACAGACAGGTCAAGGAGGCGGGGATGGAGCCAGTAAAGGTGAGTGTAGGTGGGGAGTTAGGGAGGGGATAGGTCAGTCCAGCGAGGACAGACAGGTCAAGGGGGCAGGATGAGGGTAGTAGGTAGGAGATGGGGGTGGGGCTTGAGGTGGGAGGAGGGGATAGGTGGGAGGAAGGACAGGTTAGAGAGTTGGGGAGGCGGGGACAAGCTGGGCTGGTTTTGGGATACGATAGGGGGAGGGGAGATTTTGAAGCTTGTGAAGTCCACATTGATACCATTGGGCTGCAAGGTTCCCAAGCGGAATATGAGGTGCTGTTTCTGCAACCTTCGGGTGGCATCGTTGTGGCACTGCAGGAGACTCAAGATGGACACGTCATCTGAGGAATGGGAGGGGGAGTTGAAATGGTTCGCAACTGGGAGGTGCAGTTGTTTAGTGCGAACCGAGTGTAGGTGTTCCACAAAGCGGTCCCCAAGCCTCCGCTTGGTTTCCCTGATGTAGAGGAGGCCACAACGAGAACAGCGGATACAGTATACCACATTAGCAGATGTGCAGGTGAACATCTGCTTGATGTGGAGAGTCTTCTTGGGGCCTGGGATGGTGTTGAGGGGGGAGGTGGAGGGGGCAGGTGTAGCACTTCCTGCAGTTGCAGGGAAAAGTGCCGGGTGTGGTGGGGCTGGAGGGGAGTGTGGAGCGGACAAGAGAGTCCCGGAGAGAGTGGTCCCTCCGGAAAGCAGATAAAGGTGGGGAGGGAAAAATGTCTTTGGTGGTGTAGTCGGATTGCAGATGGTGGAAGTGTCAGAGGATGATACGTTGGATCTAGAGGTTGGTGGGGTGATACGTGAGGACGAGGGGGATTCTGTTTTGGTTGTTATTGCAGGGAGGGGGTGTGAGGGATGAGTTGCGGGAAATGCGGGAGACGCGGTCGAGGGAATTCTCGACCACTGAGGGGGGGATGTTGCGGTCCTTGAAAAACGAGGACATCTGAGATGTATCAACTTTGTTTTGAACATGGACAGAGTTTAAAGGCAAAAAACTGATTTTTTAAAGCACTTTTCTTTGCACATCACTTACCAACTCTATGATGATCTGTTCAACCAACCTCATGCCAGCCTTCCATCTCAATGCCCCATATAAAGCAACCTTCCCAAGCATGATTGACCAACAAAAAATAGGGAACAAGGAAAGTCAATTACAGGTTTCTTATGGCAAACATAATCTGTTGAATGATAGACATTACCATGATGAGAATGGTCCTTGCTAAACAGGTTCAGGAAAAGCTGAGTGCCTACACATCAAACCGCCATCACCAGGGCCTCAGAGCAAATCTCACACACGTTCGTGGAAAGTCACAAACAATGCTGTGCATTGCCGATGCGTGCCTCTTCCACAGACTAAGTGACCAACCTTAGACTTAAACAAATGAGGTTATGCCTTGTGGAAATTTGCTTTTACTAAATGAAAATTAAAATGTATGGGACAATGATAATCACTTTATGTACAAAAGTAAGATACTTTTTCTATAACAAAATGTTCCATGCATAACAACTATAATTTATATTCATTGAGCATATTATTTTAAATAAACTGTTCCAAGTTGCTTCATAAGAGCATTATAGACCAAAGTATGACACAATGCCACATAAGAAAACAATAGTGAGAAGATCAAAAGCTTTGTCAAAGAAGTAAAATTTAAGGAGTGTCATAAAGGAGGAAAGCAAGGCAGAGAGCCAGAGAGGTGAAAGGTGGGGTAAATATTGCAGAATCAACAACTACTGATTAATGAATAGGATAGATTGTCACTACTAGTCATCATTTCCATCTGGGTCTAAGGAATATAAAGTTAATGATAGTTGTCAAATAATCAATTGCTTGTCAAGGATTGATTAACTCTGTGGATATGTTTATTCCACACATCAAAGCATATTATAAGTTACAAAGCAGATATTATAGCAAACCAACTGGTTTCAGTTTGAAGACCTGCAGCGTAAAAGTTGCTTGGCAGAGTCACAACATTGTATACACATAGCATATGGCATCCTTAGAATCATAGAGTTGTACAGCACGGAAACAGCCCCTTGGTCCAACTTGTCCATACTGAACAGATATCCTAAATTAATCTAGTCCCATTTGATAGCATTTGGCACATTTCCCTCTAAACACTTTCTATTTATCTACCCATGCAGATGCCTTTTAAATGTTGTAATTGTACCAGCTTCCACCACTTCCTCTGGCAGCTAATTCCATACATGCACTGTGTGAAAATATTACCCGAGGTCCCTTATAAATCTTTATGCTTTCACCTTAAACCTATGCCCTCTAGTTTTGGAGTTACCTACCCTGGGAAAAAGACCTTGGCTATTCACCCTATCCATGGCCCTCATGATTTTATAAACCTCTATAAGGTCACCTCTCAGCCTCCAAGGCTCCACGAATAATAGACCCAACCAATTCAGCCTCTCCCTATAGCTCAAACCCTCCAACCCTGGCAACATCCTTTGCTGCAGCATCGTGGCTCAGTGGTTAGCACTGCTGCCTCACAGCACTAGGGATCTGGGTTTACTTCCACCCTCAGGCAGCTGTCTGTGTGGAGTTTGCACATTCTCCCCGTGTCTGCATGGATTTCCTCTGGATGCTCCGGTTTTCTCCCACAGTCCAAAGATGTGCAGCCTAGGTGGATTGGCCATGCCATACTGTCCATAGTGTTCTGGGATTAATAGATTAGGTGGGGTATAGGGTGATGGGTCTGGGTGGGATGCTCTGAGGGTCGGTGTGGGGCTGAAGGGCCCGTTTCCACACTGTAGGGATTCTATGATGATAGATGTTTTCTGAACACTTTCAGGTTTCTCAGCATCGTTCCAGAATTGAATGTAATATTCTAAAAGGGGTGGCCTAATCAATGTCCTATACAGCTGCAACATGATATCCCAATTCCTATACTAATGCACTGACCAAGAAAGGCAAGCAGACCAAACACCTTCTTCACTACCCTGTCTATCTGCAACTCCACGTTCAAGGAACATTGAACCTGTACCCCAAGATCTCTTTGTTTGGCAACATTTCCCAGGACCCTACCATTAAGAATATAAGTCATGCCCTGATTTGTCCCAACAAAATGCAAAACTTCACATTTATCTAAATTAAACTCCATCTGCCACTCCTTGGCCCATCGGCCCATCTGACCGAAATCCTGTTGTACTCTGACGTAACATTCTTCATTGTCCACTATATCACGAATTTGGGTGTCATATGCTTAATCATACCTCCCATATTCATACCCTATTCATCCACGAATGGCTAAAGACCCCACAGTCATAAGTTAAAGCAAGAAGGGCAAACTAAGGAGAAAGACAAAGGAGCTGAGATCCAGTCAGCTGACACCCTGTTTGATGAAATGGTAAAGGAAGAACCTAAGCAGTCAGAGGGTCAAGCAAAGGTGATAAGTTCTGAAATCCTAATGGAGTTACAACAAAAGATAAGACTGACATGTACCTTTGTTGGAGAGATGGAAAGAAGTTTCTGCTTTTGTAACCCCAAATGGGCTGTATCAATTTAAAGTAATGCCCATTGGAATGAAGAACACAACAGCCACATTTCAAAGACTTACGAACAGAGTTGTAGCAGGACTGACTAATTGTGCCAGCTATATAGATGACTTAATGATCTTTAGCCATTAGTGGACACATCATTTGGCACATTTGGCAGAGCTCTTTGAGAGATTACAGAAGACAGAGTAGGTCATAGACAGAATTCGCAAGGGCTGAAGTGGCATTCTCAGGATACAACATCAGACATGGAAAGATGATACTGAGGAATGTGAAGACAAAGGCCATTGAGGAATTTTCAAGACCATCCTTGAAGAAAGCGGTGTTATGATTTTTGGGACTGAGCAGATTCTACTGGAAGTTTGTACAAAACTTTAGCAGTGTGGTGGCAGCACTGATGGTTTTGTTGAAGAAGAGGACGAAATTTCAGTGGACTGAAAAATGCCAGGAGGCATTTGAGAATTTAAAAGCAGTGTTAACCATCATGACAGTTTTGACTACGCCAAGTTTCTTGAAACCCTTTAAAGTTACCATTGATGCAAGTGATGTAGGGATTGAAGCGGTGATGTTACAGGAGGATGATTATGGAATTGAAAGGCCAATCAGTCATTTTTCAAAGAAACTCAATATCCACCAGAGAAAGTATTCAACTGTTGAAAAAGAGCTTTTGAGTTTGGTACTGGTCTTACAACATTTTAATGTTTATGTTGCAAACGATGTCCTAGAGATGGTTGTGTACACTGACCACAACTTGTTAACATTTTTGGAAAGATTCAAAGACAAGAACATGAGACTATTTGATTGGAGTCTTATGTTACAAGCATTTAGTTTACAGTTTGTACATGCTGGGGTCATGAAAATATTATTGTGGATGACGTATCACAGGTTTACAATGAAAGTATGTATATAAGATAGACATGGTAGTGTTCAATGAGATATATGTGCGTATATAGAGAATTAGTATGAAATATGTAACTCTAGATTAATGACCTATGTACCTAATAATTTGGTGTAAAGATTTAGAGAAAACAAATGAAGCTATCTTTTCATAATGATGGTTCATTTTTTCTTAAGGGTGGAAGTGTTGTGAAGTTGGGTACAGTATTTGTGGATTGGAAGGCAGGGCATTAGAGTATTTGATGCTTGTAAAATGATTGGGGGAAAGAGTGTGTGGTCCCTTTAAAAGATGATGTGTTTTTTAGGCTTAATGGAAAATGTTTGTAGGCAGCAGCAGATGCACAGAGTTTTTGAAATTGAAACATTATATCAAAATGCTATACTGTTAGCTGGCAAAGCAGCATTTTTACCAAGACAACAGGTTTTTGAATTTAGCCAATTAATTTAAACAAGGCCCTCAACACAAAAGCCCAATTAAATTTAAATCTGATGGTTTTGACAACCTTAGACCAATTCTATTATAAGAAATTAATAGGTCATCAAGGGTATAAAAGAAGAGGGTATTTGACAATCAGATGAAAGCAAACTGTCAACTGTTAAGAAAACAGCTCTCAACAATCATCAGCTCTAAAGAAAAAGAAAATCACTGATTCTCACAGAAATCTTTGAGATCTCATAGTAATTACTGTCTAAATAAAAATACTATGGCAATCTTAGCTGGTATTCCTGACACAAGAATTTGATGGAGAAAGGTGTACCTGAATGTAAAATATTGGAGAAGGCAAAGAATATTCTGGAAGACTTATCCTGGCTGTAATTTTGAGAGATTAAGTTTAATTCACTTTTTCCTTAGTATTTTGGTTTATATAAATGAGACTTTTATCTCTTGGAACATCATACCATTAGAATACTTCTTCAAACAACTCAATCAAGTTAATGAGACATGATTTCCCACGCAGAGAGCCACGTTGACTATCCCTAATCAGCCCCTACCTTTTCAAAAAGATGTAAATCCTGTCCTTCAGAATCCCCTCCAACAACTTACCCACCAGTGACGTCTGCTCACCAATCTATAGGTCGCTGGCTTTTCCTTATCACCTTTCTTAAATATAGGTACCTCATTAGCCGACATCCAGTCTTCTGGCACCACACTCGTAGCTGTCAATGATACAAAATATCTCAGCAAGGGACCCAGCAATCACTTCCCCATCTTCCCACAAAGTACTGGGATGCACCTGATCAGATCCCGGGGATTTATCCACGTTTATGAGTTGTAAGTTGTCTAACACCTCCTCCTCTGAAACATGAACACTTTTCAAAATTGAATTCACTTAAAGGCAAGGTACTCATACAACATGCCCCACATTTCCGAATAGAAAGTTTAAATATTTCCAATACTAATTGAGCCGGACAGTAGCAGTGATAGTTAGTTAATTTGCTGATATACCCAAATCTCCTGATAATGAACTTGTCTGGAGGTGTAATTAATTGTCACAGTCATCACTAATATTATCTGTTATTCCTGTTTGAGTTGTCCCATTTTCTTTCACGGATTGCATATGCTGTTTTAAAATGTGTTTCTGCTGGAGAACTACAACAAGGTTTCGAGATATTTTCTAATCAGTTCAGAGGTGTTATCACACACCTCTGGAGCAAATGGGACTTAAGCCATGGTGTCCTTGCTCAGAGATAGGGACACTACTACTGAGCCACAGATCACTTAAAATTTTATCCAGATTAGCCACTGACAGATCTCATTGAACAAACAGTTTCGAGTGGTTTAAATCTGCTGGGCAGAGTGCAACATTGTACACAGAGAATATGGATTCCTAAAGGTAAAGTATTAAAGGTAAGGTACACGTACAGCAAGGGGCACTTTGGTCTAACCAATGGTAGAAGGTAAGCCACCAGTGAGTCCTAATGAGGAGGTGAGCTTGTCTTAACAAGTTACAGGTATTTCACCTATAACGCAATAGTTGTGTGACCACGGTGCTATTGATGATCGCGCTATAGAAAATCGTTTTGGAAAATCATGTCATAGGGAAATCGCTATACTATACTGTTTGCGTTATTCAAACAGTGCCCACTATTCATAAATCACATTACAGCCAATTTGCATTAACAAAACACATGTTATAGCAGAAATACCTGTATCGATACTGGTTGATGTTATAGGTACAAATTATATTGCCTACTTGCAAATAATAACCAAGGCTATCAGGAGACAATGCTGACATGTTTGCTTGCATCTAGATCTTGAGCTAAATTCTGCTTTCTCCTGACCTGAAACAGCATGTTATCTTCAGTTAAGGTGAATCTTAAAGCAGTTTCCAACATCAACCCTTCAGGAACATTACCTTCCGCAACATATGAGGGCATACTTGAGCTTGGTTCTAGGTAATTGAAGCCACCAAGGGTGGAGTATTAAAACTGGATAAATGCAACATGAGGACTGCAAATATTTCAGAATTTTGTGGAGCTGGATCAGATTACAGAGATTGGAAGGGGTGAAGCAATGAAAAGAACAGTAAAATCAGAATGTTAAAATCAATACATTGCTTGACGGAAAAGCCAATTTACTCAATAAGTGCAAGAGCTATGGGGTACGTGACTTGATGCAAGTTAGAAGGCTGAATTTTGGATTATCTCAAACTTAAGGATAGAATGTGAGCGATCAGCCTGGAGTGTGTTAAAATGATCAAGTTCAAAAGTAATGAAAGAATGAATGAGAGTTTCAACAGCAGATGAGCTGAGGCAGGGGTGTGTAGTGATTGTAACAAGGTCAACCAGCTGGACATCATAGAATATGAGTTCCCTTATTGGGGCTGGATAGCAGGTCCAATCAGGGAGCCCTGGCTGATAGAATCAGCCTACATCAGAATGTCAGAGATACTGCCACTCTGATAGCTGACTCTGAAGAGGCAGTACTAAAGTCAAAGAATGTTTATGTGTAAATAAAGGGTGACTTCGGTAACAGGATACTAGTTCTCTGGAGATATTTCAGGGTGAAGCCAGGCAAATGTTACAAAACTGGAAATAGTCAACCTTAGTAATAGTGTGAATATGCAGTTAGAAAATCATGTCAGGTTCAAAAGTGACATCAACAGTATGGACAGACTGGCTTAATCTCAGAATGTTGCCAGCTGAATCAGGTTTAGCATGGATGGCGAGGGAATGGAGTTTATTCGGGGGAGCCCAAAACGATCTATTGCAAATATATAAACATAACAACGTAAAAGCTTGGGAAGACTGGTTGAAAAAGATATGCAGTTATTTAATGAATACCTAAGACAGAAACTAAGCAGGTCTAGCAGCATCTGTGGAGAGACAAACAGAGTAAACGCTTCTGAAGAAGTTGCACCAAATCTGAAACATTAACTTTATTTCTCTCTCCTCAGATGCTGTGAGACCTACAGAGCTTGTCCAGTGTCCTCAGTGTTTGTTTCCAATTCCCAGTATCCATACTATTGTGCCTTTATCAAACGACAGGAGCCTGACTCCAATCAGGTATGTGGTAAAGAGTTCGAAGGAGAGAGAATATGGTGAAATATGTTAGTTACTCTGCCACAATGGGGTGCTGTGTTACTGCTTCTAGAAGAAGTTCTGAAGCTGCTGTCACACAATTGCTTACCATAAGCCCTGTATCTTAATCCTAGTTCATTGCTGAGGATTGTTACAAGATCTTTTGAATATATTTTCTGTTATGTGGTGAATATGGCGGGCAGATTGTCGCATGTTTGGTGACTATTAAAATTCTATTGGACAACAACAGTCTTAGGTTGTCATCTGCGTGTCACAGGAGCCATTTGGGCTGTGCATTGTCTTCACAGAAATTTGTCAAAAATTGTCTGGTATGTACCTTTTCTCAAAATGGAGCTCTGTTGGGGCTATGCCAGAAATGGTTGGTGGTCTACCATACACCCTCGAGAGCATAATAGATTTCCAAAGCACTATCTCTATTTTGCATCCTGCATTACTTACATTTATTCTCTTTGGTCTGAAGTTAAAAATGTAAAGCAACTGGTTGTGTATATTTATCTTGTGCGGTACCTATGTCTGCAATTAACATCTACCAATGTCAAAATAGAAAGAGGTTAGAAAAACATGAATTTCTAAAGACAGCCTGAATCCAAATACTTGCCTCACACAAAAATGAAAATTGTAATTTACTTTTTCTTTTTATTGTAACCGTCAGAGACATCTTTCTGTTTGGTGCTTCCTGCTCATCTTAGCTCCCAAATTCACTTCATTTAAAAATGGAGATGAAACTTAAATTAGATTTACTTTGATCATGATTACAATATGCATTGCTGCAGGCTGTTTCATTGTATGAAATCAAACACACTTATATACTTTAAAGGCAAACAAAAGACTCATTATTAGGTTATACCGTGCCAGTTCTCTAATGTTCCTTTGGAATGTAAAAATATTCTGTTTTTTTGATTGCAGGAATGTACATGCATATTTATTTTAGCAGTAAGTATACTCCATGAAAATAGTCTTATTCAGAGGAATTAGAGTGTTCTGACTGCCATTATCTGGAAACATATGCAGGGTGTTTGTATGGAAACTTAAATCATGAAGGTATTCCTTTGATGTTTATACTATTTGTCATTAAGAAATATGATATGCATGACCCAATAATTGTTTATCCTTTTCCTTGGTTCAATATCACTAATTTCCCATTTTCTACTGCCCAACCAACCAGAACAGGAAACATGTGCTCAGGCCTGTATAAGAAAAGACTATACTGTTGCAGTATTAAAATAACCGAGTGACAACAAAAGGTGCTAAGTTTGAACATGTAATAAGTGAACAAGTACACTGGATAAAATCTTGCTCCACCAAGCAACGCTAGTTGTAGACAAAAATCATTTGAAATACAGGGGAAATAACACAATAACTCACTGCATCCTGATCTCATGTAAATTTTGTAGGGAGAGATGTATGACCATTGCCCATTGTATTATGTATCTTCTGTATTTATACTCCCTGAGCATGTTTCATCACAGCCTGTAACTGTTACCAGTTCTGCAAATTGCCTCCAAATTCACCTTCAGAATGTCTTTCATATATTCCATCCAGTAACAGCAAGAACAGCTTGAATAGATTGTGTTAGTCTTCCTTCTGTCATGGATACCACATTATCATGTTGGGCTTTGTTATAACCTTCCTAGAGTTGAAAGATGGATAACTCTAGGGAATGCATAATAATAAATAGCATTTATGCAGCACCTTTCATGGTGAAGCATCTCAAAGTACTGCATACAATGAAATACTTTATGAAGTGCCACGATTATGTTTTGATAATTTAAGCAATTTTATAAGAACCAAATGTTTTCTACCTTTGCAAATGACTGAGTTAAGAAAAGGCTTGTAGTCATGAACGGCAAAGTACAAGCCTTCAGAGCAAGTCTATCAGGATTAAGACAGCACAGTTTTTTTTTAACTATAAGAAATGTTAAGTATTTATTAGCCATGAACATTTTGTCAATTTATTCCAATTTATTTCAATGCTTGCAAACAATGGAACTTGTTAAAAGAAAGACTTGAATTTACGTTACACATTTCCTTGTTCACCAGATGCGTCAAAGCAATTCACATCTAATGAAATGCCTTTTGACATGTAGTTTACCAACATCTGGAATTTTGAAATTATATATTGTATATTTATAAGTACCAATGACACAGATAAAGCTAAGAGGGTGTGCTGAGGAAGTATGAGAACCTAGCCGTTAAATTAGAAAGCAGGACCTCAAAGGTAATAAATCTCTAAATTGCAACCTGAGTCATGCACAGGTCAGAGATGTTAGGAGTATCCAAAGCCGTGTGAAGTGAGTAGGCACTAAGGGAGGAAGTGAGGAAGTGATAGCCCTGAGATGCACACTGGTTCAATCTAGGAGTTGGATGCTTGATTCTGCATGCAAAGTGTCCAGGCAGCAACATTTCAATGAGGTGTGCCAGTGCACTCCAAAGTGAAGCACTGAAGTGGGAAACCATATTGTAACTTAGTTGAAGATATGTTCTGAGAGTGTGATGATGCTGGTTTGCGGCCAATACCAGTGTCTGTAAGGAGGAGCGTGGGTAGAGGCGTTCACTGCCCAGGGAGTGTGCCCTGAGATGTTGGTGACAGCTATCCAAGGCAAAGGAACACGCAACAAGCTGAAACAATCAGGTGCCCACTCTGACTTTCATGTCAGGTATTGTTGATGTCTACTTTCCATCCAGCAGGTGGGAGATTTGGAAACTGCATATCAATGAGGTGGTATTCGATAATAATGTTGCACAAATACATGCAAATAGGCCTTGCACCACTCACTAATGAGATTCTTATTTCTACATTCAAAAGCTAGTTAGAGAATCGGACTTTTTGATCATGGCATCGTGAATCCCACTTCTGTTAATCTCACCCACTTTCCCCGGTTCACTCACTAATGCTCACCTCATTCAGGGACTGAGATAGTTTCACCTACTGTTTCCACTTCTGGCTGAGTCTAGCACAAAGGGCAACTGTTCTAAGATTAGGGATCATTCTTTTAGGATAGGGATGAAGGGGAACTTTTTTCTCAGCGACTTGTGTGGCATTGGAAGGTGGTGGAGGCAGGGACATTGAATATTTTTAAGCAGTCATTTTTTTTAGATGAGGTAATTAAGTGTTATCAGGACTAGAAGGGAATGTAGAGTTTGAAACATAAACAGATCTGCCATGATCTTATTGAATGGCAGAACGGGTTTGAGAGGCCAAGTAACTTACTTCTGCTTGTAATTCATAGATTAATAAACAAAAATATACAGACAGACAATTTTTCAAACTTGTAGACATGCTTTTTCCATATAATATTTCACTCGAATTTGTTATTTTTGTCGACTTTAAACAAGTGGTTATTTGTAAACTCTCAACTCTTTGCTGTTGCTTGTGAAGAGATTGTATCAGACTGATGTCAATGCAATGCCTGCTGAATTGCGGAAACATTTTAATGGATTACTATCAGTCCACTTCATAGCGATATGAATTGCAGTGAATACAAATACAGCAAAAATCTGAGATGGCATATTTAGTCTTCAACCTCTTGACGGAACTTCACTGTTAAGTTGTTTAAATCAAATTTCAACATGGAAAGTTGGAGAAAGGGATTATTATGAATTGCCATTTTGGGGGTATTTCTTCTCAAAATCAGTTCTCTGTCAAAGGGATGACACAACACTCTCAATCTTAGACTTCTAAACCACTCTTTAGTCATGTACCTGGATCACTTTTAGTTAATGCAGAGAGAAGATTTGTGTCAGGTATGCTTTATCTTGTGCATTCAACCAAAGCTGCAATCTGAATAATAGTTGACTAGAACAGTATACACTCTCCTTTCAATATCAAACAAATCTATAGCTAGCCTTTCTCATGGCCTCTCTAGAACCTTGATAAAATGTTGGGATTTATAGGTATTTGGCTGTGTGTGGCATACATTTGGCTTGGTGAATTTTAATTCTGTATGTCTCATAAAATACTTAGCCCCAATACTAAGCTCTTGCTTACATTTGTGGCAACTAGATGTCCCCAGTGGAATTTCTGTAAGACTGCTCTTCACGTCAACTTCAGAATAACTTTCGATGATTATTCACCAACAAGTCTTCCACCATTGTCTGTTATTTCAGCTCACGATAACTTGTCAGCTCTTGATCTTCTGGATTATATTTCAACCACCCATGTCGACAAAGTTGTCTGACCTTTGTTCACTTTTTGTTAGATTTTTGAATTGCACAAATCTGTCTGAATTTTCCCTCAGTACCCTGCAAAGTGTGAATTTTTGCGATAAACTAGGACATTGAGATTCTGATCTGGAGTATCTCAGGCTATAGGTGTCTGTACATACACTGCCTCTGAGGACTCTTGCTCTTTATTTCTAAATCAGGCGCTATGCATTGTAATATTCTCCTATTTAAATTTGCATGTGATAGGTTGTCAAATGCAACTCTGCAATGTACAGTTGAAGTCCTCTCTCTTCACATGCTCTTTCTGGATTGGTGATTTATCTATAACCACATCAGAATCATGTGATCAGTTACATCATCATGATTTGCATGAATCTCTTTATAGCACGTTGTCACCCGCAAGTTTCTCTTGACTTGGCCTACATTATTCCATTAGTTTACCTGTACTCAAGCACATAGGATTTACTATCATTAACAACATTATTACCATTATCACACTGATCACCATTATTCCCATCTTCCCCCACTACTCAAGTCTAAATCTTGCAGATCAAGACAATGTGGAACTCTAACTGAATTTTCCCATCTGGTTCACTGGAGTTCAACACTCGGATGATGGTACTGTACCATGACTGGAATAGTTCCAGCTTTGTACACCATATAATGTAGTATAGATATGGCTATCTTAATCCTGTGATAATTATACTCAGTATCACTTCTTAGCTTGAGTAAGGTCAACACTTTCCTGTTCTTCCTAAATGTCTCTTCAGGCATCAGTCAATATAAGGTCTCAATTGATCTGCATATCTGAATACTGGGGCTTCTGACTTCCTCTCCCTTAGTTAGAGTTTCCCCATGGCTTTATGTTTGACAGAGTTTTCACCTTTTGTCTAGAGTTGTACCACTTCTGCCACTTGTTCCTGTGGCTTTTTTCTAGTTGCTTCACCTTCATGAGACTTGTGTTCAGCTCGAGGTTGCATTCAAAAACTACGACATCTGTTTTTAACTTACTTACCATTAACAATTCTGCTAGTGACTAACCATTAGTTAATGTTGCTGCTTTATCACTGTGTACAGTGAACTCCCCGACAGTTTTCTTAAGCATCACGGACTTCAAAATCTTACCTGCTCTTTCACCCTTTCCATTTAATTGAAGATGAGTCAGAAGAATGTGTCACCTGGTTGATACCTATATCCAAGGTAAACATCCTGAAATCGTCAATCACGAATTGAGGCGCATCATTCCTAGTGTTCTGATCAGTGAGTGTGCTGTGATTGAATCTTGTCTCTTTAATCCATCTTGAATAATAGTTAACTAGAAAACATATACATTTTTCTTTTAATATCAAACAGATCTATTGCTAGCCTTTCCCGTGAGGCCTCTAGAATCTTGATAAAATCACGGGATCTATAGATATTTGGCTGTGTGTGGCATTCATTTGTCTTGGTGAATTTTAATTCTGCATGCCTTACAAAATACCTAGCCATCATACTGAGCCTTATGCTCTTGCACACATTCGTGATAACTCAATGTCCCCCATGCAATTTCTGTAGGACTACTTTTCACATCAACTTCAGAATAGCTTTCAATGATTGTTCACCAATAAGTCTGTTGTTTCAGCTCGTGATAACTCGTTAGCTTTTGATCTTCTGGATTATATTTCAACCGCCCTTGTAGACAAAGTTGTCTGACCTTTATTCACACTTTGTTAGGTTTTTGAGCTGCATAAATCTATCTGAATTTTCCCTCACTTGCCCTGTAAAGTGTTGATTTTTGCCATAGAATAAAGCTCCACTTCTTCTACAAAAATAAGATTCTCTTTATCTGCTCAATCCACTGTTGTTGTTGAGGTTGTACAAGCCATTACTTGAAACTTGTCTGAAACATAGACATTATCATAATCATATCTCATCGGCTTAAGTCTGAATGTTTGGCTGCTTGGTGGAATTTTTGAGATCTATTTTGATTATAGTAATGTTACCAAAAGCTTGTGGTCCACCTTGACCTGGAATTTTGACTCAACGAGGTAATTTACAAACCTTTCACAATCCCTTGCAACTGCAAATTCTTCCTTCTCTATGACTGACTATCTCTGTTCAATCTCTATCAAAGCTCTCATTGTGAAAGAGACAAGTTTTCATATTCTGGCAGGTTGTACTTGGCAATAGACTGCTCCTAGTCTTGTGGATGACGCATCTATTGCTCTCACAGTGATCAAGCCTGGATTGTAATGTGCTACCACATCAATAGCAAGTAACTTGTCTTTCACTTCTTCAAAAGCCAGACTTTTCCTGACTCCAATAACATTTTGACTTTTATTTCAAAAGTTCCATTATGGCTTAAGTCAGTCTGTAAATCTGTAAGACACAGGAACAGAAGAAGGCCATTCAGTCCATCAAGACTAGTTTGATATTCAATAAGACCATTGTAGATCTGATAATCTCAACTCCACTTTCCTGCCTTTTGCATATAACACTTGATTCTCTTACTGATTAAAAGTCTGACGAAATTGGGTATTCCCAATTTATTTAGTTAGGTAGCTTTGTGCATAATTGACACACATCCTTGTTGGATATTTACTGATGGCTCTTGTCTTCTTTTGATCCACTGTGGTGCTTTTATCTTGAAGAATATGTCTTAGAAATATAAGAGTTGTTCTAGAGAATTGATACTTCTCACTAAGTGTAAGGCTTGCATTCTCTTGCATTAAAAATATCCCTGACCCTCTTGTCATGTTGCTCCTTTGCCTTCCCATGCTTTTGGATATCATCTGTAGACAGATTTTTAATCAGGAAGGGAATCAAGTGTTATGGGGAAAAGATCAGTCAGTAGAGTTGAGGATTATCAGATCAGCCATAAATGGCAGAGTAGACTCAATAGGCTGAATGACCCACTTCCTATGTTTTATGGTGTTATGATCTTAAATGGTTCTCTGGTTCCCTTCCAGGATTTTAGACATTGTCCTTTGGAAAGCCTCTGGTGCAAATGATAGATTACTGAAGCCATACCATTTGAACAGAGTAATACATGTAGCTAACAATCATCATTCTTGCTCTCAAGGTATCTGTCAGAACCCACTCTTAGTATCCCAATTTGTGAAAAACGTTATCTGTTGCCATTTTTCTCAAGTTAATGTTGACAGATCAGACAGGATGACTTTCCTTAATCACGGCTTTATTTCACTGAGTGAGGTCCAGCCACAAACTTCATTCTTCACTTGTCCTGGGAGCAGTTAGTGGCTTTGAGCACATTATATTGGTTCTGTCACTGCTGATATACAATGTTGCTTTCAATCGTGTTGCTTAATTGAGATTTTATTTTTCCTGTCAACAGATGAGGAATTTTCCTGGGAGTGTTCAACCAGATGAGTTTACCAAATTCTTACATAGTAATGTGATGCTTTTGGTTCTATTTCAGCTGTGGAAATCTGTGAAGAACTTCTCTCTGACATTCTGAAATGCTGCATCCATTCTAAGAGAACTAGCTTAATATTTGCATTAGCAATTAGGTACTCTGTTTCCTCAGTATATAGAATGCTTCACTAACATTTCTTCCTCTATGACTATGTTTTGGTGAGATTTCCCTATGCACTCGAACAGCTGTGCCTCCTGGACCTTGGAGTTTTATGTTAACTGCTCTGATTTCACCTCTACCATGGTGATCTGTCTGCCAATTTGAAGCAGCTGCACCTGTGTTAGTCTGAAGTTCAGTCTTAAAGCTCCGTATCTTCACGACCATGGCCCAGAATCAGTTTTGACTCTCTTTGACCTCACCTAAGAATGTTATCTTTACCATTTCTTCTGTATCTTTAATTTCTTGAACTGTTTCCTTGTTACAGAAATTCCATATCTCTGGCAGTTTTCATTTTCTTGGACCTTTTCTTTGTTTTTGACAGGATGAAGATGCTGTCAGCTTCAAACATTTTCTAAAATGTCCCCAGTTGGACAGGTATTTCAGAACACTCAACTCGCCACCTAGACATTTTATGTGATCTGTATTGAGTCCAGTTTTGAATAATCTAACATGAACATTGATGTTGACTTTTGCTCTTTGGAGTATTGCCTATTTATGGGAGAGTAACAATGCCAGACGAAAGTATAATTATCCAACCATATCAGAAGAATTCCAAAGGTTTCCCCACAGTATTAACCAATTTGGTACATTGATTTCTGCCTGCATAGTGAAATGAACTGCCTGTGTCATCATAAAAATCCTCCTTGGATTGAAGAAAGTCTGATAACTTCTCATCCTTCACACAGACTACAATAAGGTGTCTTAATAATTCATCGTTCAAAGCTCTATTCCAGTAATAAGACTTTAGAGTAGAAATAAACCATTTATCCCATCAAGTCTGGTCACCATTCATTGAGATCATAGTGATCCGATAATTCTCAACTTCACTTTCCTGCCTTATACCCATAATCCTTGATTCTCAGTTCCCAGTATCCTGTTAAATGGTATAAATCAATTTAAAAGACCTCTACTGAGTCTTCCAAATGCTGAGATCACTAATTAAATCTTTAGTGTTCCATTACTAAATTTCTCTTGGAGCTCAAATAGAAGTCAAATGTTTTAACCATAGCCCATTGTACTTTCTTCCAAGTTATATCTTGCTAGAACATCATCAACTATTGGGCCCAAGCATATAAAAATCTGCTCAATTTTTTGGTATGTAAGTCTGATGTTGTTCTGCAGCATTCAGACTTTTGCTTCTAGAGCTCCTACCTCTGGCCTTATGGTAGGCTTTCCACTTTATCAAAGAGTTGGAGGAAAAGCAAGCTTTCTATTGGAGCTACCTGGAGCTGCCAACAGGTTATCACATCTGACTGGCCTGGGTGAGGATTTGAGTTTTTCCTCGTTGCTGTTGAAGTGTTCCAATTCTGCATTTTTACTTTGCAGAGTATTGACAGTTCATGGCTAGGCTTCAAAATCTTTCAACATTCTTCCCTTTCCCCCACCACTTAAACTCAGATACTGGCTCTGGAAGGTTTTTTTCCTTAGCTGCATCATGCTGAATCTTGTATTTTAGGCCAATGTTGCTACCTGCACACTGTGTTACTGGTTTGGAATATTATGGATTGTGGTTGCCTACACATGCACTCTCCCTGAGACTGTTTGCTCCCATTCTCAAAGTAAAGCTCTTCAACTCTTTATGTACTGTAACAGTCTCTCTTTACATCTCAACATAGGTTTTCAATAAAGTTCGCTCGTGTGATGTTTAAGTCCAGTCTCTTCACATACTCATTGTAAAATGGCATCATGTCTCCTACTGATGGCAGAATCATGCAATTAATTGCACTATCGTGACATACACGAACCTCATTCCACCGCAAATTCTCTTCTGCTTCTTTTCAGATTGCAGATCTGGAAGTTACCAATATGCCCTGGAATGGAAAAGAAAAATGGTAATGAGATTGCCAACTTGGTTTGCCAAATTTACTGGAAAAACCTAGTGTTATAACAGTTATCCTGATGTCAAGTATGTTCAGCCAACCAGTGATTTTAGAGTAATATTTATTGTCATTCTGTGCCATAATGAATATCATTGTGTTGGAGTTAAATTTAATGACCTAAGTTCTAAACATTCTTAACTGACCATAAAATTCCGTCTAAAAAATGCAGTCAAAATTCTACTGTCATGGCTGTTCAAATTGCAGGCATAACTCAATATATGTAAAGTTCACCACTTAGGTCAGTACATAAGTTCAAACAAGAGTATATGCATCTAAAGGTGGTAATTTAAGTACGCACTAATGGAGCAATGCTGCTGCGCTTTAAAGCAAATTTTCATGCATTTGTTTCTCCAATGAATTAGTGATGTTTATTCAGCTGAAATGAACAGAAATAAAGGAGAAAATGGCCAGCTTCTACTGACCTTTAATCAAAACGCAGAACTGATCGCATTATAAACCACACAAAGGAAATTTTATATTTATTTATTGGGAAATGGTAAATCCCACAATTTCGCCTTGCAATAAACTTTCGCTGTTAGAGGACGATCAGTTCCTAAAACAGTCAGCGCTAAAATCTAGTTTAAAGATGTTTTGATCATTGGAGACAATCCCTCAGATATACTCGCTAATTTTGGGAATACAACTTTCCCAGCTTTGTTTCTTTTCCCTTCAGGCAATAGATTGTGCTGACCCCGGGAGCCTCCAAATGTCTTGGCCAAGCAGCCAGTCTTCACAGTTCTTAAATCTGCACAGTAAGTGTGAGAGGGGTCTATGACCAGCTATACGGAATAATCTTATAGGGGTCTGAGCAACTGGGCCATGGTAAGGTTTGTGTCAGAATCAGATGAGTAAAAAGGAAAAGCTCATTTCAATGTTGGGAGTATCTTGCTCCAGCTTTTTTGCTTTTACTGAGCAGCTATGCAACTTTTTTTGTTAGGCAGCAGAATGTTGTCAATAAAAGGGGGAGCTAAGAGCTTATTAAATGCTGAATCAATAGGCCAACTCACCTCATTATCATCCCGCTTCCTATTTTACCAGATATGCTGAACAAGTTAGATATTGAGAATTTTCGAGATTGAAGTCAGAGTAGGTACCTGGAGACTTCAGCACACTGCTGACTGCAAGGAGCCTGCATGTTGCTCAGAATCAAACAGCATCTCAAGGCATGATCCATGGCAACCAGCTTCATGCACCCCTCATCCTTACACAGTGATGTCCAAAATTTTCCATTCCCTTATCACCTTCATGGCATCTTTCTGATCCACTTGCAGGAACCTTGAGGAAGTCCATTACAGGGCATGGCAGCAACTAGCATTGAAAGGTTGTTGAAGGGACACAGGGATAAACACCCAGCTCACGTACTGGATCAGGCTATAAAGGATGTTGCCTTGCTCTCTTACTGGCTGCTGTCTTAGCACCTACCTGCATGCTCACACCATCCATGCCGTGCCTCGCCTTTCATGCCATGCCAGTTAGCAGGATGGTGCTTCAGCCAGAGTCAAGCAAATGGGCATGTCAGGAACTGGGTGTGTGCTACTCATTAATCCACTCAGGGGTGGGAGGGCACTGCTGTCAGAGGGTCCTGCTGCCATCGGTCAGGAGTACAGTCTGCTTGGGCTGGTCATGATCAGGAGATCTGTTCAACTGCAGTTAATGGGAAGGGGAATGGGCAACAGCCAATTCTGTAGAGCCAGCAGCTGTCAAAGGTATCATGTATCATCAATCTGGGGGTTGCAAGAGCAGCAGTCAGAGGTCTGATCTATCATGTCTAGGGCTGTTCATTGCAGTTGGTTAGAGATCTGGGACTAATACAGTCATGGGAGGGGACATCTGTTGACTGTTAAGGAGGGTGCTATGGGGGACTTTAGGGAGTCATTGCCAAAAGGAGTGGGGGATATAAGGCTGGAGGTGTTGAAAGCAAAGGGGTTTGTAGCACTTGGAGCAAGAACAATGATGGGAGTTGCGCAGAACAACATCAAATGTCATGGTAGAGGTGGGTCTGAGTTGGGAAGAGGGTTGCAGTAGAGCAGGGATCTCCCTTTTGGATGTAATGTCTAGTTCATTCCACTGGTGAGGGACCTTCAGCCCTTGGAGCCCGCTCCACCATTTAACATGATCATAGCTGCTTATCCTGGTTTCAAATCCACTTTCCAGCTGACTCCTCACAGCCCTTTATCCTTCTTCTCCTCCTTAAAAATATTTCTAAGTATTTAGCTGTTTTCTCCATCCAGCTTGTCTTTTCATAACACATAAGTTACCAATACACTTCCAAGAAAGACCAACAGACTGCTTTCAGCCATTGGACCAAGGATCACTAAACGTGAAACAACAATTTCTAGCTGGAAAAATAATTTAAAATGTTGGATCGATGCACACTGTACAGTCCAGCACTGCAATAAAATATTCCCTTCTTCTGTTCCGTATCAAATGTGACTCTGGAAGTAATGTGAACCTTTAATAATGGAGAGGAGGAGATACTGAAGGTACATTTTCACATGCAGCCACAGCAGTTTGGAAAGGGGTAAAGTACCGATCAGGTTGAAGTAAGTTCAATGATTTAGTTACATTAGTCAGTTTGCTCCTGAAGCTGTTTGCTCAACGTTATGATGACACAGAAGCAGAGATCTCAAATTTGCCTTTCAAGACTTCATTCTCTCCTCACGAGAGATTTCAGTAAGTTTCATTATACATCTTCGCAATTATCATCTAAACTTTCCAGTCTATAACTCTTCTAACTGGATGTATGATTTAGACTCAATTAGTCCTAATTATAGCTTGGAAGCCAGAATTTAGGTCCATTAATGGAGAGTCACTCGTGCCTGAAGGTTGTTCCAGTTTTCTAAAAAAGGGAAAATAGCTTAAACTGCTCACATAACCATTAACAAAGTCTTCATCACATTCCAGGCTAGTAATCCGAGAGGTTGCAATGGCAGTGCAAATGCTCTATACAGGAGGCATTTCTAGATAATGTTCCTCATGTGTGGCTTTGACCAGTCATCTGACTTCAAAGGAGGGAAGCACATCCCATCTGACAAGAATACAGGCCAGAGTGCAAAGGCTACAAGTTACAATTACACTAAGCAAACATCCCTGCTCTGGTTCTACACTATCAAGGAGAGATTTGAGCCTGAATAGAAAATAATAATCGGATCACGATGGCCAAGATCATGTTGCAGGGATTATAATGTAGAATAATATAGCCATGGAAAGAAAGTTTAATTTTCTCACCAACGCCCAAAAAAGGACTGCTGAAAATTGAGCAGTGTTGAAATCATTTTCATCAACTGACATTGCAAAAGAATTTGAGTCTGCATCAACCAAATTTGTGAGCTTTCTAAACTGGATGAAGAGACTTGTTTTTAAAAAAACGCAGGGACAACTGGAAACAAGTGATTTAATGTACAATGAAAATGAATCTTATATTTTTTTTGCCAGGAATGGAATAACTAGGTTACAGAAATGATTGCACCAAGAATAATGAGTCTCAATTAATGTACAATCACAAGTTTATCTGGCAGTAATGTAACTGCTTTTTGCCTTCAGTTACCTACAGCCTACATCAAATTAAAATGTTGCACAAAAAAAACTCACATTTCTTCATGATTCCGAATAATTTTGTGCTCCTGAAATGAAAGCACAAACTGCTGAGAACCTTTGCAGTCAGTCTCAGTGGAACTCAGAAAAATAAGTTTAATTGATCCATTCACTCTACAAATTCACTCAGGGACCTGCGAATGTTACTCACCTTTGTGTTAAATCTGCAGCTTCTACTTGAGATCCACCTATGTTCATTTATTTGATTTTCCCTACTTCTGTTATAGGCTTCATAATGAAGATCATTTCAGGTCCACTCAGAATGTTAGATTTATTTCAATGTGGAACTGAATCCTAAGGACGATAAGGGAACAGTCCTTCAAACAATTCAAATCAAATGAAAAGGCAGTTACAGCAAAACATTTAAAAGACCATCCTGGAGCCTTTAGAAAGCTATCTCTATCCTCCTCCAACCTCTGTGAACTATTGTACGTGGAATTGATATGCCATGCATTGGCTCTGGAAACAGGGGAGTCCTGAGGAATTCTTGATAAAACAAACTCGGTTGGAATGGATGAACACAGCAGGTCAAGCAGCATCATAGGAGCAGGAAAACTGCTTGACCTGCTGTGTTCATCCAGCCCCATGCTTGTTATCTCGGATTCTCCAGCATCTGCAGTACCTTTTTATCTCGGTTGGAATGGTCTGTGATTGCATTTTATACAAAAATAAGTAAACATAAGAGTTTTATTTTCTTTTTGCTACTTAGCTGTACTTGTGCTACTAGATATTTCTCTATCGGGTAAAGGAGCAGGCTGGATTTAATTTGCGTGCATGAGTTAAAATAATCTTCATATTACTGTTTGAGATACACCAATTATTGTGTTGAAATGTTAGATTTTCAATGAAGAGGTACAGCAAAGTTTGGTAAGAATGAGTTCCATATGGTTTGACATGTGCCTTTCCGAAGTTCATTACTGCAAAGAAATCTTCTCAGCTAAAGCACATTCATCAGGTTAACTGGAAAACCATTTAGTAATACCTTTCCACAAGGGTCAAAATGGTGGACTACCCACTAGCATAAATAAACAGAAGTCGAATTAAATCGTTGCTTAAGAGGCTTCGGAATGCACTGGAATTTTCTGGTGGCAATCGGAACCTTTTCATCTGAAATGCACTGTATCTGAACTTACTGGGTACCACTGTTGGTGAAATGTATTGCTAAAATCTAGCAGCAAGTTCCAACAAGCTATTTACTAGAGAGACACAAGCTGTTACTTAACAAAATGAATATAACATGTGGTTAGTGTGAAAACCTCTAGATTAGAAACTGATTTGCAGTTACAATAGCTATTAGGACAAAAAGAGCAATTATTAAGAATTTTTTTTAAATGCACTCATGGGAACTGGGCATCACTGACTGGGCCAGTATTTATTGCCCCTTCCTTGTTACGCTTGAGAAGGTGGTGCTGAGTTGCCTTTGTTGTAGCCCATTTGGTGTTGGTTGACCCACAATGCAATTAGAGTTACAGGATTTTGTCCCAGCAACATTGACGGAATGTCAGTCTGTTTCTAAGTCAGAATGGTGAATGGCTTACAGAGGGACTCGCAGATGATAGTGTTCCCATGTATTGGCTGCCTTTGACTTTCGGGACAGTAGCGGTCATGGGCCTTAGTGAATTTATGCAGCACATTTTGTAGATGGTTTACACTGCTGTATTAACCATTGATTATGCAGGGAATGGAATTTCATCGATGTTTTGTCAATCAAATGGGTTGCTATGTCCAGGAGGGTGTCAAGCTTCCTGAGTGTTGATGGAGCTGCTCTCATCCAGGCAAGTAGAGGGTATTTTGTTACAGTCTTGGCTTGTTCTTTGTAGATGATGTTTGGAACTATGGAGCAGGAGATGAGTTTCTTGCTGCAGGATTCCTAGCCTTTGACATGGCATTGTAGACAAAGTACTTATATGACCAGTCCACTTTAGTTTATGGTTAATGGTAACTCCAGGTTGTTGATAGTGGGGGTTCAATTGTTGGCAATACTATTAAATGTCATAGGGTGGGTTAGATTTTCTTTTACTGGAGATGGTCATTGCCTAACACCTATGTGGCACAAATGTTACTTACCATTTATAAGCCCAAACCTGGGTATGATCCAGATCTTCTGAGGAATCATCAATGGTGCTGAACATTTTGCAATCGGCTGTGGACATCCCACTTCTGACCTTAAGTTGGAGGGAAGGTTATTGATGAGGCAGTTGATGGTGGTTGAGCCCTTATGAAATATAGTTGAGATGTCCTCGAGCTCAGATGAACTCCAACCACCACAAGCATCTGCCTTTTGTATGAATCTAACATGGGAGTTGACTAGCATGGCATCTAGCTTTCTATTTCAGAACACAATCTCTCCAGAGAGGTTTTTGAGGTACAGTGGTAATGTCCCCACCTCTAGACCAGATGCTGCCTCAAATGCTGCACAGGAAGCTATCAGGTGTTATGGGTAGTAGCTTTTGGCGTAGGCATCTGTCATCAAGCTGGTGTAACACTGGTTACTGTGGTGGTGTGGTGCATGCCCACCCATAGGACGTGTTGCTATTTCTCTCTGTCGTCAGCTCTTGACTTTGAAATACAAAAATTAATGTTCGTGCTGGCTAGACGATAAGGCATGGGAGCAGAATTAGGCCATTTGTCCAACTGAATCTGCTCCATCATTTGATCATAGCTGACATCTTTCACAACTCCATTCTGCTGCCTTCTCCCCATAGCCCTTAATCTCCTCGCTAATTAAGAACCTATCTATCTCCATCTTAATATGCTCAATGACTTGGTCTCCACGGCCTTCTGTCGTAACAGGTTCCACAAATTCACCACCATGTGGCTGAAGAAATTTCTCCTCATCTCAGTTTAGCATCCTTGAAGAAGAGCTTTGGGTGGCTCACTCGTCTTTCGGTTCCAGCTACCTCACCACTTGGAATGTCTTTGAGCAAGGGAGTGGGGTAGGGGGAGACAAAGAGCTAGTAGTATTATTGCTGAACAGTATTCCAGAGACTCAAATAATACACTGGGGAACCAAGTTTGAAACTCACAATGGTAGGTGGTGGGATCTGAATGTTTAAAGTATCTGGAAGGAATATTCTAATGATGCCAACAAAACACTTGCTAACTGCCATAAACCCAACAGCTTCACCAGTGTTCTTCACAGAAAGAAATTAACCATTCTTACTTGGTCTATTCTAAATGTGACTCCAGACCCACAGCAATATGGATGGCTCTTAATTGCCATCTGAAATGGCCTGGCAAGTCATTTTTCTGAAGAAGGGTCTAGGCCCGAAACGTCAGCCTTCCTACTCCTCTGATGCTGCTTGGCCTGCTGTGTTCATCCAGCTCTACACCTTGTTATCTCAGATTCTCCAGCGTCTGCAGTTCCTACTATCTCTGGCAAGCCAATCAGTTGTGTCAAACTGCTAAAAAGTCTCAAAAAAGGAATGAAACAGGATGGATCATATAGCGTTGATTTAGGCACTGGTAACATTGGAGAGCTGTCTTACAGATCAGTCAAGCAATAGGGGCCAGGACAGACCCAGCAGGGGTCACAGCATGGTGGTATACAATTAGTGAGTTCTCCTCACAGATTTCAACATTGCTCCTGGGATTCCACAAAGTCTCAAGACATCATGTCAAACACAAGTGTTGAGGACAATTTTGCTGATTATGACATATTGCAAACCCTCCTCCCCACCCTTTAATCATTATCAAACCCAATGTCAACCCTGGTTTAATGGACAGTGCAGGAGGGCATGCCACGGGCAGCACCAAGTATACCTGAAAATGAAGTGTCAACCTGGCGAAGCTGCAAAGCAGGACTGCTTGAAAGCCAAATAGCATAAGCACAAAGTGATAGAGAAGACAAAGTAATTCCGCAGTCAATGGATCAGATCTAAGCTCTGCAGTCCTGCAGCATCAATTTGTGAATTGCATTGGAAAATTCAACAACACACCTGGAGGACGTGGCTTCATGAATATCGCCATCCTCAATAATACGGGAGCTCAGCAAATCAGTGCAAAAGATCAGTCCGGCTACAACACTGACATCGAACTAACAACATGGGAAATTGTCAAGGTATGTCCTATTCACAAAAAATAGACCAATTACCACCCCATCAGTCTACTCTCAAATATCAGCAAAGTGATGGAAGGCATTACCGAAAGTGCCAACAAGCAGCACTTTTCTACCCACTTGGTCAATGAACTCCCTCTTTATAAGCAATGAGTTTACCAACACCGAATAGACTGCAACTGTTCAAGAAGGCAGTTCACTGCCATGTTCTCAAAGGCAGCAAGGGATGGGTGATAATTGTTGGTCCAGACAGTGACACGCACATCTAACGAATGATTTATTTTTGTAATATCATGCTATCATTCGTAATAGCTAATAAAATGACCTCTGCTGTGTTCCAAAATTATTTGCGGAGCATAACTAGATATTGCAAGCTAATAACCTAACAATTGGGAATAGTCATTGTAAGTCTTTACATTTACAATTGATTGGCCTCTTTAATTTCATATGTTTAGATTTGAATTCAGAGTGACTCTTGAGCAAGTAAATTTTAAAGGAATGTAAATGAGTGTCAAACTACATTTTTCAACTTGTGAAAACTCTTAAATTCATAGAGAGGCTGTTTACCCTGCCCAAAATATGAAATGCATCTGAACCTTGAACAATGTAAATAATGGCTCAACCAGATAAAAAAATTGTGCATCTTTGGCTCTGTTTTGGTCAGTAATGTTTAGAGCTTCATTTACATGTTTAAAGCTTAAAAGGCCTTCAACCCAACTACTGAAATTCATTTGTATCAAGGTTCTATTTGCCCAACTTAGAGTGGAAATCTTTTCATATGTCATTGAGTCATACAGTCATACAGCACGGAAACAGACCCTTTGGTCCAACTCGTCCATGCTGAACATAATCCCAAACTAAACTAGTCCCACCTGCCTGCTCCTGGCCCATATCTCTCGAAACCCTTCTTATTCATGTACTCATCCAAATGTCTTTTAAACATTGTAATTGTACCTGCATTGACCACTTCCTGAAAAATGCATTCCACAGGCGAACCGCCCTCTGCGTAAAAAATTTGTCTCTTATATCTTTTTTAAATCCCTCTCCTCTCACCATAAAGTGTGCCCCTCGTCTTGAAATCCCACATCCTAGGGAAAAGACAACTACTATTTTATACCTCTCACTATTTTATAAACTTCTAATGAGTCACCTCACAGCCTCCTACACTTCAATGAAAGAAGTCCCAGCCTATCCAGTCTCTCCTTATAGTTCAAACTTTCCATATTCAGCAACATCCTGGTAAATCTCCAGCTGCTCAGTGGTTAGCATTGCTGCCTTGCAGTGCCAGGGACCTGGGTTTGAATCCACCCTAGGGCAACTGTCTGTGTGGGTTTCCTCTGGGTGCTCTGGCTTCCTCCCACAGTCTAAAGATGTGCACGGTAGGTGGACTGACCATGCTAAATTGCCCATAGTGCTCAGGGATGTGTGGGTTAGACATGGGAAATGCAGGGATAGGGGAATGGGTCTGGGTGGGATGCTGTTTGGAGGGGTGGTGTGGACTTGTTGGGCTGAATGGCCTATTCCCTCACTGTAGGGATTCTATGATCTGTGAAATCTCTTCTGAACCCTCTCCAGCTTGATAATATTGTCCCTATAACTGGATGACCAGAACTGAACACAGTATTCCAGAAGACGCCTCACCAATGTCCTGTACAACCTCAACATGGCTTCTGAAATCCAGTAAGCAAGTCCAGAGAACATTAACAGCAGGTCAGTAAACAGGCATGATTGAGTTAAATTAGTAAAACTGTATCCTTATCTATAAGCATTCTAGACATTAATGCATTCAAATTAGTTGGCACAGGTTAAAGATTTCAAATATGAGTCTTCTGCCCTGCTTTGCAGAAATAAGGGTGACTTCCTACTCAAATATCAAGAGAACTTTGGAGCACTATGGGATTGTTAGTTTAAGTATGGAATAGAAATGCTCTTTTAACTCAACCCTCACTTATCCTTCCTAACATTACATCAGTATTAAATGGAACAATTTGTAATAATTAGCCGTACATACTTTGTAGTACCTTTCAACTTATGGCTTTTTTTCAACATTGATTTCAACATTTTCCTGTATTTTTGGCTAATGTTTTTTCCATCATCAGATATAAATTAACCATGCCCATTGTGGAACTCTATGTGGAACATTGTGGAATGGGCACCATATAGCTTACCAGTACTGCTGGGGTATATTCTGTGCGCAAGTCCTATGTCATGTAAGACAGTTTATCACAGATTCATCCTTTTGCATATCATATATGTTCGAAGAAATTATGATGTTTGGAACAGCTTTACTTTAGGCCGATGATAATAAATGCGGAAGATATTTGAATAGCTGTCATCACTTTATATCAAGTGGACCACCTGCTTCACTTTCCTGTGTCTTGTAAACGCCATTAAAGATTAAAGTTCAAAATCATGCAGGAACCATTTATCTTCACGACCTCAGCTTATCGACATCTGCAGCAACAAAGTACTCTGCTTAAAAAGGGAGCTCAGAAATCATATGTACACATGTGTGGTCATTTTAAGTGTAGAACCAAGTCAGCAAGCTGCCAGAAACAACAACATGGATGTTCCTATCAAAAAAATGGCAAGAAGAAATATGTAATCATGATCTTGAGAACAGTTGCTACCCAGAGGTGATTCTGAAGAAGGGTATAGGCCCGAAACGTCAGCTTTCCTGCTCCTATGATGCTGCTTGGCCTGCCGTGTTCATCCAGCTCTACACCTTGTTATCCCTTATTGCTGCTGTGATGTGTATGGTGTGCAGGTCACTTTCATGTAGGACAAGTTTATCACCAATTCGTCTTTTTCCACTTTCACTAGTATATATTTTAACAGGAAATAGCCTGGTTAGATCAGTTTCACCTTAGACTGTTGATTGTAAAGTTGAAAGCTGCTTCATTCTGTTTAATAGATCACCTAATATTCTATTTAATGTCAAGAAAATCCTGCGATTAGAGATTACAATGCAATGTTGTGGGAGGAATAAATATACCTTCATGACCTTGGTCATATATAAGATCATTTTAGTTGGTAGTTTGCTTTCTGTGACCTGCGGCTATCAATCATGTGGATCAATGCTTTGATTTGGTGATGCAGGTTGGTATCCACACTGAAAGGTTAATAATTTTGATCTTTTTTAATGAAAGATTACCACAAAAACACTTGTTGATGACTGGGAAACTCTAAAGCTAGCATCTATTTATAGATATTATAATGGTACCTGGAAGTGATTACCAGGCAGTAATCTCATCAAGGGTTTCAAGTGTCAACAGGAATTGCAAAAGGAATGCCTCAGAGGCTTGTAACCATCATCCTAACCTCAAACTGATATTACCGTTTGGAAATAACTGCCATGTGTAGATCACTATGTTTTAGTGTTTCTTTATTGTTTGTACTAAGGAATTTGGATTTTTTTTTTGGTACTACTGAGTATCATAGCAGTCACAGCCCTGTCATGCTGTTAACACAAATCCATATCTTTAGGACAGTGATTCAGCTACGGCAAATTATCATTGTTTGATTTGATTCTCGTTTTCTGGTAATCAGCTCTTATTGCACTAAACTAACATTAGAAATATGTAATAGAGCAGACAGTGTCTCAAAGCGTAAATAACTTCCGAAGTAGTGAAGAAATGTCTCAATTACAATTTATAACTTATTTTGTATGAACTTAAAGGATCAGGAGACATAATTCATCTTCAGCTGCTCCACCTCGTAACAAAATCTTAGCTGACCTGATTCTAAGCTCAAGTCCACATTCCTGCCTACACCTGACAATCTTTCTCCCTCTTTCTTGTCAAGAATCTGTCCACCTCTGCCTTTAAAATATCTAAAACCTCTAATTCCACTCTCAAAGGGCAGCACGGTGGCTCAGTGGTTAGCACTGCTGCATCGAAGAGGCCATGATTCAATTCCAGCCTCTGGCAACTGTTTGTGTGGAGTTTGCACATTCTCCTCATGGGTTTCATCCCAGGCTAGGTGGATTGGCCCTGATAAACTGCCTATAGTGTCCAAGCATGTGCAGTTTCGATGGATTAGCCATGGGAAATGCTGATTTAAAGGGATAGGGATGCTCTTTGGAGGGATTGATGTGGACTTGATGGGCTGAACGGCCTGCTTACACACTGTAGGTAATCTATGATTCTTTTCAGGCAAAACCTCCAAAGACTTATTACTTTCCGTAAGAGAAACCTTTGCCTCATCTCCATTGTTAAAGGACCACCTCTTATTTTTAAACAGTGAATCCCATTTCTAGATTCTCCCATAAGGAGGAGTATTGTCTGCACATCCACCCGGTCAAGACCCTTCAGAACCTTGTATATTTCAACAAAAGCCATTTCCTACTCTTCTAGATCCCACCACCTTCATCTGTCCAATCTCTGCTCATACATACAAACTGTTCATTCCAGCTATTAGGCTGGTCAACATTCCCTGAACTGTTTTCAACACATCCACAGTCTTCATTAAATAAGCAGATCAATGCTGTACTGGTTGGGTCTCATTGGTGTCCTGTAGAAGTGAACCATAACCTCACTAATTTTGTGCTCAAATCCTCTCCCAATTAACTCTACCATTCTATTAGTTTTCCTAATTATTTGCTGTACCTGCATACTACTCTTTTGTAATTCATCTTATTTTTCACATGCTGATTAACTTTCTGTGCATTCTTTAATTTTATTTCCATTTCCAACAACTAGTTTTCATTTATATTGCCAATTTTATATTGCATGTTTTTACTTTGATCAGAGGCTAAGAGATTCTTAGGCCTTGATACATTTAAGGCTGGTGTAGTGATTGGAACAAGGTTAGCCAGGTGGGTCTAACAAAATATGAGTTCCCTGATTGGGGCTGTTAACCGGGGCCAATCGGGGAGTCCTGGCTACCAGATATAAACAGAAACGTCAGGGGTCCTGCTCCCTCTAAGAGGTGGCTCTGTGCTAGCTGAGTCTGTGTCTTGTCTTGTGCACGTGTAAAGAAAGGGTGACTTGGTGACAGGATACTGGCCTTTGTGGAGTTATCTCAGCTGGTTGTTTGGATGGGAGGGCGTAGATATGGATAGGAAATTGGCCTGCAGTTACCACCTTGTAATATGTCTTTTGAGTGTTTTTCTGCAGTTACTTTACCTGACAGCCGCAGCCTGATTGATTGACTGACCCTATCAGGAATGGTAGCCAACAGAATGACAGAGAGGACAAACAAATGGGGAGATAACTCTATGCATGGGGGAATAGTGGAAGGAGTTGGTGAGTGGTAGAGATGATGGTCAGGGGAGAAATCACTGTTGCGAGTTGGGGGTGGGGAGGAGATGAAAATTGTGTTCTAAACACTTAGGTTAGAGGCCAGCCATGGAATAGGGGGTCCTGACACAGGTTGAGGGGAACAGACAGATTGCTTGGAAGTTTAATTTTTGCTAGGGTGACAAAAGGATCAGTTATCAGTTGGTTAGATGGCTAGTTTGTGGCTGAGAATAAGGGAAACAGCGTGGGTTCATTTCTTGTTCCAGCTAAGATAGACTTGGAATCGCGTCCTTGTTTTGTCCTCTGCTTGTTGAGTGGTGACTATCAAGCTTTATAACCAATCATCTCTCTGACAGAAAGAGACGTCCACAGTTCCTCATGGGCTATGGCTAATTATCAATTGGGTAAGAACAAAACTCTTCTGGCTTATCTGCTTACAATACACTTATTCTATGGATCCAGCCCTTTTTGCATGCTTTGATCTTCCAGGCCAAGAAACTTGACTAAACCAAACCAATTGTTAAACAGGAAACACAAAGCCTACTTAAAAATCATTTACTGACTGGCCCCTTTCTGAGAGTAGATTAATGCCCAAATCATTTACCTGTCCAATGTCCTTTACAAATGGAAGTGGTTGAAAATGAGGCCGAATTGAGTTTGGAATTATTTACATTTTCATTTCTCAAATGACCCAAACTCACGTGCATCATCAAAATATTTTAGGAGAAAATATTCTGGTTAGGTTGATTTTATTTCAGACTGTTGATTGTAAATGTGAGGGTTGCTTCAATACCTTTCATTCCTTTTGTAGATCACTTGCTTTTCCACCTAAATATCTTAAAAATCCTGTTTCCAAGATTACAATTCAAAAATATGGAATGGACATTTATCCATGTGGTCTTGGTCAAATATAACATTGAGTTTAGGTGGTTAATGTAATCTCCTATGTGTTTTTCAGAAAAAGAATGAGTGACCGTTTTACCTGAAAGTGAAATATTATATTTTTCAAGCATGCTTGCTGAGGAAAATATTACAACAAACACTTTTAGAATTTTTTTACAGGTGCCAGGCAGATATGTTTGAGGTTATAAGTTCGAGGCTAAAGGTCAACAGGCACAAAGTAAGCTGGAAAGCAATTTCTGTTCAAATATACAAAGGAAGTGTTCTAAAACCGTTTTTCTCCGTGTATGATGACTAAGCATGTAATCAAATCATAAATTACTTTGAGATTCTGGACAAAAGACCTTAAATTTCCTTACACCAAAAAATAAACTGAACATTAATTATACATGTAAAAAAAAATTACAGTCCACTCTCCCTGTTAAAATACATTCTATATAGATTTCTTTCAATCATGACATTTTCTATTAATGCTGTGGGTTCTCCATAAAATAAAATAGTTGATGATTTGCTTTCTGTGTTATAATGAGTTCTGATGCTTTCATTTTACTTTGAATTTGGCGCCTCTTCGTTGAAAGCAGGTAAGAAATCTATTGTTCACATTCACACTGTACCTTTGTCAGAAAAGAAATGTCTGCCTGTTTATATAAATGTGAGTTGGTAATATGAAACTGTGTTATCAGTTATGGACAGCCAAAAAAAATACACCTACTTAAGCCTGTGTCTATGTGATCTTCGTTCAGTGTGATCATTTTATCCAAAGTAGAAGTTAAAAAGTGTTTAGCAGATTAAAATTAATATATGGATCATTATATTTGTTCATTCATTCCTTTGCAATGCAAGAATAGATGTTTAAGCTACATTTGTTGCGTTATGATTCTCAGTCAAAGTATTAGTAGAACTTTAAGAGATATGTTGATGATATCACTATATCATAGCATGTGATCTGAGGACTTAAATATCTCATACTCCATCGTAATTGGAATCACTTGAAGTAGGACATACTTCAAGAGCATGCTGCTTTGTTTAGCATAATACTTAATGTTAGCCAAGGCACTTATCTGTGATGTTTTTTACATAATAGTGTCAACTATAATAAATGTCTGTTGGATTCTTCGATATCACAATATTCACATCCAGTTTCTCATGTCATAAGAGATAAAATAAGCATTGGTGCATCAGGTAAAATGTCCAGCTAGAGGCAAAATTGTATCAGATACAATAATTCCTAATTTGAATTGCCCTATAATGGTGTGAAATAAGCGCAAATGATTGTGTGTTTTGGCAGACTATAATTGGTGAGAACACCGAGTATTGCACTTTTTTTTTAAGATGTGGTTTTTTTTAATCTGACAATTACAAGGAATTCCAATCCTGGTAAATGTCGTAAACTTGAAATGCTATTCAATATGTTAGACAACAAGACAAGAAACTCAAAACTTGCACATGACATGCGGAAACACGTTGAGATGCAATTAAACGATCTCTTAGCTCTGCCACCTCAGACCTCAAAACAAAGTTGCCATTTTTGTTTCAGAATCATAAGGAGTGATAGGACCAAGATTTTTTTCCTAATAAATGCTGCATGAGTGAGTCTCAGTCAGGGCAGTTGTACATTTGCTATGACTGAACAGAGAACTCTTGAAGAAGGAAAGGAAAGTCAAGCCTAACTTCCAGCTCTAGCTTTCTATCCAGCTATATACATTGCAAGTGTGTGTGCACATTTACACAGCTGATTAACCTGCTGCTATTCATTATAAAGCTCCAGTAAAGATCACAGCTAATTAAACAAGATACCAATGTGTGTCAAAAAATCTTAAAAAGAACCGTGAAAATTGGAGAGAAGGAATTGACCCTCCTTGAGGCATTACCTAAGTGCCCCATTATGGATTTATAGCTTTAGCAGCAGTGATTTTACACCAAGGGGTTAGAGTTTCAGTGACAGGTGCAGTTATGAATATTAACAGCCAGTGAATTGATTTCATATCCATTTTCAAAGAGAAGTTTCAGAAATTGGCAGTAAAATAAAAGCTTTCGCACTCAAAATGAACCATCAACTGCTTATTTTTATAGACAGAACTCATAACATTACTGGCAAAAAAAAATAGACTAACATAAATCCATTTTGATTATACTTCAACAGGAAGAATAGAACATTTGTCACTTAAATTTTGGAATCATTTACCAAACATTAAACATCAGATCCCTCACCTTGTGCCCCCACCCATCATCCTCAGCTGCATTCCTTTTCTCTTCCAGTTTCTTACTCTCGACTTTGTTTCCTAATGCTTCTCCAGTCTCACCTCACTTTTTTACAACTCCCCAAAATGAAGTGCAGACCAACTCTACAACACTATTCCTCCACACAAAACCAGTTGACAGGAGTAAGGAATATTAGAGGCAAAGGCCACAATCTTTTCATCTTCCAAAGACAAAGCGATGATGTCTAAGAATTGGTATTTGCAAATGATACATCCTTGTCCAAAAAATATAGAGAAGGACAGACATTGCAACTCTAGGCCAGTTTATAAACAAGCATGAAGTAATAAAGACGAACCTGCGCATGTTTGATCATCATGTTTGATAATCTTGATGAGGCCACAGAAAGGATGAAGGGAGGAGGGGATTAAATCAATGTTTTTGTATATGGACTGTTAGAAGACAATTGTCAAAATTGAAATGAAAAGGAGCAGCATTCGTATAAAATTAGCTCAAGAAACAAAGAATTGCTGTGCACGTCTGTTTTCCAGACAGCAGGAGAGAGAGATAGTTCCAATAGTGCTGGGCCTAATGCTGTTTTTGATATCTGCGGACTGAGGTTGGGAGCTAATAGAAAGCCCTTTTAACAAAGTTTGAAATAAATGTGATAAAGATAAAGAATCTTTGTATAGAAGATCATTGAGACCAGAAAACTGGTGAGAATCTTTACTTTTATACCAAAATAACCACTGCCAGGAGCCAGATTTGAACCCACATCGCAGGGCTCAGAAAGCAGCATGCTCGCCATTATACCAACATAACCACTGACCTTACACAGTAACCACGATACTAGAGACAGTGTAAATCAGGAAATTAGAGCAATATGTTACAAATTTAAAGATCATGGGAGACTTTATCCTCATATAGACCGGGCAAACCAAATCGACAAATTAGCTTGGAGATAAATTCATGGAATGTATTAGAGATACTTTTCTTTTTCAAAATTATGTTGGGGAACCAATTAGGAAGTTTGCGGGTACGAGTAAGACTGAAAATAGGGTGTTAAATTTAAACAAAGTTGATTTAGGAGGTATGAGTGTTACATGCAAGCATTTGCTTTAGGAGCAGAAATAGGATATAAAGCCTTTCAAGCTTGCTGTATAACTCACCAAGACCATGTCTGATCTGATTGTGTTCTGAATTCCACATTTCCAGCTATCCCCAACAATATTTGATTCTTTTGGTAAACAAGAATAAGCAAACCTCTGCCTTAAAACATTTCAATGACCCCAGCTCCACCACTTTCAAAAGCAGAGTTCCAAAGCCACACAAACTTCATCACTTCATGTCTGTCCTAAAACAAATCCAACCAGTTTTCAAATCATGTCTCCTAGTCCTGACTTGCCGACGAGAGTAAGCATCCTTTCCGTGTCCACCTTGTCAAAACCCTTCAAGCTCTTCATACACTTCAAAAAAGTTACCCCTCACACTTTTGTGAACAAGCCGAGCCTGTCTAACCATTCCTGCGAAGACAACCTCCAGGCATCAATCTCCTAAAACTCGTCTGAATTGTCTCAAACCAATTACATCCTTCCTGAATTAAGTAGACCAAAAATGCATATAGTATTCGAGATATCATCTCACAATTATTGAGAGAAGATCATTGATGAAGTAGCTAAGGATACTTAGGCCTGGGACACCACTCTGAGAAGCTCCTGCAGAGCTATCCTGGAGGTAAGGTGATCTCCAACAACCACAACCACCTTCCTTTTTGCTAGGTATGGCTCTAAACAGCAGAGAGATTTCCTCTGGTTCCCATTGACGCCAGGTTTACTAGGAGTCCTTGATACCACATTCAGTCAAATGCAGCCTTGATGTCAAAGGAGGTCCCTCTCAAATCATCTCTACGATTCAGTTCTTTTATCCATGTTGAACCAAGGCTGTAATGAAGTCAAATGCTGAGTGACCCTGGTGGAACGGAAACTGTGCATCATTAAGCAGGTTATTGCTCAGCAAGTGCTGCTTGGTAGAGCTGTTGTTGACACATAATCATCTTTCCATCACTTTACTGATGATTGAGAGCAAGTCAGGTATGAGAAAGACACAAAGGATTCAGAGAATGTTTAAATGATTGGACAAGAAAATAGCAGATGTATTATAATGTGAGGAAATGTAAATTATCTATATTGATGGAAATAATGCTAAAGCAGAATACTTTTTAGAAGGCAAGGGACTACTAAATGTTGATATCATAATATATCGGGGGCTGGGGTAGCCTTTGAACATGAAACACAGAAAGATGACAAGAGAGTGCAGCAAACATTTAAGAAGACAAATAATATCTTGGCCTGTATTAGAAGGGTCTTGGTGCATGAGATTTAGGAAATCTTACTCCAATTAGACAGGTCCTTGGTGAGATCACATCCAAATTACTGCATACAGTTTTGATCACTGTATTGAAGGAAATATATATTTGTCTTAAATGGAGTAGATCAGATATGACTAAATTGATTGCTGAGAGGAGTAGATCAGATATGACTAAATTGATTGCTGAGAGGAGAGGATAGTCCTGTGAGGAGAGATTGAATAGACTGAATGTGTATTTTCAATAGTTTATAAGAATGAAAGTTGACCTCAATGAAACATAAAAGAATCTCAGCAAGTTTACCAGGGTAGACACTGAGAGATTGTATCCCCTGACTGGAGAGTCTCACACTAGGGTCTGAGAGTCAGAACACGGAGTCAGCCCATTCAGGCTGAGATGAAGGGAAGTTTAATAACTCATAGAGTCATGAATATTGGAATTCTCTACACTAGAGGACAATGGATCAGTCAATGGAAATATGACCATTAGAATTTTGGATGTGAGAGAATCAAGGGCAGAGAAGTTGCGTTAGTGCAAAACATCATGCATGACATTACTTAATGGCAGAACAGGTTCAATGAGGCAAATGGCCTGCTCCCTCTCCTTTTTATGTTCATAGGCCAATGAATGTAGGGAAGAGGTTTAGTGGTGATGTTTAAAAGCAGGAAGAGTTTAGATAAACTAAATGATAGTTGGAGGTTAGACAAACGGGGGCAGAGGTTTAAAATGATGGCAATATTATCAGCTTAGAACAAGGGAAAAACTTTTTAAAGTAATGAGTGCTTTAGGTTTGCCAAGTTAGATTGTTGTGTTCAACTGAAGCATTCAAGAGGGTACTGGATGATTATTTAGATAGAAATAGTGATCAAGGATATGGGGCAAAAGTAGGACTAGGTCATGATGCTGGTTTGGAGAGCTGATGCAGATATAACATAGAACATAGAACATTACAGCGGAGTACAGGCCCTTCGGCCCTGATGTTGCGCCGACCTGTGAAACCAATCTGAAGCCCATCTAACCTACACTATTCCATTATCATCCATATGTTTATCCAATTACCATTTAAATGCCCTTAAATTTGGTGAGTCTACTACTGTTGCAGGCAGGAATTCCACGCCCATAGTACTGTCTGAGTAAAGAACCTACCTCTGACATCTATCCTACATCTATCACCTCTCAATTTAAAGCTATGTCTCCTTGTGCTAGCCATCACCATCTGAGGAAAAAGGCTCTCACTGCCCACCCTATCTAATCCTCTGATCATCTTGTATGTCTCTATTAAATCACCTCTTAACCTTCTTCTCTCCAACGAAAACAGCCATAAGTCCCTCAGCCTTTCCTCATAAGAACTTCCCTCTATACCAGGCAACATCCTGGTAAATCTCCTCTGCACCCTTTCCAATGCTTCCACATCCTTCCTATAATGCAGTGACCAGAACTGTACGCAATACTCCAAGTGCGGCCGCACCAGAGTTTTGTACAGCTGCAACATGACCTCATGGCTCCGAAACTCAATCCCTCTACCATTAAACCCTAACACACCGTACGCCTCCTTACAATCCTATCAACCTGGGTGGCAACTTTCAGGGATCTATGCACATGGACACCAAGATCTCTCTGCTCATCCACACTACCAAGAATCTTACCATTAGCCCAGTACTCTGTATTCCTGTTACTCCTTCCAAAGTGAATCACCTCACACTTTTCCGCATTAAACTCCATTTGCCACCTCTCAGCCCAGCTCTGCGGCTTATCTATGTCCCTCTGTAACCTGCAACATCCTTCCACACTATCCACAACTCCACCGACTTTAGTGTCATCCGCAAATTTACTAACCCATCCTTCTACGCCCTCATCTGGATCGTTTATGAAAATGACAAACAGCAGTGGCCCCAAAACAGATCCTTGCGGTACACCACTAGTAACTGAACTCCAGGATGAACATTTCCCGTCAACCACCACCCTCTGTCTTCTTCCAGCTAGCCAATTTCTGATCCAAACCGCTAAATCACCCTCAGTCCCATGCCTCCGTATTTTCTGCAATAGCCTACCGTGGGGAACCTTATCAAACGCTTTACTGAAATCCGTATACACCACATCAACCACTTTACCCTCATCCACCTGTTTGGTCACCCTCTCAAAGAACTCAATAAGGTTTGTGAGGCACGACCTACCCTTCACAAAATCGTGTTGACGATCCCTAATCAAATTATTCCTTTCTAGATGATTATAAATCCTGTCTCTTATAATCCTTTCCAACACTTTACCCACAACCGAAGTAAGGCTCACTGGTCTATAATTACCAGGGTTGTCTCTACTCCCCTTCTTGAACAAGGGGATAACATTTGCTATCCTCCAGTCTTCTGGAACTATTCCGTTAGACAATGACGACATAAAGATCAAAGCCAAAGGCTCTGCAATCTCCTCCCTGGCTTCCCAGAGAATCCTAGGATAAATGCCATCTGGCCCAGGGGACTTATCTACTTTCACACTTTCCAGAATTGCTAACACCTCCTCCTTATGAACCTCAATCCTGTCTAGTCTAATAGCCTGTATCTCAGTATTCTCCTCGACAACATTGTCTTTTTCCTGTGTAAATACTGACGAAAAATATTCATTTAACGCCTCTCCTATCTCTTCGGACTCCACGCACAACTTCCCACTACTGTCCTTGACTGGCCCTAATCTTACTCTAGTCATTCTTTTATTCCTGACATACCTATACAAAGCTTTAGGGTTTTCCTTGATCCTACCTGCCAAAGACTTCTCATGTCCCCTCCTGGCTCTTCTTAGCTCTCTCTTTAGGTCCTTCCTGGCTAACTTGTAACTCTCAAGTGCCCTAACTGAGCCTTCGTGCCTCATGTTTACATAAGCCTCCTTCTTCCTTTTGACAAGAGATTCAACTTCTTTAGTAAGTTTAGCCTTTCCCCCAGCTATAACTCTTGTCCTGCGGTATATACCTATCCCTTTCCATCGCTAAAGTAAACGTAACCGAATTGTGGTCACTATCACCAAAGTTCTCACCTACCTCCAAATCTAACACCTGGCCTGGTTCATTACCCAGTACCAAATCCAATGTGGCCTCGCATCTTGTTGGCCTATCTACATACTGTGCCAGGAAACCTTCCTGCATACATTGGACAAAGACTGATCCATCTAAAGTACTTGAACTATAGTGTTTCCAGTCAATATTTGGAAAGTTAAAGTCCCCCATAACAACTACCCTGTTATTTTCATTCCTATCCAGAATCATCTTTGCAATCCTTTCCTCTACATCTCTGGAACTTTTCGGAGGCCTATAGAAAACTCCCGAAAGGGTAACCTCTCCTTTCCTGTTTCTAACCTCAGCCCATACTACCTCAGTAGACGAGTCCTCATCAAACGTCCTTTCTGCCACCGTAATACTGTCCTTGACTAACAATGCCACACCTCCCCCTCTTTTACCACCTTCCCTGATCTTACTGAAACCCTGGAACCTGCAACAACCATTCCTGTCCCTGCTCTATCCGTATCCCCGAAATGGCCACAACATCGAAGTCCCAGGTACCAACCCATGCTGCAAGTTCACCCACCTTATTCCGGATGCTCCTGGCGTTCAAGTAGACACACTTCAAACCACCTTCCTGCCTGCCCGCCCATACACTCCTGCAACCTTGAAACCTTATTCATGACCTCACTACTCTCAACCTCCTGTACACTGGAGCTACAATTCAGGTTCCCATCCCCCTGCTGAATCAGTTTAAACCCTCCCGAAGAGCATTAGCAAATTCGGGGGCCCCCCCCCCCCCAGGATATTGGTACCCCTCTGGTTCAGGTGTAGACCATCCCATTTGTAGAGGTCCCACCTACCCCAGAATGACCCCCAATTATCCAGGTATCTGAATCCCTCCCTCCTGCACCATCCTTGTAGCCACGTGTTCAACTGCTCTCTCTCCCTAATCCTCGCCTCACTAGCACGTGGCACGGGTAACAAACCAGAGATAACAACTCTGTTTGTTCTAGCCCTAAGCTTCCACCCTAGCTCCTTGAAATTCTACCTTACATCCCCATCCATTTTCCTACTTATGTTGTTGGTGCCTATGTGGACCACGACTTGGGGCTGCTCCCCCTCCCCCTTAAGGATCCCGAAAACACGATCCGAGACATCACGGACCCTGGCACCTGGGAAGCAACACACCAACCGCGAGTCTCTCTCGTTCCCACAGAATCTCCTATCTGTCCCCCTAACTATGGAGTCCCCAATGACTAATGCTCTCCTCCTCTCCCCTCTTCCCTTCTGAGCAGCAGGGACAGATTCTGTGCCAGAGACCTATACCCCATGGCTTACCTCTGGTAAGTCATCCCCCTCAACAGTATCCAAAACAGTATACTTGTTATTGAGGGGAACGGCCACAGGAGATCCCTGCACTGTCTGCGTGTTCCCTTTCCGTCCCCTGACTGTAACCCATCTACCTTTTTCCTGTACCTGAGGTGTGACTACCTCCCTGTAACTCCTCTCAATTACCCCCTCAGCCTCCCGAATGATCTGAAGTCCATCCAGCTCCAGCTCCAGTTCCCTAACGCTGTTTCCGAGGAGCTGGAATTGGGTGCACTTCCCGCAGATGAAGTCAGTGGGGACACTAGTGGTGACCCTTACCTCCCACATTCTACAGGAAGTAATGGTCCAAGTTGCCTCCTTTTGCACTTTTCTATTTTCCATAACATTTCCATGACTGAGGTTTAGAATAGACTACATGATGCAATTTAAAAATAGTATTTAAGAAGGAATTGGTAAGTACTTGATGGAGAAGCAAGTGAGTTACTGAAAATGAGGTTCAGATTTTCATGACAAGATGAATAGCTCAAGTTTGAGCATTTTTCAACCTCTGTATATGCCTCAGAAGAAAAGTCTGAATAATTATCACTCTGAGGGGATGGGTGGGGATCCGGTCAGCCCTGCTGATCAGGGTAGGAACTGAGTGCTGAAGTGAGCTAGTTAGGAGGCCTACTTCAGTTCTTTGGGAGTTTGACCCAATTATATTATACATTTTCGAGGTCATTATCCTTCTCCTATCACCTCTCACCTAGCCCTCATTATACCTTCATTCCAGTTCATTCCCCCAATTACCCCCCCCGTGGCTCTTGATAATCCACCAAACCAACTCGTAGCAAATCGCACATGTTTACCTGCACCGATCTCAGCGGCTGTGTGAAGATGAAATAAAACAAAGCTCTGAAATTCTAATATAGCTCTCACTATCCAAACTTCTATTTATACTCCACATCAAGACAGTTAATCCTTTAATAGGCACTTTAAACAAACAACCAAATATGAACATGCCTGTTGAGTGGTTACTTTGGGAAAGTGACCAGCATTCCTAAAAACTCTTAGGATAATGTCAGCAAGCCCACCATCAAACTGTAAAACAGATTCCACACTACCTGTCTGGTTAATCAAGTTTTTAAAACTCCCAATTGACACTTTGGCAGCTTGTTTTTTTTGTTTTCAGTTTTAAACAGCTGGAGATTTAAATATTGTAAGATCATGAGCTAGGGCTTTTCTCATTGGAATGAAGGAGGATGAGAGGTGACTTGATAGAGGTATACTAGATGATGAGAGGCAGAGATAGAGTGGATAGCCAGAGACTTCTTCCCAGGGCGGAAATGGCTATTACGAGGGGGCATAATCTTAAGGTGATTGAAGGAAGGTTTAGGGGAGATGTCAGAGGTAGGTTCTTTACACAGAGAGTGGTGGGCGTGTGGAATGTGCTGCCGGCAGTGATAGTGGAGTCAGATATTTTAGAGACTTTTAAGCGACTCTTGGATAGGCACATGGAGGATAGTAAAATGTAGGCTATGCAGGGTAGTTTGATCTTGATAGGATATTGGGTCGGCACAACATCGTGGGCCGAAGGACCTGTGCTGTGCTTAACTGTTCTATGTTCTATGAGGGGGCATAATTTTAAGGTGACTGGATGAAGGTGTAGGGGAGATGTCAGAGGTAGGTTCTTTACACAGACAGTGGTGGACATGTGGAATGCGTTGCCAGTGGAGTTAGATACATTAGGGCCATTTAAGCGAATCTTGGATAAGCAGATGGATAATAGTAAAATGTAGGGTATGCAGGGTAGTTTGATCTTAGAGTAGGATAATAGGTTGGCACAACATCATGGACTGAAGAACCTGTACTGTGCTGTGTTGTTCTATGTTCTATGTTCTATTGTCTATGTTCATGAGAATTTAAGCATATGTTGGCTGCTCTTCAAGGCTGTTTATGTCTCCCCCATGAAACTAAGATTCCACTATTGTATGTCAGGCCCTGTAACAGCTAAACAGCCTTGACGAGTTTGGGTTTCCATTCTGTGCGAATCATGCTCTTCTATCTTTCATGTACTGACAAAAATTGGAAATGTCAGAAATGAGAGAGTAGAGGAACTTCCACCAGTTTTGAAGGTCTGCAATGTCTTCCTGAATCTGCAAAAGTCTGGCTCAAAGACGCACGCTGAAAAGACTTGATAAAGCTTCAGTCAGGAAAAAAAGCCAAAGGCAAAAAATAGACCATGAAATGGCACAATTATTGTGTATTGATGGCATCTGCTTTCACTCCTTTCCACATTCTCTCCTACTGCCACATATATAATCCATCAGATCTGAATGGGTAGCATTTTGCCCTTTCTCAAACACCCCCACCAGATTCTCTTGAACTCATGCTTGAAATGATAACTCATTATTTTTACTCCTAGGCTGCTGGATCTGTAAGCAGAGGAACAACTATTCCTTCATACTGCAATATAAATGTATAAGTCTTCAATGCTACATGAGGTTTAGTTGTCACCTCTCATGACTGTGTTCCTTTTCAGAAGTGGGCTTCGTTTTCTGTCAACCCATTGATTTGGTTAAGAACGTGCTTCTCAGATTTGTTCCACTTCACTGTTCCTGAAATGAAATCAAGGCAATGGCATTTAAAATGCATCTAGTGTACAGCTGAACTCTGATTATAACATGTTTGTTTCCAAAGAGGATTTGTGAAAAACCTGCTCTGAGATAAGAATCCAAGTCATGAACATTGAACAACAAGGTGAAACAAAGGTAAACAAATGCCATAATCTGTAACAATTTCTCCAATCTTAAAATAAAATATTTTACAATGTTATTGAAGTGATCACACAATCTGCTATCTGTCTGGTATGCTTCTGGCTATATTTACTTTGCAACTGTATTCATTTTATATATTGATAAATGACGATAATCACAATGTCAGTTCATACTTCTTCCATATCAATTTTGCTCAATTTATGAAATTTATGCCATACTTCTGTGTCATTGTGTACTTCTCATAATTTTCTATATTGATATACATATTTAATACTGAAGTAAAAGTCTTGTACTATAATGTGAATCTATAAATATAATGCATGAAGAGAACAAAAGAACATATGAACATAAGAAACAGGAGCAGGAGCAGACCATTTGGCCCCTCAAATCTGCTGTGCCATTCAATAAGTTCATGAGGTTGTTGATGGGTGGGTAATGGAATAGGTGAGTGATACAGCAATCAATGGATAAAGCTGGGGCAAGAGTTGATAGGTTCTAGCATTTAGAGGTGCATTCACTGATCTTGATCACTTGTGGGGTCACTGAACATGTTGCAGCACTGTATCCAGCTCCTCAAGTCTCAACTCTGTGCTTTGACAGCCACTGCGTATGGATTTTCTCTGGAAGGCCTCCTCTTCTTATTTGCCACTGATAATATCTCTGATCCTCCCTCTTGCTCCACAAATGTGACAGTGCAGATTCAGAGAACACTGATAATCTCTGTGATAATCCCCAAAAGGACCCATGGGGAATCACTAATTAATCTCATTGTGGAGCTTTTTGAGTTCCCTTAGTAACAGGCTATGGCTACTCCAGCATATGCTGTTCTTGCTATCTCTAGAAAAAAGTAAGGTTGGGAGGCATTTTGCAGTGTTAGGGTCAGATGGTAAAAGGTGCAGGGAACAGGCTCTCAGTGGCCCTCCCCTCCACCCCCTGCTGTCAAGTCCCTCAAAAATCCACTGAGTGTCTTTAATCGAGCACCACTCCCAACCTACTCCATTCTGGAAGCTAACAAAGTCATTACTTGCCCACAGAAGGGTTTCAATTGATGGAATAATGTGAAGGTTGACCATGGCTCTTCCTAACAGTAACTTCACTCTGGCAGAAATAGGAAGGCAGAGAGACTTAGGTATATCACCATGTGACACAATGAAATGGCCTTCCTTCCTCCAAGCTCGCCAGCAGCAAAAGCAGAAGCTTCCACCCTTTGAGTTGCCAACAGACTTGACAACACTTGGAGATTTCGAAACAGGGAGAATAGACTGTTTTGCTCTTCAAGCCTGTCTATCAACTCAAATATGACTAATCCTTCCCTCTGTTTCATTTTCCTGCCTTTACACCTTGCCTTGTTGATAACCTTATCCTGCACAGATCTATCAACTTCCCTTTGAAATTTGAATTTTTCTTTATTCATTCATGGGATGTAGGTGTCACTGGCAAGGCTAGCATTTATTGCCCATCCCTAATCACCCAGAAGGCAGTTAATTCTCAACCACATTTCTGTGGGCCTGGAGTTACATGTAGGCCAGACCAGGTGAGGGTGATAGTTTCCTTCCCTAAAGGACATTAGTGAACCAGATAGGTTTTTCCCAACAGTCAACATTAGTCTAATGATGACCATGAAACCAATGATTTCAGATGTTTATTAAATTCAAATTCCACCATTTATCATGGCAGCATTCGAACCCAGGTCCTTAGAACATTACCAGGGTCTCTGAATTAATAGTCTAGCAATATTACCACTAAACCATCACCTCCCCTTTATCCACCACCCACCAGGTTTCAACTTGAATGTTTCAAAACAGGATGTGAAAAGGCGGTCCGTCATTTCATATAGATGTTCTGGTTCTAATTTGAACAGTTATCTTCCTTGCTTTATCATTTTGCCACTTTATGATTTAAAAGACCTAGAACTAGATCATCCTACAAATATTTCGCAGAAATGTTATGCAAACAGTGTTTATAGCAACTTCTATATAATTTAATCCTTTAAGAGATCAAACTGGCGAATCTGTGTTGTATCCATATCCACCATCAAAAGCTCATTCCTGAGATTCTGTATGGAAAGCTAAATGTTATACTTCAGTTGGGGTCTGATTGAGGCTCTGTACAGTTGAAGCATAATATTTTCACTTGTGTATTTGAACTCTCTTTGAGATAAAGGCCAATATCCCATTAGCCATTTTGATTACTTTTTGTACCCAAGTATGAACTTTTAGTGGTATTCCTGTAGTCATTTTGATACGGTATTTCTATTTGTATGATTGAATTCTTCTCTGTATTCAGGCCCACTGAATTATGGTGACTGACTGAATCAAATTCTGTTTCTATTTCATTGGATTCCATGACTTTTATTGAGGATTTAAGGATCTAATTCCTCAGCTCTGTTCAATTTTATTTTTCTGTTGTGAATATGAGATCAGTGGCCTTGCCTTTTAACTGACCAATTGTATAAATCTGTTTCAATGGGTGATGTACTCCAGCAGGTCATTCCACCTTAGAATCTTCAAAATAATCACAGGGGAGCTTATGTTTACAGTTACTTTAAAGAGACAGGTCCTGAGGTAAATACTTAATGCTGTCTGATAAATCCAGAAACACTCATTACTACATACAAAATACTTCGGAGCCAGGATACTTCTAATGGTGTAATATAATGAAGTTTGATAGATGAGAAACTAAAATGTAATAATTTTTGATCATTCCCTCTGTATTCATCTTATTCAATGTGTTTCCTTCTTTCTGTTTTGTTCTGCTTGTTTGATCTTATCGTGTTAATTTATTTTTACTGCTTAACCTCTCCTGCCTTCCACTTTTGTCCTTTTTGCACCTACCCTTCATATTATTTGGACTATTTACGATTTTTTCAAGAATCCCTCCTGGATGCACCTAACAATTTTCTCCCAATCCAAACCTCTGGCACCAAGGGAGACCCAGTCAATATATGGGAAGTTAAAATCAACCACAACAACAACTCTATTGTTCTTACATTTTTCCATAATCTGTCAACGTATCTATTCCTCTATCTCCTGCTGGCTAATGGGAGGCCTGTAGTACAATCCCATCAAAGTGATTGCACCCTTCCTATTCCTGAGTTCTATCCATAAAGCCTCACTAGATGAGCCCTCCAAGGTATCCTCCCTCAGTACAGCTGTGATATTCTCCCTAATCAGTAATGCAACTCCCCAACTTCTTTTGTAACCCTCTCTATTTTGCCTGAAACATCTAATTCTAGAACAGTAGGCTGCCAGTCTTGTCCCTCTCTCAACCAATTCATAGTTGTATGTATTATTCCAATATTTAAGTTCACCTGCCTTACCTGTCATGCTTCTCGCATTAAAACAACTACACTCAAGACCTCCAGTCCTGCCGAGTTCAGTAACCTCCCCCTTGTCTGTTCATCCTCTTAACTTTACTGGCTTTAGGCTCGAACTTCTCCTTGATCATCTCATTTTCTGAAATAAACATAAGGAATGCTGGAGAGCCTCAGTAGTTTGGCAGCATCTGTAATGAAAGAAATAGAATTAACATTTCAATTCTTCTAAACTAAGAAGTAGCACTGAAATTCTGAAGGTTCATACCACACTTGAAACATAAATGCTGTTTTTCTGTTTAGAGATGCTGCCAGACCTGATATTGCTACTCTATTTTGCTAATAACCATATAGTTACCGGTAAGCATTTAAAGCATTATTGAATATTGTGACATGTTTTACATCAGTATCAATTGTAACAATGGATAGAGGTTATTTCTGACCAATAATAACACAGTAATTCATACAATTTTAGGATTTGTGAGTTTTGGGGTTGTAAAACAAAATTGTAAACAAATGTCACGAACATTAACGCCCAGAAAATCAGCTTTATAAACATCAGCATTGCAGTGATAAATTGATTGGTACGCCCTTAGACAATTTTTTAGTGACCTTTGTGAGCCATGAGCTGCGACAAGGAAAAAAGATATATTTTTTTCAGAATTATTTCCACAATGAACACTAACTGAACTTCCAAAAATTTTTTCTTGAACAGGAACATGGAGCCTTTCACTAGTTATTTCTGGCTTATTAATGTTACACGTTTGTGAAGGAATGTGAGGAATGATGCTAAATTTGGAAAATAATCCTATAAAGAAAGAAAAATTCTTTCTACAGTCAGCGGATAATTTCTCAGTGATGTGTCAAACATTTAAATTGTTCTATCAAGCTTAGTGGTAGAATAATTGTGAATTCAGTATATCTCTGCAAACTGTTACTGAGTCATTTCATTCATTCCCATTGGAACTCAGAGCTACATTCCTTCCTATTACAGTTTCACACTTGCAGTTTAATTGCTTTGACCCAAACCAATTAAAGAAGACACAATCTCTTTTGTTGGTCCAAAAAAGAATGTGCTGCTCAAAAAAGATACGATAGCTCTTTTCACCCTAGCATATCTCAACCTTTTCAGAAACATGCATGTATTTAAAATACATTTAATCACAGGAGACAATAGCAGTGCTGAGGAACTTATCACAGCATTGTGTAATTCTGCAATTAACCACAATGTAAAACTGAACAACCATAAACCTTCCTGTTGCTGAAAGAAGAATGTCAAAACTAAGATACCATTTAACAACATGACAAAGATTTCATTAGCAGCCTGCGCTTCAAACCATTTTGTGACTCAAGCCACATTTTCTTGATGAAGGGTTTAGGCCCGAAACGTCAAGTTTTCCTGCTCCTATGATGCTGCTTGACCTGCTGTGTTCATCCAGCCCCATGCTTGTTATCCCACATTTTCTTGGGTTGGCTTTACAACATTCCTGTAAAAGATGCAGAAAGTGAGGAAGAGAAGGGAGGTTGGAGTTCTGAAAGTTGCAAAGGATATTCTCAGCTCATTGGAAATTGTTGTGGTCAATGGGCTGCTGCAGTGAAAACAAAATTTTTTTAAAAATTCTTAGCACAATGAAACAAAATGAGTTAACTTTCAAAAAAAATTTTGTTGAACAGTTGTGCAAAATAGAATCCTTCACTCATTATTTCAGCTTTTGTCTTTCTTGAAGATATTCTGCCTCAATTTTTTCTAGAAAGATGAAAGCAGCTATGTCTGGAACAGGAAACATTCAGAGGACATATTCTATATTCAGTTGCTATTACCAGCAATGAGAGTCTTTGGTTATTACAACAAAACCTGAAATAGAAACTCTGTTCATGCTGTTCCTCTCTTTTCCACAAGTCTCACTATTTCTCAGTCAGATCATGAGATGGCACAACTCCCAGAGGTAGTGAAAGAATGGAGTCGGGGCACTAACTATCCCTAGTCACTGCTATATTTTTGTGTTGTTACCAAACACAGATTTACCACTATCACACTGAATTAACATAAATCCAATTTACTTGAACATTTCAAACGGGTTTACTTAATAGATAAACCGATAGCTCACCATTACGGAGAAACTAATGTACACATCCTTGGTCCAGTATGGTGCTGTTTGGAGTCCTTATGGCTGCTGGTCATGTGGTGTCATCCTGGACCTTAGCTCATTACCATACTTAGCTGTTAAGCAATAACATGACATTCCCTTTCTTTCCAAGATAAAATGATACAGGTTAGCTGTGAAAAGATGTATACATTAGATGGTTACAAGATTATTTACACTGCAAAATATACATTGTAAAATTTACAAGTTTAAGCATGTAAGGATGGAATCTTCCCAGGCCCTAAACAATGTGGGCAATGGCGAGTCTATTGGGGAAAGGTGGAGAGATCAGAAGAATAAGTTTCTAGACGTAGAGAAAAGTAATCCAATTTTCCACCCAATGTTTTAGTGACAAGGTGGCAAGTTGGCTAGTAAGATGCTAAAGGGCAATTTGCATGTATTGACATTGTATAATTAACTCTTCACACTTTATTTGTGCACAGTTTGCTATTTTACCAGGTAGCAAGGTGAAACTAGATGGCAGTAATTCCTGACATGAAATTCTGAGTGAGTACCTGGTAGCTCCAAGCTCAGCAATTGGTCTTCTAGGCTGTCATCTTGGCCTGAATTCCCCAATAACTCAGTGTATACTTTACAGGCAACAACAGAGCTTGACATTAGATACACACCAGCCTCACCATACCATCATGCTCCATCTCCAAGTCACTTATAGTACAACTCACTACCCATGGGGACCTGGTGGCTCAATGGTAATGTTACTAGACCTAGTAAGCCAATATTCCAAGCTGATGTTTGGGGGACATGGGTTTGAATCTCACCATGGTAGATGGTGAAATTGGAATTTACCAAAATAATTCAGAATTTAAAAAGCTACTAAAGGCAACTGTGTTACAATTGTTGTAGAAACCCATGTAAGTTCACAAATGTTCTTTAAAGGAGGAAATCTGTCATCTACCTGGCCTGGTCTACATGTAACTTTAGTCTGTTTGCAATGTGGTTGATTCTTAATTGTCCTTTGAAATGGCCTACAAGCCACTCAATGAGCAATTCAGGATGGCCCACATCCCAATAATATATAAACTAAAAATGCAGCCTTTCAAAATAATGTTGGGGTTGGGGTTGGAGGAGAAGATTTAATCTTGGTACCACATGTACAATCCCTACTGTGTATGTTCTAAATGGTTTGTGCAGCATATATTTGAATCAGGTCAAAAATATGACAGGTCCATGTAGAGGCATCACATTGCACTCTTTGTCAGAGGCCTCCATTCCTCAAGGTTTTGCGGATGCTGTTTAAATTACATTTGTCGTGCTGTGATGGCAGAGTGATCACATGACTAAGAAATTGCTTTGTTTCAGATATTGCTGACCTAGGTTTATCCGAATCATCCCGAAGTCAGAAACCAAACTTGAAAGATTAACTCTTCTTTCTCACCACAGATGCTGCCAGACCTGCTGAGGTTCACCACCAATTTCTGTTTGTGTTTCATATTTCCAGCTTCCACAGTTCTTTGTTTTATTTTATCTCAGAAACTAATGTTATCTCTGTGTCCACTGCACTAAGAATGTCCACAGGAATGGATGAGAATGGATGGGTGTGGAAGCCCAAGACCAGGTCAACCTCCAGCAGATCTGGACCAGCCTCCTAATGTAGAGTGTCCAGGCATAGGTGCCCTCATGATGCAGTAAAAGTGTGAGAGACCTACAGTTGCTTTCTTCCATGGAAGACCATGCAAAAGAGAGAGAGGCAGTGATTTTGTTCTTCTTATACAGAAAGCACTCAGAACATTATGTTGTCATGCCCAGCATATCTGTAATGCAACACCTTCTTCCAATGAGGCCAACAAAGGCCGTAAGACAAATAAGATTCGACATTGGGTTTCAATATAGTTTATGTCTAGGGGTTCACTGTAGTACAATTCAAGTAGATGATGCTGCTGCTAAACCTTTGATGTTTTTCTCCAGGGATCTAAAGAATCTAGATAGATCCAGTGAGATAGATGATCCATGACAGTCACAGCATTGCACCTCATGGAAAAATGAAGACGTTCATCAGAGGGGACTGCAGCACAACAGCATCAGCCAAAGCAATTCAGGCAGGACCTCTTTGTCAATTGCCTTCTATGCAACTGAGATGCGTGAACTCATCTTATTTTGATGGCATACATTTTGATCCTGTTGAGGTTAGTATTCCTGTTTAATTCCAACCACAAATGCTGCTTACCAGTTTGATTTTTGTAATCTTTCCTGTTGTTTAATAGAAGTTAAGGTTACAAATATGATGGAAGCCTTAACAATATCTGATGCTTCCAGTCATGACAACGTTTCACGGTACCGTTGGCACTATAGAATGGAAAGTCTCCCTCCTTCACATTTTCCCTTCCATTTTGAGGAGTCTCCAATGGACTACACCTGGCCCCAGCTTCCTGTGACTCTTCCCATTTGATCTGCCTTGTAAGGGTCCTCTTTGGATGCAGCCCGTCTGTCAAGTAACTGTCTTCATTGACATTAGTGTGTGAAAATGACTTGAAGAGTGCTATGATTGTAGAAACAACCACTACCAGCTTCTGACTGCCATAAGCTACAGGGATCCCTGATTTATAAATGGCTGACTTATGAAAGCTTGTACTTCCAAATACGATCTCATACAGGCATGTAATTTTATAGATCTGACTTGTGAATTTTTCCTTCATATTGTCCTGCATTTTGTTCCAGCTTGCATACAAAACGACACAGTAACGGACTCAGGAACAAAACCCAATCACAACCCAGGGACTGCCCACATTCTGTCTCGGCCTATCCTTTCTATAACTGATTCTAAAGGCCTGATCAGTGAAAAATGGCAGAGGCTGAATCACTATTGAGTCTTAACAAGAAAAGGCACTTGTCCTATCAGCAAGAATGTAATAGCAGGATAACAATAGGTAAAAGCTACAATGGATTGTAACATAAATATTAAGTCTTTCAGGAGCCAGAGACAACACATCTGACACCAATATAATCTAGAGTTAGGCTTCTCTGATTCCCACCTAAGACTGTAATATTTTCAGATCAGGTGGAACCTAATGCAATCTTTAACTTTAACCCTGTCCAAACCACGCCCTTACACAACAAAAACAATTCCCTCATACAATCCTCACTACAGCCTTGGTCATCTTCTTGTTAGTTCTTTGTACTGCTAAACTGAGTTTACCACAGTTTCTTCCACTATGCAACCTGCAAAACTAGCATAAGTTTACATACGGAGTGAAAAATTAAGGACAGTTAGCAATTAGCTTTCCACAAATATCAGTTACTTTGTCTTTATCAGAAACCAGGTGACAATGTACAATTTGCCTTCAGGATTACTGTAATGGGAATTCATCATGTTGCAAACTGACCCCAATGGGAGGCACAGTGGCTCAGTGCTTAAGACTGCTGCCTAATAGTACCAGGGATCTGAGTTAGATTCCACCCTCGGGTGACTGTCTGTCTGGAGTTTGCACCTTCTCCCCTGTCTGCATGGGTTTCCTCCGGGTGCGCCGGTTTCCATCCACAGTCCAAAGATGTACAGGTTAGTGTCCAGGGATGCGCATACTCATTGGATTAGCAATGGGAGATGCAGGGTTACAGGGATAGGGTGAGTCCGAGTGGGATGTTCTTCAGAGGCTCCGTGTGGACTTGATGGGCTGAATGGCCTGCTTCCATACTGATGGGAATGAATGATTCAATGTCACAATGTTCAGTTTTACAGAGGGGAGGGAGGGACAGAAGTGCAAAGCATAAACATCAAGTATTGCCCTTAGCTTCAGAGTATGCTAAAAAACTATTTCATGATTTCGGGTAGAAGAGACCTGAACTACTTGTAATACATGAATGGTAATAATTTCTAATTGCAAATATTCTCCATTCACCAGAGAAGATCAAATTTTGAAAATAAATCTCATCATTATCTGAAGTATTTTTAAATCCCTTTTATGCAGAGCAATGAAATATAAGCAATTCTGGCTGCTACACACTGGAGAACTTTCTGTTTTAATTATAACATCATCAGATGATTTGGAAAAATTGAATTTATGTTTTGTGTATGCTGGCTTGTCTTGGCTGCTTTGTAAATGTTGTAATAGTTACAAATTATAGCGAATACAAAGAGTATTTTAAAAACTACTTCACCCTGACTTGAAAAAATTCATCAAATCTGCCAACTTTTCCACTTTACTGCTCTCTATCTGTCCCTTTACATTTCTTTATGCATGTATCTCCAAAGCTAATTGTTCACAAGTCAGGAAATGAAACATTGAATGATTTCAGGAGGTGAATTAAACTACAACAGTCTGCGGAGGAAAGAAAATAATATTGGCTTTCTGTGTCACACAGACAGCTTAAGCTGAAATGTTCAACTTGTGAAGGAGTCCCACCAGAAATAACCTGAGCAATTGAGTTTATTTGACATGGTGGAGAGTAATCAAGAGGGAAATAAAACACTTGATCCTTTTAAAAATACATTGTCAACAATAAATTTAGAAGTGTGCATTACTCAGCTTTACCAACAGAAATGAATGCTATGCTCAGAGATTTTAGGCCAACTAAGGAATATTTTGCCCTCATCCATGCATTTATATTAGTTTCATCATATTATCTGTATAATATAGACCTTTCTGGCAATATGAAGGTATAGTATTGCAATATCCTCTATTTGATGACAAGAACGGGCAGGCAGGACAGTGGAGTTGAAATTCACATCAGCAATGACCATGCAGTGTCCAGAGGTTGAATGGATTTCTCCTGCTCAGATATATTATACATAAATAAGAGTGTGTACTTTGGAGGAGAAAACTTCCAACAGTGCTACTTATCATGGTTCTGAAAATCTGATCCATGTAAACCATACACGTCATGATGTTGTTACAAATATGGAATTCAGAAAACAGCTAGGCATTTAGACATAATAGGTACTGCAGATGCTGGAGAATCCGAGATAACAAGGTGTGGAGCTCGATGAACACAGCAGGCCAAGCAACATCATAGGAGCAGGAAAGCTTGACGTTTCGGGCCTAGACCCTTCTTCTGATGAAGGGTCTAGGCCCGAAACATCAAGCTTTCCTGCTCCTATGATGCCGCTTGGCATTTAGACACCTTTTTGAACTTAAGGAAAAACAGAGTGGCATAGATAATGGGGGATGGTGTGACCATGCTAATTCTACTTGATGACAAATCCATGTGCTCTGGTAATAAACCCTGTAGAGAATCAGTTGTCCACTTTCATACCTTTAAAGAGCTGGTTTTCTAGATGCAGAGTCGAAAACTCAAAGAGGGAGACAGAAACTGATACTGCGATGGAAAGCCAAGTAAAAGACAGGTTTCATGTTAACCACCAAGCAGGAGACAGGCAAGAACTGGCTTAAAGAGAAACCAATTTATGGTCATCAGTTCGGCTCATAGTACGATACATCTGCACTTTCCAGAAGCAACACATATAAATACTTAGGGTTCTGTTTTGTATGTGCAAAAAGAATTTCTGCATACACAGAAACACAGAAAATGTTGCAGCACTGGGCTATTCGGCCCATCGAGCCTGCACCACCATTCAATATGATCATGGCTGATCATGCAATTTCAGTATCCTACTCCCACTTTCTGTCCACACTCCTTGATTTCTTTAGCCCTCTTCAATATATGTAACGAACTGGCCCCAACAGTTTTGTGCACATATTGCACCTTCTCCTTTACAATGGGACCATGGAGACAGCCAGTCACTGCTGCATTCCCATTGCAACACACAGTGCAATGAGAATTTATCTATCTGGAATGAAAATTGATGGTCAACTATTGCTACTGCATCTTCATGCCAATGAGGACCTAATCAATCAGTACCCTCTTCTCATGCTGCATAAAATTGTGCCCTTTTTTCAAGTCTGTTTCTTGTTTTCTACTTCTGTTGAATGGAAGATGAGAAACTTCAACCTGTCCTCTTTAATCAATATTTAAATTGTGTACTACTAATTATTCAATGGCCTCTAAAAATAAAGACCCTGTCCTTGCCTCTGACAACAATCCATCTCTCGACCATCCCCACCCTGTAACAAGAAGATAAAGATGACAAACAAAATCAGAAATTGCTGGAAAAATGCAGCAGATCTGGCAGCATCTGTGGAGAGAAATCAGAGTTAACATTTCGGATCCTGTGATCTTTCTTCAGGACTGAAATGTTACCTGTACTTTTTCTCCGTGAATGCTGCCAGACCTGCTGAGTTTTTCCAGCAATTCATAATTTTATTTCTGATTTCAGCATCTGCAGTTCTTTATTTTTTTTTTACTGCAGGATTCCCCAAACATTAGGCAACCATGTCAAACTTTAGGACCCAGAAGCTTCCAGCTTCTGACTGGCTAATACCTCAGGCAATCATGTGTTGAGGGCTGTGATACAGCAAGATTCTCATGCCACCTGTCAGCTGTTAATAAGCTGTCTGGCAAGTGATCTCAAGAGTTCTCTTGTTGGTGGGAGTGGCATGTTGGTCATCACGAAGCATGACCATCCTCCACCCTAAGAAAAAATAATGAAAATTTTGTGTCCTAAGAGTTTTTGTGCGCGTCCCAAACAGGAGCTGCACAGCTTTTGGTGTTTAAAGTTCAGTGCCAGTCTGCTGAATGGAAGTATGGATCTGGTCCATTGTTGAAACTCTGGGAGAACAGCAAGGCAGAATTTTGGTCAGTCCAAAGAATGTCTATATGCTGTATCCTCAACTGCACACATAGTACCCCTATTATAATTGTAGGTGGATAGCTCATGGTTTAAGGGGAAAAAGCAGTCCAACCAAATGCTGGTATAACACAAAGCAAAGCATAATCACAGCCCAAAACTCAGGCCCCAATATTGAGAATTTCTAAGACCCTTGCTGGGTCAAAGATGATTACAGGTCATTGATTTTTAATCTTTCCAGAGCTTGTGTTAATAAGCAAATAATCCTTCCTCTAATTGATCTAACTTGTTAACAGTAACAGCCATCATTAGACCCTGAATGTAATTTCCAACCGGTGAGATTTCTATTGACTCAAATGGATATTAAAACGTTAAGTGTCCAAACCCCGCTGGACACTTCCCTAAGCAGATGGCTCACCTGATTCCCCTGTTCTGGAATCTTCAGGATGGCACACAAAACAATACTTTTCAGAGTATCTCAGAGCATGTGACAATAATGAATCAAACCAATCAAATCAAATGAAGAAAACCCTAGCAGAAAGGAAATTCAGGAACAACAAGGACTTTCCACTCTCCGGTCCCTTGAATTTAAAGTTCCATATATAGCCAGAAAACACATTATGTTCATAATGTTTTACAGGTCAAAGAGTACTTGGATTTAGTCTGTTCATTCAATATACATCTTACATAAATAAAGTCATCTGTTACTTAAAGCCTGTGCCTAGCTTATCCAGTTCATCATCAATAGCTAAAGGAGAGTAAGTAGCAGATGAAATATTCCAGTGCATCAAGTAAGGACTCTCCAATAAATCTCTGATTTATGTTATTATTTAACTTGATTTTGGTCTTGAAAAAAGATACACTTTGGATCGCAAGGGCTGCACGGCCTGCTCACAGGAATGTCTGACCTTGAGAAAACATCAGAAGCAAAATCACAGATATATCTCACCAATCTGTTGGAAATAAGAAGACATTTTAAAACTGGCCTGTGAGGTTCTTACACCCATTCATCTGAAAACAAGCCCCAGGGAGTTGATGGTAAGTTTCAATGTGGGAGGCTTGTTTTGTTCAGAAATACGTTTTCTATTAGTAAAAAAGGTTAGTCTCCATAATATCACTGCTCTTGTGCCTCTGTATCATGGCTATTTTTGGATTATTAATTTGTGCACAGGACAGAGGAGTTCACTTCCATAAATATTTGTTGAAGATTATACAGTGTATTCTTTTATTGTAGATATAGGACACGGTTCTCATATAACACACTTCAGATTATAATCACTGTTACAGCTGCCTACAGTCCGTGCTGAATGGTGTGGCAGGTGGACTGGAGCACTGCAATTGGTTGGCCTGCTTCCAGCAAAATGGATGAGTAATTATTAAAGACGATGCTCGGGGTTTCAGTGCTGGGCTTGGCTAAAGGCCAGAGCCAGTGCATTTGTCCCTGTTTCGGAATAACTGGAAACTTGTTGCAACATCTCAGATTTATGGAGCAGACTGTGAAGTTGAGATTCCTGCCATTGTGGCAGCCAGAACACATGGCGAAGAACTCTAGCACTGTATGACCTCGGTGCCTCATGGGAAACGTTAGAAACAAAATCGCCTTTCGATGAAACTGCTATTAATCAGGGAGATCCAAAAATTCCTTTCTCGAATATTTGAGGATGATATGAAACCAATTAGACTTTTGTGCTGCGGATGAAATGTGAGTAAAGTTGTTTGAATTTGTATTCAATTGAATTCAAATGTGCTTAGACAAGTATAGGTCACACATGTAAGCCACTGTCATGAGGAGAATATTTAGTTCCATTGGCTTTCGGGTCCTTAGATGTTAATTTCTCTATCCACCACCCTCTATTTTAGAATTCATTTTTCTTCTCGCCTTTTAGGCTACTTCTATCACTAACTGTTCCCCATCCTGTGATTTAAAGAAATCTGCACTTCAGTATAATGATGATGTATTAGAGTGGCTAGTGAAACTTGTATCAACAGTGCAAGTGGAAAGCTGCAACCACTCTACCTCTGTAGAATTGGAAAGATTGCAATGCAGTAGCACAGCATGGACAAAATCGCATTGCTCACCTGTCACACCTATTGTCTTTATACAAATAATCTGTAATAAAGCAGTATATGGGAACAATAATAAACATATTGTATTAATATCTTTGAAACTTGATTATTTTGTTCCTTTATGTTTAAAAAGATTCCAATCTCTATATCGTTAATAGTTGTTTGTTAGTGCAGATGTGAGAATTGCTAAAAACAAGTCCACTTTATTAAAAGCTTGCATCTTGCACTAATCAGGACAATTTGCAAGAAAGTAAAAAGAACAGGAGAAGGTGGTTGAATAATTGGCAAGCAGCCTGTAATTGGTAGCGTATTACCAGGGAGAATGCAACAGTTAATGAAAACTGACAGTTAACTGCCAAGCTTTGTATAAATTTCAAACCAGGCAAGTCAACTCTAATCGGCCAGGACAGTAAAAACAGAAAAAGCGTGCATACGCACTGTGCCTCTTTCAAATCAATAAAGTAGTCACTCAAAGAGAATCAACTTCATTCCTCAGAGCACAGTTGAGTTACCCTGCTTAATCTCTGTGTTAGACCAAGTCTTAATCTATTAATATGTGAGATTTCCAAGATAAATATTTAAGTAAATTCTGCATATCTGATCCAATTTCTGTCACTTGATTATTGGAGACATTTATTGGGGGTTCTGACAGCAGAAATCAGCCAATTAAAAGTTTTAACTTCCCAGGCAATTTCCAAGTGTGTCTGTGTATTGCAACCTCTGCTGGATCCTGCCACATATCTCCAAAACTATGCCACATCCCCAATGATCCCAATATCAGACAATTTGTCATGTTTGTTCCTTCATGCTAGCTAGGTCAGATTTTTAGACTCTCCTATTTTACTGCATGAGAGTACGCCTTGACTGTACAGACATCAGAGGTTCTAGCAGAAAGTCCATCATTAACAGGAGATAGAAGACAATGTGGAAGGACAGCAAGAAAGGAGGATAGTGGGAGCCTATGGCACAGCTTCTTCAGAGTCATTTCACTAAAGGGTGAGCTGCTGTGCTACAGTAAAGCACTACACTCATTGGAAGCCCTTCCATGATATTCCCCCTTATTGTGTTCTGAATCGTAGAAAATGTACAATGTCAAAGTGGCCAATATGCCCTGTAGGTTTGTGCCAGTCAATGAAGAACTGCCTTACCTAATCCACATTCCTGCACTTAACTACAGGCCTCACAGGTCACCCCTCTTCAAGTAGAGATTCAAGTAATTTTTAAATGTTGCAGGGTTTTCTGATTTACTACCAGTTCAGGTAGGATGTTTCAGGTCCCTATTGCCCTCTGGGTGAAAGAAACATTTCCTCATCACCCCTATTATCCTTTCTCTGCACAGATGCTGCCAGAGCGGCTGAGTTCCTCCAGCAGTTTCTATGCTGGTTTAAACTGTTGGGTTCAGAATTAGTTTTGTATGAAAACTACATTGTTGCAAATTCAACTCAACATCTCTCTTGATCCTATAGGAAGGTCACTGCAATTTATAATGACAAGGTCAGTCTGAGCCAAGAACAAACTGTTAGTGGTATCCATTGATATTCATAAGCACTGAAATTCTTGCCTCTTTTCCCGAGAAACCTTAAATAAAATCATCACACATTGTGGTGTTTCTTGACTTTTGGAACAAGTATACCGTGCTCATAACTGCCTTTGTTTCATTTCATTAATTGCAAATTTCTCTACTTCAAGTGTCCCATATGTCTTCCTAACTACCCTGTTAACCTGTTCTGCAGCTTTAAGGGATCTGTGGACAAGCAATCCAAGATCTCCCTGTTCCTCTGAGCATCCTAGTATCCTGCCATTCATTGAGTACGCCCTTGTCTTGTTACTTCTTCCAAAGTGCATCTCCTCACACCTCACCTTGCTCACCTTACTCCCAATGAATACCAGCCTAGTTAATGATACCCATATCCCATGAATAAATGTCTAAAATTCCAGTGATTTTGGAAGAGAATACTGACACTTTGACTTCAAGGAAAGAATTGTGTTATAAGCAAGCAGGTAATTTTTAAAATCGGCCTGTTCAGAAATGTTATTACACACCCATGGAGCAGGTGAGTCTTGAACCCAGGCCTCCCCGTTCAAAGGGCAGCACAGTGGCTCAACGGTTAGCATTGTTGCTTCAGAGCACCAGGGACCCAGGTTCAATTCCAACTTTGGGTTATTGTCTGTGTGAAGTTTGCACATTCTCCCTGTGTCTGTGTGGTTTTCCTCTGGTTTCCTCCCACAGTGCAAAGATGAGCAAGTTAGATGGATTGGCCACGCTAAATTGTCCGTACTGTCCAGGGGGTGGTTTAGCCACAGTAATAAATGGGGATAGGGTGTGGGGCTGGGGCTGAACGAGATGCTGTTTGGAAGGTCGATGTGGACTTGACGGGTGAAACGGCCTCTTTCCACTCTGTAGGTTTTCTGTGAAAAGTAGAGACACTATCACAGTGCCTAGCACATGAACCCTGGTCAAGAGCAAACATTTCACCATCTTTAAAACATTTCCTCTGCTGTCAAGTTGCCAACTCCAAAGCAGCAGTGGGACAGATCTGAAATAGGTCACACAGGGAGCAGAATTTAAAGATACAGTTGGAAAATGAGGACCAACAACATCAAGAAGTTGGAGTCAAGAAAATAAAAGAGCCAAAGTATTTTCTTAATGCCATAGGTACAATACAACGTAGCTTAGAAAAAATCATTTTCCATAATGAGATGCTATCATTCTCAGAAGTAAATGAATTCCAATATTAAAAAAAACTAACATTTTGCCAAGAAATGATCTGCTTGGATCAGGATTCTTGTTAATTTTGGATTCAAGTTGCCCATTTGCAGCCCTTTGTCCCACAAGCCATGTCATCATTCAATCAGCAAATCATTTGAAATAAATCCGCCTGAAAACATTTAACAAAACTTGCACTTTACACACAAGTGATTAGATTTCAAACATGTGGTTCTGTCTCTGGGGGAAACACAGTATTTAGCATGTTCAGCATTAAAATACAGAAAATTGGCATCAAAAATTCTTTACAATGGGAGTGAACAGGAAGCACTCAAAGTTGATGAAATTATATCCTTGGATCAGCCGTATAATTATGCAGAGATGAGGGTACAAAGAATTTTACACGAGGAATGTCCACGCCTTCTTACTTTGACATTAAAATTATCAAAAAAATTTAGTTGCAAGTCCAAAGCTGTTTTCCGTCATTTAAGAATTTAATTCATGTCCCTAAATGGCTTTTTTCAGCAGAAACATCTTATGAATTGAGATAACAAAATCCAGCTACCAATGGGAGGGGAAACTTCTGAGTTTATTGGTGTGTTGGTGATTTAGAGGGAAGTTATGGGAAATTTGCAAGATCTACACTACAATATTTTCAATGTTTTCAATATTTTCAGTATATACAATGTTCTCCATTCTGACACAAATTGCTTTACAAGATGGAAGGAGATGGCTAACAGGTAAACTATTCCCCACCGTCCAGCCGATTCAGTGAATTTTTGATTCTTACCATTGCTGGGGTCCATAACATCAATTGTCCACATGGCAAATTAGCTAAGTGGCTGTTCTTTGTATCAGATTACACTTTAAGAGAGGAGGTTGAATCCCTCTATGTTGGGACAGAGGGGTGGGTTTAAATTAGCCAAACTCTAAAACCCAAAGGTAATCTGTTGCAAACACACCTACCTCTTCTTAAACTGCGGCAGGTTTTGGTGTGTGTCTGCAGTCCCCTTGGAGGAGCCGATCAGTGAAATCAATATTTAATTTAGGTTGATTTAATGACATCTTTGTTGCCATTTCAATGTAATGAACAGGTCTCCTGGAGTTCAAGAAACTCAACGATAAAATGAAAGTGAATTTGAGCAGCATTTCATGGGGTTGGTTAAAAGTCAGGAGTTCCCATATTAATAAGATATAGGCCAGAATCTTCCCAGGTTTTGACAGATGGCAAGCTGCGTCACATTTGGGGAAGTGAATGTTTCCTAAAGGCTTAGTGAGTTTTCTCACATTATCTTATCAAACCTCAGAGATAGTAAGAACTGCAGATGCTGGAGTCAGAGACAACACAGTGTGGAGCCGGAGCAACACAGCAGGCCAGGCAGCATCAGAGGACCAGGAAAGCTGATGTTTCAGGTCGGGACCCTTCTTCAGAAATCAGAGTGAAGGTTATCCTGCTTAACTGAGGTCTTCTGATAATCGTATCAGAGATTAAAGGTACTGCAGATGCTGGAGAATCCGAGATAACAGGTATGGGGCTGGATGAACACAGCAGGTCAAGCAGCATCATAGGAGCAGGAAAACTTGACATTTCGAGCCTAAACCCTTCCTGAAACGTCAAGTTTTCCTGCTCCTATGATGCTGCTTGACCGGCTGTGTTCATCCAGCCCCATGCTTGTTATCTTCTGATAATCGTGACAGGTTCCCTGGCCTTGTGTAATATCAGCCAGGTATGTCTGACTGAGCGAGCAAAAAGGCAAGGCTTGAATGCTACCAGCATCCAGGTAGCTTCAAGTGAGAGATGACTGTGACAATGATTGAAAAACCTGGAAATGAGACCTGCTCCATTCCACAGCTGAGGACGTGTTTAAACAAACAAAAAATAAAAAGTGCCAGAGAAATTCAGCAAGCCTTGCTGCACCAATGGAGAGGGAATAGAGTTCACATTTTGATACTGCCAGACATGTTGTGTTTCCTTCTGTTTTGCATTTCTGACCTTCAGCATCCACGGGACTTTGCTTTTATTTCAGCGTGAGTGGAGAGGTATGTGCACTGCAGGAAGTAAGCATGTGTGCAACTGTATTCACCTCTCCTGACCTGGTTAGATCATTAACTTACTTCCTGCAGTAATCTAGGTGTGTGCTGTTGCTGAGATTTGGCAGCTACTTCTATTTGCACCTTAGACAGACAAGAGACTTCTTCTTCCCGTTGCTGGAGAAGATGAAGTCTTTCTTGCTCCCTAGTTGTTCATTAAGAGAATTTCTACTGAAAGTCTTGGAACATTCTGTTTCCATGTTTGAACTTCACTGTCTCTTTCCAAATGTTTCCAACTCCTTCAAATTCCATCATTCAATTTGTCCTTTAAATTGTTGAGATCGATGCTTCCTCTAATTTCCTTTCTAAAGTGTGCAAGTGATTTATTTAAGTCAGTGGAATCCACTTCAACATTTTTGTTTGTCTAATGGATGGAAAACCGTTCCTGTAACTGTGACTTGGCACCAACGTCACCAGGCAGCTGCCAGGACCTTGTCTCAGTTGAGCCTTGTCTCCGTTGGAGTGAATGGGTTGTGGGGGAGGGGCTTCACACTGCCAGGGATGTTGTAAAATTGTCCCTAATTCTGCAAATAAGAAAGAACGGTCTTAACAATGAGAATTTGTGGTCCACCTCTGTGGAACACACAGCCAATGCATTGCTAAACCCACCCCTGGGACCTTGAAGTGTGATAGGAACATGTCTCATTTAGACTCTTCCCTTATTTTTATGGTTCTCCACCCTGCTGCGTGCCCCCCCCCCAATCATATCCCCTCCCACTATCTCACAACCCACCACATGGCCCAGGAAAATGGAAACCCAATTGTCCACAAGGAACTTAAGTGTGAAAGACATCATGACTCATCCTTTACAAATTCTCAATAATGCCAAAAATGCAGTGGAAAGGGTTTTTCACCCAGTGGGTTGGCATTTGAGGAGACTGGAAGGATTAATGACAGTAAGCTTGGGTAATTAGATTTGTGGCTCCATTAGCACTGAGGTTGCCATTTTAAACCTTCTTAAATGGTTAGGATGCTACCAGCATCAAACAGCTGGCTTCACAATTCTACAAATGCTCCCTTAAAGTGACGGATCAATCCGGAGATGTACTTCTGAATCAACAGAAGTTCTGGAAAGAAGAAAAAATCAGATTACTACCAGCCAAAACGTACCCTTTGGTAGCTTCACTGAGCTATCAAGGACAAGCAGAGCATCCAGTCTACCCAACAGTGCGCAACATGAAGCACCACTAATCAAGAATACATACCTTGCTTAATGTTATTCCACAAGAATCAACAATTGTGTTGTGAGAGGTAAAAGGTACTGCAGATGCTGGAGAATCCAAGATAACAAGGCGTGGGGCTGCATGAACACAGCAGGCCAAGCAGCATCATAGGAGCAGGAAAACTTGACGTTTCGGGCCGAGACCCTTCATCAACAATTGTGTTGTGACTGGTTCAGGTTAACAAACTCGACACAGATCACACATACAATTGGACAGATTTCAAAGTGTTAATACACATGACAATTTTTACCTTTTTTTTTGGATTGCTGTTCATTCTATTTTAAGAATGGAAACTGTTTTGGTTGTAATTTCCATAAATCTGTGGCGTGAAAGTGGAAAGAATAAAAGTTCCATTCTGTGAATAAAAGACCATTCACATGTTCTAAATAGGTATGGAAAAAAAAAACCCACTGATGCTTGTTTTAATTCAGAAAAATGCTCCCAGATTTTAGCTTCCTCAGACTCTTATATTTGAATAAGGATTGTTCTTTAAAATAATACTTTAAAGAGGCATTTCCCTGTGCACTGATAATTTTTTGGCAATCATACTGTTCCAAAACACCACTGTAGTACACTAATGTCGCCTCCCGTGGGAAGTTAATTCAATGTGTCAAATTATAATTCTGTCCTTTCAAACTTTAAGTGTTCATTGTCAATGGCTTTATTTTAAAACTTGTTTTAACTTTTCAACTCTCAGATTTCATCAAGGTGATAGATGCTACTATGCAATGAGAAAATACTTTGCACTTTTGACTCCCACCCCAGCAATAATATCAAGTACTCTCAGCTCAGATAAATCATGGGATTAAAACCTCAGTAATGAGTTGTAACTTCCAACCTCAGAAGAGCTCATGAACCAGTGTCATTACTGTTTAACCTCCTAACATCAGTCATTCATACAGACTGTTCAAGTCAATATAGCTATAAATTCATCTTATAGAATTATATACCATCTGTATTCAAACACTTGGAAGTAAACAATGAACCTGTTGGTACAAACAACAATCTTTTTGTAGTGAAACTGTCATGAAAAATACCAGATTTACTCAATAGATTCAACTGGAGTTCTAACTGGGTAAGATAGATAAAAGCTATAAACGTGGGGAGAGTGAATACTTAAGTCCTACTGAATAAACGTCTATTCATTTATTACAAATGATGAGCCAATAGTGAAAAGCCAGAAATTCTTGTTATTTCTGTGGGATTCATTAGTAATAACCACAGCTTATATTTATATAGCATCTTTAAAATTCAAAGGTCCACAGGGTCCATCCAAAAGCATATTATCAGAGTATTACAATGCAAATGCGTCATTGAATGACATAAGGAAATAGGACAGGTGACCAACATCATGGTCAAAGAGATAGATTTTAAGGAGTGTCTTGGATGAAGAAAGAGAGGTAAGGAGGCAGAGAGGTTGCAGATAGGAATGTGGTGGAGAAGCTAAAATGAGGGATGCTCAAGGTGCCAGAATTAGAGGAGTGTGGATATCTCAGAAGGTTAAGGGGATGCAGGAAATTACTGAACTGGAAAAGGTGCAGGACATCGAGGAACTTGAAAACAAGGATGAGGATTTTAAAAGCAAAGCCTGGCTCAACCAAGAAGCAAGTCAGCAAGAATAGGGTGAACCTGATGTGAAACCATGGGACAGCCAAAGTTTGGATGACCTCGGGGCAAACATTAGCATCCAGGATGTATATTAGATTAGTCATCTGGAGGTAATGTAGGCCTGGATGAGGATTTCGGCAACAGATGACCTGGGGCAGGGGTGGAGTCAGGCAATCTTATAGACTTGGAAATAAGGTTTTTGGTGATGGTGTGTGTGTAATTAAAAACTCACCTCAGGCTCAAATGTTACACTAGGTTTGAGAATAGTCTAGCTCAGCCTTAATTCACCGAGAGATAAGATTGGAATTGATGCCTATAAAGAATTAAGTGTATGCCAAGATTTAAAAATTTTGGCATCTTCCAAAATTTAAGTGGAGGATATTGCAGATTGTCCAGCAGCGGATGTTTTGTGAGCAGTCAGATCACTTGGAACTGATCAAAGTGTCAAGAAAGGTGATGGTGATCTGGACCTCAGTGTCAGTAATGTCCATGTGGAAAAGAAGGTGTTTTCAGCTGATGTCACCAAGGGGATACCTGAAGTTGATTGATAATAAGGCCAAGAGATATATTCTTGGTCAATGGTGGGGAAAGAGGAAAAGAAACTATCACTCATGAACCTCTGGCTACAGTTAGGTCTATTAAAAATAACCACAGGCAGGTGCAATCCCACTTACTTAGTGAATGACTATGAGAGCAAGATGGTGCAATCAACAATATCAAAGACTGTAGGATGGTCAAACTAAGAAGAGATAGTTTACTTTTATCACAGCCACAGCATGTTTTAGTGACCTGTTATCACGAGCCACTTTAGTACTTGATCATGTGCTAAAAACTGAAAGGAAGAATTCAAATTTGAAAGTTTCAGAAAAGAATAGCACAGTTTTAAAAATTCTTTCAAGGGATGTGGGATATACCAGCTAAGCTGGTATCTATTATCTTGCTTTAGTTGCCTTGAGAAAGTGATGCTGAGTTAACTTCTTCCATTGTTGCTGTCCATGTGGTCTAAGTATGTGCACAGTGCTGTTAGGCAGGGAGTTCCAGGATGTTGGCACAGTGACAGCGAAGGAACACTGACATAGTTTCCAGGCGGGATAGTGTGTGGCTTGAAGGGAAACTTGCACATGGTAATGTTCCAAAGTGTCTCTTGCCCTTGTTCTTCTAGGCTGTGTCGGAAAGATACTGTCCAAGGAGCCTTTGTGAGTTTTCATAGAATCCCTACAGTGTGGAAACAGGCCCTTCTGCCCTACAAGTCCACACCGACCCTCGGAGAGTCCCACCCAGACTCATCCCCCTATTACCCACCTAATCTACACATCCCTGAATACTACGGGCAATTTTGCATGGCCAATCCACCCAGCCTGCACATCTTTGGAATGTAAGAGGAAACCGGAGTATCCAGAGGAAATCCACACAGACACAGGGAGAACGTGTAAACTCCATGCAGACAGTCACCCAAGGGTGGTAGCGAACCTGGGTCCCTGGTGCTGTGAAGCAGCAGTGATAACCACTGAGCCACCATGCCGCCCTGTTTCTGCTGTGTATCTTGTAGATAGTACACATGGCTGTTACAATAAATTGGTGAAAGCTTAAGATGCTTTTGATGAGAGCATGAGGACAGATGGGGAAAATAACTGGAGAAAGATATAAAGTCAGGGCTGGCTGAAAAGAAGCTTGGTCTGAGGAGTTGGGTGAAGGGACGGATGTGACAGTGACAGATAATCGTGCGGCCTTACGTTAGTGATGGGAAATTCATGAGCTCCTTGCACTTACTGGTGGATGCAGGGTGGAGAAGGCATGGATATAAGTTGATATATCATGGATACAGCGTGAATAGAAAAGTAGATAAATTCCACTACACACATGCATTACAAATCTCTCTCTCAATCACTTTCTAATCTTAAGTGATAAATTCTATGGACAACAATTGAATGGGAGACTATTGAATAGTGGTAATCTCAGAAAGACTAGCAATCCAGAATCCCAAGGCTAATGATCTGGGGACATGAGTTTACATTCTACTGGGACTGATGATGAAATTGAATTTAATGCACAATAAAAACTAAAATAAAGCTAGTCTCATGGTGATCGTGTAGCCGCCATTAATTGTTGCAAAAACCCATTTGGTTCACTAATGTCCTTTAGGGAAGAAATCAGCCATCCTTACCTGGTTTGGCTGAATGTAGCTCCGCATTCACAGCAAATAGTTGTTTCTTTAATGCTCTCTGGGCAATTAGGGATGGGCAATAGGTGTTAGCTTGGACAATGGTGCCCAAAACTATAAACAAATAAACAAAATTATTTACTCAGTCTTAATGGTTAGTGGCGTAGTGTTAATGGTTCAATGGAGACATGATCAAAGACAGTTCATTAAACATTCTGAAGAAGGGTCCAGACCTGAAACGTCAGCTTTCCTGCTCCTCTGATGCTGCTTGGCTTGCTGTGTTCATCCAGCTCTACACCTTGTTATCTCATTAAACATTCCAGACGCTTTCTGCAGAATTCATAAGCTAAATGAGGCTTTGCTAACCAATGTTAAAAGGTTGCTTGTTTGAAGTATATTTGCTTGACATACTCATTTGATTTATTCACTTGAGCATCATCTTGTCCAGAAATGACGTCTGCTGAAGAAGGGTCTAGGCCCGAAACATCAGCCTTCCTGCTCCTCTGATGCTGCTTGGCCTGCTGTGTTCATCCATCTCTACACTTTGCTATCTCAGATTCTCCATCATCTGCAGTTCCTACTATCTCTGAAACAATTTTAGCCCCACTACGGAGCCTCTTCTAGGGATGCCTACTCCATTTCTGAAGAAGGGTCTAGGCCCAAAACATCAGCCTTCCTGCTCCTCTGATGCTGCTTGGCCTGCTGTGTTCATCCAGCTCTACACTTTGTTATCTCTCTTCTCAAGTAAGTGTTTTTCTGTTAAAGGTTTAGTTCATTGAAGTGATGAGCATTAAGGACAACACCATTTTTGAACATTTTTGAGTCACAAATCATTTCAAACAGTTGTCAGCGTTATCAGCATTTAGAATGGAGTTCAAAAGAGAAGACAGAGTCTATGGCTTGGACTTCCTAAATTTTTCAGATGTACAAATCTGTCATTTACCCTTGGTTTAAGTGCCTGAGATATCTGAGAAATGGAAAAAAAATTTTTTAAAGTTTTTTTTGTGTGGTTGTTATGCCCTTAGGTTAAGTTGACACGCAGGGCAGGGCAGGGCAGAGGAAACATGGTTCATTCATAAAAATCTTTAAAAAATTAGTGTCTTTATGGAATTCGTCTCACTGCCCTCCCAACCTTACCATTTACATTGCTCCATTTAGTACCCATTTCAGAAAAAAAGTCATTTACCTGCACGCTTTTGCGAAGGAACCTACAGAATCCGGTTGCTTTGATTACTACCCTGTGCAGGCACATGGATTAGCTTCTTGTCATGCTTCTGAGTTGGGACCTGTCTGGGTGGGAGACATCTTGCTATATGAGCCACCAGGATGTCGATCTAGCCCCTGCAGTATGTGCCAATGGCCTGTGTGGAAAACATATTGCATTTTTATTCAAACAAATGACCATGACAGAAAGTAGGTAGGGGCTAGTTCTTGATTCAGTCAAGAACATGGGGGCCATTGACAGCCAATTGGTCCCAACACCATCAGTCACAGGCATAATCTGCTCACAGTCCAGTTCACCACATTCAGTCATCTATCGGATAATCATGGTTAGGGGATATCTCTGGCTATAGTCTATGGAGTGAGCACCACTAAGTCCTCTCGGGCCATCTCAAACAATCAGGGGAATCATGAAACGTCAGTTGGGGAGCTACAAAGAGAGTGGTCAGGCGTCTGATCCATCATGTCTTGTGTCTGTTTATCAGTTGGTAAGGCACTTATAGAGAATGCAATCCTGGGTGTCCATGAACGAATTGTTGACAAAGGTGAAAGAGGTGGTTGTAAGGACAAAGGGGGCTGCACGGCCAAAAACGGGGTTGGGCAGCTAAGACTGGTAGGGTGGGGTGCTGCAGAAAAGCAGGGGCATATGGTGAGGTGGGGTTAAGGACAGCAAGAGGGTTAAACTCAAGAAATAAGGGATGTAGGCAGAACAGCACCGGAAGGCATGATAGGCAGTGGGTGTTATTATCTTTGAGCATGAGAATATCAATGTGATCTCTTTGCTATATCAAAGGTGCCATTTAAATTCTAGTCATAGTTGGTACAATTTAACATGTTGACATTCCAAGCTTTTGAATGGGCTGCAATCACAAAAAATGATCTATCCCAATTTAGCTAATCACAGCAGGGGTGTCAACAATACAATTAGTTTCAGCTTTCCCAAGATAATGAGGGCAATTGTTGTCGATCATTACTCAGGAGACTGAATGTGTAGCTTTAGGCTTGCAAATTTACAGGGCATTTTCACAGATTATCGTCCATTCTCATTAACTGAACGATTGGTCTAATCAGGATTTCAAAAACATTTATTGATTTTGATAACTTTGAAAAATCACTTTTTGTTCAATTGGAACAAACTTGAGGAAATTGTGATAGTTTCTGTAAAATAGTTTTAACGATTTTTTATTTTAGTTTGAGCCATTGCTCGTACAATACTTGGACAGACAAATGAACAGGCAGGGAATAGAAGAATATGGGCGAGATAAAAGGTACTGCAGATGCTGGAGAATCCGAGATAACAAGGTGTGGGGCTGGATGAACACAACAGGCCTGCTCCTATGATGCTGCTTGGCCTGCTGTGTTCATCCAGCCCCACACCTTGTTATCTCAGAGGAATATGCGCCATGGGCAGACAGATGTGATCAGTTTAGAATGACATCATGGTCAGCACAGACATGGTGGGCCAAAGGGTCTGTTCCTGTGCTGTACCTTCAATGTTCTATGTAAATGCTCTGAGCTTGAGTTTAAGGAGTATTATATGAAAGTTTAAAGATGACACAGAGCTGTAAAGAGGATTGTCAGTGATTTCAAAATATTATAGCTGAGTTAGTAGAAATTTACTGACTTCTTATGATAAAGGAAGAAAACGATCTACAAAAAGAAATGGCTTTGGATTGGGGGAAGGCAGATTTCATTAAAATAAAGCAGGATATGACCAAAGTAGACTGCTTTTTGTGGGAAAATCTGCAGCAGAACAGTGGGGATGTGCTCCAACAGAAAATTGGGTGAGTACTGGCCCAACACGTTCCCTTTGGAATGACATGCAGGAGCAAAATGCCCGAAGGCCTTGGGCTGTCTCGTATTATTTAGGACTGACTAAGAAGGAAAAGAGAAACTTTTAGTAGGTGCAAAGGGAACAAATCATCAGAAGCCTTATAGGAGTATCAAAAGTACAGGGGGGTTTTAAAAAGCAATTAGGAGAGTAAAGAAAGGGCATGAAAAGACACTGCCGGATAACTTAGGGAGAATCCCAATATATGCATTAAGTATATTAAGGGGATACTGGATAACCGGGGCAAGAGTCGCCTCATTAAGGACCAAGGGGGAAATCTGTGTGTGAAGTTGGGCGACATTGGTAGGGTGTTAAATGAATACTTCATATATGTCTTCACTTTGGAGAAGGAGGCTGTAGGAGCAGAACTTGGGCAGAGGAACTGTGAGGTTCTTGAGCAGATTGACACAGGGAGTGAGGAGGTATTGGAGGCTTTGGCAGGATTAAAAGTAGACTCAGAATCTTCCTCCATATCATAGTCATCATAAGATCATTGGCACTTTGACTTAATTGTCTTGTTAAACCTTGCTAAGGACCTGAAATAGCATCCATGTAACAAACAATCGTTTAATGTGACTTCTTTAATTTCCTACAATTCCTCTGCAATTTTAAAATCAAAGGCTGAATCTTTCCATTTTTTGACAGAGCGTTTTTCAACTATGATTGATAGTGCCCAGTCTGCTATGACCCAGGATGACTTTCCTCATGCAATCTTGTATTCTTCAGTTTATTAATTCTGTAACTTGCCTCTTCGGCTCCCATTTCACGGCATTGGGCAGGAGGAGAGGTGGAAGTTCTGACTGTTGCTGGGACTTTGTGAGACTCATGCCACCGATACTACATTGAAACCCCAGATCCACTGCCCTTCAGGAGCTACAGGCCAGGAACGGGTCTTCACACTGAGCTGCTTGACCATCGTTAGTGAGGACGGTGAACAGGGAGGTGTGTTAGATCCTCACTTCACCAACAGAGGCCTGGAGATGCTCCTGGATGGTCAAGTGGAAAGGAGGGTAGAGCTTTCTCCTGCTGACCAGCAAAGAAGGCCCCGACACCAGACTCAGCCAGTCTGGATCAAGAAAGCAGCCTGGGTCAGTGCAGCATCCCATGGTGAAATGCAATGCACAGCAGTGCATTAAGTGTGTTAAATCCTCCTAAGCTTAACAATGGTAAGTGGCACAATTTTTTCTGTGCTACCACACACTCACATTGTGCATTTAACAGTGATGCACCTAATCTCCAAAACACTGATGTTCAATTTCAGCACATGGACAGTATGAAGGTCATCAAGCAGAGATTCTTTATTACATGGTATCAGGTCTTCACAAATTTTTAAAAAATGCCTAAAACAAGGAAAACAGTGTCTTTGTATAGGATTGAGTTTACAGATCACATCTTACTTGACAAATCCTTTGTCTGTCTGTCTGTCTCTGTCTCTATTTTTCTCTCTTCACAAGGCCTGTTCTTGAGAAAGAACCCCCTTTCTCCAGAAGGGTCTGTGGGTACTAATTGGGTACAGTAACAGCTCAGTAACAAAAACAGAAATTGCTGGTGCAACTCAGCAGGTCCAGCAGAATGTATGAGGAGAAAGCAGAGCTAATATTTCAAGTCTGGAGACTCTTCATCAGAACTGATAGCATCTAGGAAAAAGCTAGGTGAGGTTTTGGGGTGGAGGTGTGGAGTCGGTGGGCAAATTGAGCAGATAGATGAAGATGGAGCCCAGAAAGACAGAGAGAGAGAGAAATGGAAAGGGCAGATAAACCGGGGAATGATGGAATTATGGATGACAAGCCAGAACTGAAGAGACGCTGAATAAATGTTAATGAGAACTGAGAGTGGCAGAGAATGGCTAATCTGTGCTGAAAGCAAACCATGTCAAAACAGGACTGGGTGTGAGGGTGTGTGAAAAAACATAGAAGGATGGAATCAGACTCTAAAGTTATTGAACTCGATGTACAGTCCTAGAGACTGCAGGGTCCCCAAGCAGAAAGTGAAATGTTATTCTTCAAGCTTGTGCTGATGCTCACTGGACCACTACAGTATGCCCAAGGCAGAAATGTTATTGTGGGAACATGGTAGGGTGTCAAAGTGGCAGCCAATGCGAAGCTCACAGTCATTTTTGCTGTCAGAATGTAGGTGTTCTCCAAAGCATTTGCCCAGTCTGTGTTTCGTCTCCCCCATGTAGAGGAGATCACATTGTGAACAGTGAATACAATGGACTAGATTGAATGAAATGCAGGTAAATCGTTGCTTTGCCTGGAAGGTGTGCGTGGACCCTGGTTAGTGAGGTAGGGAAGAATGAGATAAATGGGCATATTTACACATACAATTACAGGGAAGATGCCTGGAGAGTGTGGGGAATTGTTGGGAGTAGAAGAGAGTGGACCAAGGTGTTCCAGAGGGAACAGTCCCTGAGGAATGCTGATAAAGGGTGGGAGAGGAATATGTCTAGTTGTGGTATCCCATTGGAGGTGATGGAAATAGCAGCTTACAATCCCATGGATGTAGAGGCTGATGGGATGGTAAGTGAAGACTGGGGGGCCCTATCATTGTTGTAGGAGGGAAGGGGCGGACTGAGAACAGAAGTGTGGGATATGGATTGGACATAACTAAGGGCCCTGTTGACCACAGTAGTGGAGAATCTTTGGCTGCTGGACATTTTTGAGGCCGCTCCCTGTGGAAGGTGACATCATCATAACAGATACAACAGAGTCAGACAAACTAAGACATGGGTTCTTTGTAGGAAGGAGGGTGTGAGGATGTATAATCAAGGTAACTGCAGGAGTCAGTGGGTTTGTAGTGGATATTCATGGCAGTCTATCCCCAGAAATGGAAACAAATGTTGACGAAGGGAGGGACGAGTCTGAGATTGACCAGATGAAGGTGTGACCAGGGTGGAAATTGGAAGTAGAACTGATAAATTTTTCCAGTTCAGAACAAGAGAAGGAAGCAGCACCAATGTCATTGTAATAAAAAGATAAAGAATTGCGAGGAGGGACCAGAGTAAGATTGGAACAAGGAATGTGGCACATTCCCCATAAAGAGACAGGCAGAAGTTTGGCCCTTACAGGTACCCATGGCTATACCTTTGATGTGAAGAAAGTGTGAGGAGTTAAAGGCTCAGTGCCCACCCTCAATAATGCCACATATTATGGATGGTCTTATCACAAAATTTTAGTATCAGTTTCCAGATTTGTTTTTTTTTAACATCAAGTTTAATCAGTCCCGTGGATTACTTTGTTACTTTCTAGTTGGTCGAATATCAAAGTTGATAAGACTCAGAACCCTTATTTATACAAGTTTGCTGTTAAAATTGTAAGGAAATTCCTAAACAATCTTAGAAAAAAGTAGGAAAATTTGTTGATCCATTACTGCATGTTTCGCTCTCCTTTCCATTTAGTGAGATTCAAACTTGCTATTCTTTGTCAATTTAGTATTCCCGTTACAAAATTTCAGTTGTTATATCCATAGGTGAATCAGCTCCACTCTTTTTAACCTCCTTGATTAACCCCAACAACCATTTTATTTTATTTCTATCGTGTGTCAAAGTGCACTTCAATTGTGATGCAATATAAGTTAACATTAAGAAGACAATTACAAGGGTATTTTTTGAGTGAAAGGAAAAGGAATGGAAGTTTCAGCTAACTCTGAGAAAAAGAGAAAAATATTACTCTAAACATCCATGTGTAAAGCTGTAAAGGTGTAAGGGAAGGTGGATAATATGAAAAGGAAGATCAAGAATAGGTAGTTTTAGAAGTTCTTGGAGTTGTTATAGTCGAAATTAAGACCATGGCTGTTTAGTTGATGTGCTGTATCTTCAGCAACTGCAAACTTTGTAGACTGCTTGGATTCTTGGTGAATGGACAAATCTCTGAAGAATCCATGTAGCAGCATGAAGAATGGCCATATCCTGGGGCTGATTACGCCATTCAGGATGCAGTGGGGCCGTCAAAGCAGACAAGCTGATAAGTGCATCGTGGACGAGTCCAGGAAGCAGCATTTGCTTCCTTATTTGTTTCATTACTTTAATGGCTTTTGAAAAGTTAAGAAAAAGAGAGATGGGGGAGAAAAGGAGAAAGAGAGAGACAGAGATCTACAAACCTTCACAAATTTGTTTTACTTTCTTTTGTCTCTGCTGCCCTGCCAAGCATCCACTGAAATATATTCAATAAACATAATAAGTGTAAGCTGTGGCTTTTAACCAAGAAGTCAGAGACTATATAATTTGTGAATCAATTGCACTGTGCCTTTTGCACCAAAGTAGAAAACACCTGAACACAGCATGTCCTAAAAAGCAAAAGGATCATCTCAGCATTGTATATGGATGGGGACCATTGAACTGCCTTCCCAGTTATTCCTTCCAACCATAACACCAATTATTCTGTCCGTACCTTACATCTAGCTAGAATCTATTGCTTTGTAACACATAGTTAGTTCATAGAATCCCTACAGTGTGAGAGCAGGCCATTCAGTCTATCGAGTCCACACTGACCCTCAGAAGAGCATCCCACTCAGACCCACACTCCACCCTATCCCGATAGTCCTACATTTCCCATGGCTAACCCCCTAGCTCTCATATCCCTGGATGTTATGGGCAAGTTAGTATGGCCAATCCACCTAACCTGCACTTCTTTGGACTGTGGAAGGAAACTAGTGCACCCAGAGGAAACCCACGCAGACATAGCGGGACTGTGCAAACTCCACGCAGACAGTCGTCTGAGCGTGGCATCGAATCCAGGTCCCTGGTGCTGTGAGGCAGCAGTGCCAACCACTGAACCACTGCTGCCCCAAAAAAAATTTTAATCAGATAATAGATTTTAATCAAGTTTTTATTCTTAAGTACAGAAACCTGGTCCATGCTTTCTGTTAACCTGGGTCTAAAAGACAGGTAAATTGAGAATTTCACACACTTTTTATTTAATAAAATATTTAACTTCAGTGACAAATCCAGGATTGTGGGATTTGAGTTCCAGCCCAATACTCCAATGAGCTTTGATAGAACATACATTGATCAGAATTCTGCTGCAGTACCCTGCGAGATATTTATCCCTGAATGAGCATCATAGGGATAGGGTAGGGGATGGGTCTAGATGCGATGCTATTCGGAGGGTTGGTATGGAGTTGTTGGGCTGAGTGGCCTGTTTCCACGCTGTAGGGATTCTATGGATTCTATGGAAACAGATTATTAGATCATTAACATATTGCTGTTTCCAGGTCCTTCATTAGTTAGCTATATATTTCCTTCCGTTACAATAGTGACTATATTTCAAAAGTATTTCAGTGGCTGTGAAACATTTCTGGATGTATGAGGATGTGAAAGGTATTGTATAAATAAAGGTTTGTTTGTTCTTTCTTTTGAGTCAATTTGTATTAATGGCAATGAGCTTGCTGTATTTATATAATCTGCCTAGCATCATACTTACTTTTCGATGTTTCATTATGATAGAAGCCAAGAAATTTATTTGAGACATAGGTTCTGCTGAAAATGTCATTGCACAAATGATTAAAAAGGTGTTAAAATAGAGTAAGATGTGTAAATAAAAGGTGATTGTCCTGTGCAATGAATCACAGTCTATAATGAAGATCAAAACACATGAGAAAGTAGTCATAGAGTCATAGATGTCTACAGCACAGAAAAGGCCCCTTGGCTCATCGAGTCTGCACCAGTCAAAAACAACCACCTAACTATTCCAATTCCATTTTCCAGCACTTGACCCATAGCCTTGTATGCCTTGGCATCACAGGTACATATCTAAATATTTCTGAAATGTTATGATGGTTTCCGCCTGTACCACCTTTACAGGCAGTGAGTTCCAAATTCCCACCAGCCTCTGCATGTAAAGGTTTTTCCTCACATCTCCTCTAAACCCTTACCTAATGTCTCTATGCCTCCTGGTCATTGTTCCTGCCAACAAAGGTAAAAAGTTTCTTCCCGTCTTCATAAGTTTATACATCTTAATCATATCTTCTCTCAATCTCTTCTGCTCTAAGTAAAACATTCTCAGTCTATCCAATCTTTCTTCGTAACTAAACTCTCCAGCCCAGTCAACATCCTGCACTCTCTCTAGTACAATCACATCCTTCCTATAATATGAATTCCAGAACTTCACTGAATATTCTAGCTGTGGCCTAACCAATGTTTTATACAATTCCAGCATAGCCTCCCTGCTCTTAAGCACAAGATACCATATGCCTTCTTAACCTCTTCATTTAAGTATCCTGATATCTCAAAGGACTGGTGTACACGCACACACCAAAGTCCCTCTGATCCTCCATGTTTCCAAGGGTCCTACTATACATCATGTATTTCCTTGCCTCGTTGGTCCTGCCCGAGTGCATATAGAAGTTTTCAAGCTGTAATTTAGCTACTTGTATTTCTTTTATTTCCCTGACGAAGCACCCTTCAGTTAGAAGGTTACACAGTATTCATTTACAAGAGTCTGCATAATTATTATCACTCTTACCTTGTACTAACTGACAAGAGATTATAGTGACGTAAGATGGCGATTTCATTCCTCCTTTCAGCTTTCTCATGTAACAGGTGAGACTTGACAAAATTAGAATAGATGGATGGATCTGATTGACAGTGAAGTAGCCAGAGATTCCAACGAGGAGTTTTTGTTCAAAAGGTGATTACTAAACCAAATCAGCAGAGTGATGACATCTTTAACAGATTGCAACATGTTTTCAGTTTTCCATTCCATCTGGCTGTAAAGCAGGCTACATTGTATAAGTAACACAGTAGACAGCACTTAAAGCTGTTCTTTGATGTAATAATGAAAGGATTGAATGCTGGTCAATGTAAAATTGTCATACCCGTATCAATTTCAGCTATGCCATTTAATAATCAGTTAGAAGACTCCAGCTCCAAAACACTGTTGCACATGGGAGGTAAGTAGACAGCCCACTAACACTGACCTGTAAGACAGGTCTCTACCCAACACATAATTTGAGGCACTTAGTGCTCAAATGAGTGTCGGATTTTTAGACCACTGGTAATTCACGTTTAGCAAAATGATAGAGCATGGTGAGTATGCCTTCTTTGTGCTTGTCCTAAATGCAAGCACAATATAATTAAAAGATCATTGAAAGAAAACCCATTTGCTGCAAGTCAGTGTTATGTGGAAAATGGTGCTGACAAAGAATATTAAGTAAGTCATTATTTCTTACGTTCCTTATAGGATGTGTTCCAATCTCAGCAGGACGTGTAAAGTTAGCTCTTTCCCTGATGAAGAAATGAAAAATTGGTTCTGAGTTAACACATATCCCTGCCATATATCTTTAAGCAGCCAGCTCAAAATCTTTGTATTCTACTGTTCCCTGTTGTGTATCCTCTGTTTAAGCCCAAACGCATTGCCTGCATCTAATCTGAGCCTTCCTCCCTTGCGAGTCATTCATTTAGCCACCCGACAGAAATATCTTTCAAACACAATGCTGCCTTCCCGCACAGATTCCACTTCTCTATGGATCCATCAAGTTTGCTTTGGAATGTGTCTTATGGATTGATAAATCACACAATCATTCCTTTCAGTGAACTATTATATTACTGATGAGAAGAATTGACTTCATGGATACTAAATGGAAATAATTGTCAGTACTGTGTGGAAATTTGTATGCTCCCCATACCACCTGTTTTGTCATTTTAGCAAATCTTTGACTTGTTTCATCTACAAACACATAACGGAAAGGTTCAAGTTACATATTCAGAGACCAATAGGCTCAAAGTACGCTATCTTACCCAATGAAACAGTCATTACCGACAATTTGTTGAATTAAAATGGCAAAGTTTATCAAGGCGCACCCAAGTAAAACTTGTATTTAAAGACGGGAAATAAAGGATGGATTCCACCATACCAATTCTCCAGATACAGTAGCAGGATTTGACAAGGAACATCACGAGATCTTTAACTTGGTCCATCCTGAAATATTTGAAATGGGCCAAGCAGAGGCAACAGTTTGGATCCATCTGTTTCTTTTAAGTCAAGAAGTGAAGCTGGTGCATGTTTTGAATGATGAAACATCTTTTTATCAATGTTTCATCACGTTCTGTGCCATAAGGAGAGATACAAGATCTATCTTTATACATGTTGTTAGATTCTTATTTTAAGCTTTCCCCCCAAGGCTGTTTGTTTTTGGTGGACAAATCTCTAAATTCCTAATTTCACCTCAAGTGAGACAAGATTATAACTTCCAAAAGTATGAAAAACCTGATCAATCAACAAGGCTGATCTTTTCATAAATTACATATGATTTAACCCCAGAGGTAATTAAACACAGATAAACTGTTAAGAAAATTAAACCCTGTAATACATTAGGAATAGGATTATCTATTGATCTTTCAAGGCATTAACTAAACTTTCTAACCTTGTCTGCTTTCAACCAAGTGAATACATTTGTATTATCTTCTGGGGTGGGTACATTTGTTAATGCTTTCATCATTCAGATAATATTTGTTCTTCTTGTCTCGACCTTGCTAGAATTTCAAACTTTCAGAATTTAACAATGCCTTCTAGATTAAAAAAAGCATATTGATTGATAAGCACTTTACCAAGATGTTGTAGTTACTGAGGTAAATGCACTAGCTTCTTGTCTGATCTTTCTGTCGTATAATAGGTAAGTCCAAGCCAGTAATCTTCTTACAGTACATCTAATGTTATCAACGGCACCTTTGTACTTTTTCTTTTTGTTGGGAATTCTTTAATTTACTGGGTAGTTGATCATAGATTTTACAGTAAGTTTTCTGTAGAAAGGAATTTGCACATGGATATTAACACACTCAGTAGGTGCAGGGGTAATCTTGTCTCTTGAGTGTTGTCATTTTTGATTAATAATAGCACAAAAGAAAGAATTTTAAAAAACAAAGAGTTGACTGTCATTTGAAAAGGCCTAAACTTATTGCTCGATTTGTTTTCAGGATGTGGGTTCACTGACTTTAAACAGACATAGGCACTTGGCACACAACCATGTGTGGTTGCTCACATCATTGTTCTAGGATTGCTTTTTCACACAACATTGAGTGAAAATAATCATCTCCTGAAAACAGAAAGCATTTTTTTCTACCATTTACTTATAATCTTTTAGCTTGTACTCAAATTCTTGACCAATCCTATTCTAAAACAAAATTACATTAATCGATTCAGACATACTTCTGGGGCCATGGATCTGGATTTTGTCGGATCGGGTAGAGACATTATTAATGTGTCACAAAAGACCTCACAGTCCTGTTCTAGATATTTTAAACAACCTGTTCAGATATATTATGATACTCCTCTGGAACAGAGAAGGCTTGAACTCAGGTCTACTAGGCCAGAGATAGAAACACTACCATTGTGCCACAAGAGCCCTAAACCAGTCTAGTTCTATATCCTTTATTCCACTTAATCAGAGAGGTGCTTGCACACCACTGGAGTAGGTAGGACTTGAACCTGATCCTCCTGAATCTGAGATAGGGACACTCCCATTGCACCCCCCTCTAACCCAGTTCTAAACAATGAACCTTATTTGCTTCATTGTCGCATGAGTGGAACAATACAGTACATTGAAGATGTGCCTGATGTTTCATGATTTATGTAGATTAGCAACTGGTAGAATGGGACGAAACTTAATCTCCACCTAAAGTGCTTACACAACAAAGAGGAGGAGACCTCTAATTAGAACGGACAGTTTGTCTAAACCAATATCCATCAATAAATAAATGATAACTTAAATTATACTCATCAGATCAGATTGAAGGAAGCAATCAATATCATCTGGCATCAACCAGTCATGGAATGCTGAATGTTTCACATTAGTTAGAGCAGGTAATTTAACAATATTTCCTAACAATCAGTTTCTATCAATGTATCAACTGACAACCAGTTTGAAAAAAAGCCCTCAGCCAGAACACTAAGGTGGACTTAACGACTGTCATCCATAGAATATGGAGAGAAGAATTGCTCAGGCTCCTGTGTGTAACACGATCATGTTGTCACTCCTCTTGAATATATTTATGATTTTATTACGCAGGGCAACAAGACCAATTCTTTTACTTCTCTCATAGCTTTCAAAAATTGTTTATTTTATTAACATCTTACATTACAAAGAACATAGAGCAGAATTCCTCCCTTGAATTTGCTTCTAAGTAATAAGAAAATTACTTCCCAGAAAGTAATTAGCAGGAAAGGGTGGGAATTCTCCCAATTAATTTTGGGGTTCAAGCTCAGAATACATGAATTTCAGATGAAGGTTCAGCTCCCAATTAATTCAGATGTTAATTGCTCTCCTTGAATATTAAAAGGAAAATCAGCATACCTGAGTGAAACGTGGCTTGGGAGAAATAATTAAGTCTTCAACAACTCATGTTGATCTTTCAATACAAAGCTTCAATCTGCAACATTAAGTGAATCTAAATGTGTTCTCCTCTTTAAAAACTTAGTTTAAAGAAATCTTAATTTGTGTCACCTGCTCTGTTTCAAGTCAAACCAGTGAAGCTAATGAAACACACTCCCTACAGATTACAGATATGTCTTCATGCAAACGCAATCAGCCTCTCACATCAGGGCCTGCTGTGGGCTAATAGTTGTGCCAGTTGACCGAATGAATGTTTGCTTTGTATAACACAGTCAACTAATGTCACCAGCTGGCCCTCAATCAACAATCATAAACGTGATAATATGCAGCTGTCCAGACTTTGATCAGCCAAGAACTAGTGGAAACCTTATAAAAAAAAGGAACAGAAGCAAAAGAAAGACTCCCTTTCCAGAAATGAACATGGGGATTTGATTTTGAACCGTTGATAAGACACATATAAAATGTGTGTCTCCTTGCTTTCAGTGCAACAGTGTGTTATTTGCTTTAAATTTATATTGTGCAAAGAGGTAAATATGGGAAAAGACTCTGTGACCATTGCTTGAACTAAACCATGAGGCTATCTCTGACCATAAAATATCTACAAGGGTTCTCAGAGGAGAAATAGATTACATATGGGATTGACCTGCACATTGTTTTACAGTTGAAGGTTTTTGATGCAGGAAGTGTGGCTTAATCTAACTGCAACTAATGTGATCACCAGACAGCAAGCGAACCGAATATACTTTGATCCACTGCACTTTAATAACCTATTTTAACTGATTTTAATTTCTTGACCATTTACAGTGAGCAGAAAGAAAAAAATAAAAAAGAAGCAACCCAAATAGAGTAATGTTGAATTTATTCACAAAAACCTGAATCTGGCCCAACTCAAAGCATATCAAGCTCAGGTGTGCTGTACCTTTGAGTTTTTAAGGCAATGTGAGCAACACAGTGAAATGTTACTCTGCACAAACATCGACAGTGTATTTTCTAATGGGTCAATACAGTGTTGGAGCTGGAGGAACACAGCAGGTCAGACAGCATCAGAGGAGCAGGAGCAGGAGCAGGAGCAGGCCAGGACGCTTCATCAGGACTCAGATTTTTTCATGGGGTCTACTATGACTCTACTTTAGCATTTTGGAATCTCATCTCCTTCTTCATCCATGTAATTCATGATCTCTGAAATGGAGGATGGGTTCATGGGATACCCGATGGGCCACTTACTATCATTGCCTTCTGTTGTCTATTACGGTACAATTCACTCTTCTCCTTTGGTGAGAGAAATTATGTTACATGGTGGCATCATGCAGCCCTAGAACTCCAGGTCCTTTGCAATCTAGTTCTAACTCTGTACTTTATTCTGTAATTGTCTTTTACTAATAAACAATTGTTTGTCACAGTGATGAGTGGCCTGGAGGCATTTTAGACCCAGAAAAGACTAAAGCTAAATTCAAACCAAATGCATTTCCCTATGTAGCATAGGGAATGTCTGCATTAATGAACGATAATTTAGATTCATAGAATTAACAGAAACTATTATTACAGAAATTCTCTGTGACACAATGCGACCTGATTATGCATAATAATTGACTCAGTTTATCTCATTTGCCTTCATGATTTTGTCTCATCCGAACATTGCAATCTCCCCTCACCCCTGTAGCATTAACAATTACTTAATGCCTTCTCACTTGGACCTCTGTGTCCCCTTATCCTGACAGTCATCATTCAGTCGTGGCATTTTCAGATGTGCAGATTCTGGCAACTCCATTTGTAAACCATTTGGTCTTGCTGGTTCCAATCTTGAAAATCAACAGTGAATTAGGTAAAATTGCGGAATTCTCACTCCTGTCTCTCCTGGTTTGTGATACCTTCCAATGCTTTCCTCACACTGAGGCAGTCTTTATATATGTTAATTCTGTGAAAGAATTAGTTCAGTTTTGAATGCCCAGTCAGAGTTAAAATTCAGGGGATGCTCTGCACGGTAAAGTTTCAGTTACTCTGTCCCTGACAATACGGCTTGGATTTTCCCTCCTCGTGGGTTGGCTTTGCTCGTGAACGGTTTGCTAAATGTATTCCTGTGGCTGGGCATCAGATGAGTTTCCCATGCCTTGGAAGCTTAAGGTGATTGAATGCAAAATGATGAATGATTTATGCAGTCTTGCCAGACTTTGAGGCTGGCAGAGGAGCCCTTGATGCTTGTGGAGTCTGCCAAGTAAATAGAGGCACCTCCCTGCAGTAGGTCAGAGCCAGAGGCTCCACAGCCCTTTTACAATGTTACAAGCATGAGTCTGCAATCATGTATGAGGTGAACCCTTACAAAAGGCACATTTATGTTTCTATATCAGACTTAGTAAAATGTTTTGTCTCTGGCACTGCTAAGGAGGCCTATAGCACATTCTTTCATTGGTTACTTTATTTCCTGTCTATTGTAATCCTACTAAAGATGGGATGTAGCACATCCCATTTACCTTGCCCTCGAATTACTGCAGTTAATTTGAGGCAGATAGATAGTGCAGCATGGTAGGCCTGTAATCCATCATCTTTAGTTTCCACACAGCTTAGATTTATTATGCCTTTTAACTAGTCACATATCATTAATAAGGTTATCTGGTTAAAAGTTTTAGTGGGTGATTGGCTATAAAATTCTGAATATAAAATTTGTTTGACACAGGACCCTCTCTGGTGTTGCTTTAAGGAACTGTAAAACAAATTCTTCAGCTAATCTGAGATCAAGCAGTTAAAAAAATGTATTGTCAGCAACTTTGGCATTCAACTGTCTCTCAATTTAAACGAAGCACCCCTAGGCAGCATCAATGTGTGGTACAATCTTTCCAATGATGCTATTTCTGAAGACTCTGAACAAAGTGATTTCATACACAAAGCTTTGTAATAAGGATCGTAGTGTTAGCACTTTCCAAAAATAGTGGCATCAAAGAAGAACTCACAATACACTGCCATTGTAAATGCTGCCAAACATACTTATTAATATCAGCTCCAACTAGGGCAGTTCTAAGTTGTCACATTATCTCTCCCTTATCTTTTCCAGTAATGCAGCACTGCATTTTTAAAGCGTAAACAGACTCTCAGACAAAGTTGCAAAGCTTACTTCAATTCTTTTGTTTGCTATATTCGATGCACGCAATTTCTTTCCCTACGTAACACAATGGTTACAGATTTTGTTAACTTGCTTGAGTCTCTCATGCCATGTGGGAGCAATAAAATCAATCAAATATCATTTTGAAGAGGAATCAGGGAGTCGAGGATGCCTCTGAAAGTCATTCGTGGAGACATATGAGCTAAATTTTCTCATTACGTAGGCTTGGGGATTACAGCTTCATAAATTACCTGCCTAAAAAACATTCTGTCATTTTCCTTTAATTTATTTTAGAAAAAGACAAAATTTTGGTGAGAAAACGGATGGCTTTGAATCAATAATATTTATCATGAATTTCCATCAGTTCTTTAGAACAACTTGGGACTATCTTGTACTTTGCTGAATGCAATAAATGTGAATAAAACATCTGCACTTTGTTTACCCCTTTAAGGGATAGTTTTAATTCGTCACCTTTATTTGTGCAATTTCAAGATAGCTGCACCTGGGCAAAGCCATTCAACCCATCTTCATTTTGCTATACAGAGAAATCTTTGTGTCCTTCCAACATAGGATCTGACTATTGCCTAAATGATGCCAAGGATTTTTGCTGTTGTCATGTCTGCAAGTTAAATATGCATATTAATTACTATTTGCATAAAGAAAAATTTTGAAATATCATTCCAAAAAATTTGCCAGTTTGAAAATGTCACCTGATCTCCAGTAGTTCAATGCGATGTAGTATCTTTCTTCAGAGTTTTAAAATTTGTACCTACTGGTCTCCCACACATTATTTATAAAATAAATTACTCAAGGATCCCATTATGTTTCTGAAGTTCAGACCTCTGACATTAGCTTTAGGCCCCTTTCCTGCACCAACTCCAAACCTTAGTTAACTAATTTAATCATTAACAATAATTATTTAACTAATTAACATCATATAACACAACAGCAAACAGTAAAGAGTAGGCACAAAAAGCACAAATTGAAGTTTGATTAATGTTTAAATTTTTTGATCCTCTTGAGCCAAGGTTTACCTTTTCATAGTTTAGTATGGTGTTCCTGCTGGTCTCCTACAATCTCCCCTCCATAAACTTGAGGTCATCCAAAATGCTGCTGCCCAGGTCTTAACTCACAGAGCCCTGTTTTCCAGTCACCCCTTATTCACTGACCAACATTCACTCCTCATCAAGCATTGATTTCTAGCCTTGATTTTAAAAATCCACATCCATTGTAAAAAATCTTCATGGCCTTACCTATCACTATCGCTGTAATCTCCTCCAACCCCACAGCCCTCTGATTCTTGCTTCTTGAGCCTGTTCATTCTTCTTCCTTCACTTCAGGGGTTAAAACCTTCAGTTTTCTCAGCCCTGCAAGCTCTGGAATAAACTCCCTATGGCTCTCCTCCCCTTTACCTCATATTCCTCCTTTAAACCTACCTGTTTGCACAAGTTTTTGACCATCTGGCCTAATCTTTCATTATGTGGCTTGGTGTCACGATTTGTTTCATGTAAGTAAGGTTCCTGTGAAACATTTTGGGATTAAAGGTACAATCTAATTCTAATTTATTGCTTTTGTTGTCACAAGGTATATTGTCTCTCAGGAAAGGGAAAGAGGAAACAGTGAAAACACCAGGCCCGTCTTATAAGAACATAAGAACCAGAAGCAGGAGGAAGCCATCTGGCCCTTACAGCCAATAAGATAATGGCTGATAACAAGCATGGGGCTGGATGAACACAGCAGGTCAAGCAGCATCATAGGAGCAGGAAAACTTGACGTTTCGGGCCTAAACCCTTCATCATGGCTGATGTTTTTGTGTCCTCAGCTCCACTTATCCACTCTCTCACCATAACCCTTAATTCTTTTACTGTTCAAAAAATTATCTATCTTAGCTTTAAAAATATTCAATGAGGAAGCCTCAACTACTTCACCGGTCAGGGAATTCCATGGTACAACAGGTGTGGCCTCACCAGCACCCTATGTAGCTATAACATAACCTCCCTGTTTAGGAGGAGGCAATGGTCTCGTGTTATTATCACTGGACTGTTAATCCAGAGACCCAGATCACATTCTGGGAACCCGGGTTTGAATACCGCCATGGCATATGGTGGACTTTGAATTCAATAAAATATCTGGAATTAAGAATCTAATGATAACCATGAACTGATTGTTGGAAAAATCTATCTGGTTCACGAATGTCCTTTCGGGAAGGAAACTGCCATCCTTACCTGGTCTGGCCTACATGTGACTCTGGATCCACAGCAATGTGGTTGACTCTGAACTGCCCTCAGGGCAATTAGGGATGGGCAGTAAATGCTGCCTGGCCACCTAGGTTCATCCTGTTAATGAATAAAGGGAAAAAATAGTTCCTTCTCAATTCAGTCCTAAATCTGCTCCCCCTAATTTTGAGGCTATGCTTTCTTGTTCACCTGCCAATGGAAACATTCTCCCTGCTTCTATCTTATCTATTCCCATCATAATTTTATATGTTTCTATAAGATTTCCTCTCATTCTTCTACATTCCAATGAACATAATCCTAGTCTACCCAGTCTCTCTTCATAAGACAACCCTCTCAACTCCAGAATCAACCTAGTGAATCTCCTCTGCATGCCCTCTAGTGCCAGTATATCCTTTCTCAAGTAAAGAGATCAAAACTGCATGCAGTACTCCAGGTGTGGCTTCACCAACACCCTGTACAGCTGTAACATAACCTCCATACTTTTAAACGCGATCCGTCTAGCAATGAAGGACAAAATTCTATTTGCCTTCTTAATTACCTGCTGCACCTGCAAACCAACCTTCTGCCATTCATGCACAAGGACACTCAGGTCCCTCTGCACACCAGCAGGCTGCAATTTTTTACCGTTCAAATAATAGTCCTTTTTTACAGTTATTCCTACCAAAATGGATGACTTCACATTTAACAATATTGAATTGCATCTGCCAAACCTTTGCTCACTCACTAAAACTATCTATAGCCCTCCTTTTAGAGTCCTCTGCACCCTTTGCTCTACCACTCATCTTAGTGTCATCCACAAATTTTGACATGTTGCACATGGCATCCAACTCCAAATCATCCACGTAAATTGTAAACAATTGCGGCTCTCACACTGATCTCTGAAGCACACCACTAGTCACTGATCGCCAACGTGAAAAGCACTCATTTATCCCCATTCTTTGTTTTCTGTTAGTCAACCAATCCTCTATCCATGCGAATAAGAAAATACTTGTTACATAATAATTTATCGAAATGACATACAAAGTTAAAGTACAGTAAAAGCCTATTCAGAGCAAAAGGTTTATGCTGGTGTTTATTTTCCACCGTCTCCTCTGATCTTACTTCCCATCACACTAAAAATATGCCCTTCTATTTCTTTCTCTCTCGTGCACTTATCTAGCCTTCCTTCAAATGTATCAATGTTATAGGGTTCAGCTCTCTCGAGTGAAGCATTAAAGATGGAAACAGGCCACTCATCACAACCTGTTGGTACTCGTGCTTCTCATTCCCATGAACAATGCTCATGATCCCAATTGCCATCCAGTTCCCAAATTAATTTATTCTCATGTCCCTCAGCAACCTATCCAAATTCATTACTTATCTGTTACTTCTATTTTTCAGTTTTTATGACAGCGACGAAGAACACTGTTGTCTACACCCAACCCCACCTCAGACAGGATCGCAGATGGTTTCCCATATTGGTTACAGTACAGAATAATTTGGATGAAGCAGACAGTTGCTGCCACTATTATTTGCCTTTTCTCTAATGCTGCCACATTACGTTCTTGAGTTTATTGTCTTATCAAGTCATTTATGCCCACAAGAATTTTGCTCTTTCGCCGCTCTGTACAGTTTAGAATTTCTTTTGTCATGCAACACACTTTACCCCAGGTGCAAGTGTTCATAAAACTTCTTTATGCTGATTTTTTAAAATGTGCTTTACAGTAAAATATTGGATCATTATCTAGAAAAATATAGCCATTGCCTTTTATTGTCTCAATGAAAACATAAAGAAGACAGAATGATAGTATCATTGAATTGTTACAGTGTGGAAGGAGGCCATTTGGCCCATCCTGTCCGCACCGGCTCTCTGAACAAGCTTTCTGACTTAGTACCCCATTCTCCTGCCTTTCCCCTATAACCTAGAATATGGTTTCTATTTGATTAATCATCAAATACTGTTTTTAATGTGTCATTTAAAACTGCTTCCACCACACTTCCAGGCAGTGCATACCAGGCGCTAGCTATTCACTGTTGAAAAAAGATTTTCTCACACCATATTTGTTTCTTTTACAAATTACCTTAGATTTAATATCTTGTTCTTGAACTTTTTATGGATCCTTAAAGGGTTATGCTGATAGGGATAGATTAAGAGTGATGGAGGAGATTAGTGTGGAAGATGACCACCAATACGGACCATTTGGACCAAGTTTCTGTTTTATTTCAGCACTGTACATTCTAGTAATTATTTCCCACTACCTCTTCCAGTTTTAACTTTGTATCCACTTCCTATCTCCTTTCTTTTGCATTCCTCAGCACTATCATTACCATCTGTGCAAATTTTAGCATGTTAGGTTATGTCAAACATGTTGCATAAAGTGTTTAATTTAAAAAGAAACATTATAAACATCCTTGCTGAGCACCCCAAGGGTTAGATGAGGCAATGAACAAAACTGGTGGAGTGATAAAGTGCACAAGATACTGAACACAAGATATTTCCTTTTCCAGTTCCTTGTCTTGCTGTTTGGAAGTCTTAAACGTTTGGAGTGGAGTTTGTGGAAATATTAGACTACAAAAGGGCCATTTCGCAAGCCTGACAGGAGGATATAAAATAGATTACAAGAGCCAAGAAAAATACTGAGAGGACAGGAGGTGAAAAACGATTTGATTTTTATATTTTATCCACTGAGGATACTGAAATCAATCTATATCCATGTGTGATGACATGCAAGTAAAAGTAATGCCATATGGTTTACTGGCTGGGGGCTGGCCTCCTGCTCTGTCTTGTCCACTGACCTGTAGCAGTAAAGATAGTTGCTTTATTGTTCAGTTCTCAGAAATAAATAATATATCAGTGATAATTTACCTCATTTATTTCAACTTCCATATTATGCTGAAAGCAGCTGTTTCATTTGGAATGCTTTTCAATTCAAAGTATTCAAACGAATTAATTTGGAACACCACACAATTGACCAAATATGCAAATCCTAAAATAGCTGGTGGTTGATTTTCTCGCACTTCCTGTAAAGGCATGCAGGATTTGAGAACAGAATGAAGTGGAAGTTATTTGAAAGCCAAACATTCCCCAATAGAGTATGGATTACACTGCCTCTTTCCTGGTCACAGCAGTGCCTTGCTTTTCATGACCTGAAGAGTATATTGTGCTTGCCCTTTGGGAAGGCAATATATTAATATGGTACCTTTTTTTTCAGTCAGAAGTCAGCTCAGTGTTGAAACCAGGGAATGCTGCAGTTAGCATCATCCGGCAGCCCCACACTTTTCCACTTCATAGCAAAGCATCAGAAGGAACACATAGATTGAGTGATGGCTGTAATCATTCACATATACAGGATGGTGGCCAATGGATTTAAAAACTGAAATAAAAATGTGCAAGTATTTTTAACACAGTATTTTCCTTAGAAATTTCCAGATGAAAGACAAAGCATCACAAATTTGGTGACCAGTGGAAAGAAAAATAAACCACATCGTGAACTGTAACGTTACAAATCAGATTATCTGGTCTTTATCACTTTACCCTCCGTGGAATCTCACGGTGCACAAATTGGCTGCTGAGTTTCCTACATTACAACAGTTGGCAATGCTTTTGAAAGAATATTGTTTGGAAGGCTCCTTGAGATGCCCTGGAGTCATATAGCTCACTATATAAGTGATTTTTTCTTTCTGTCTGTTACATTTTGGGTTTAACATTTTTGATGAAATAATGAAATATCATACAAAAATATTTTCACCACAACATCAGCCATGTACTACTTTGCCTATAATACTTCTAAATTTGTGTAGCTGCAGAGCATTAGAATGGGAGAACATTATTTGTACATCATCTCTGCCTGTGTAACAGTACCATGTGACCATTACAGAAAACAGGGAACTGGCAGAGACACAGTTGGATACACAATTCAAATGACAGCAAACATAAGGTGGGCTGCTAAATCTATCACTAAATCTCCACGGCTTAAGATGAGTGTCAGATTTTAGGATGAACTGCTTGTACTTGGAGCTCTCACAGTACTGCCGTAATCTTGAATAATTTGGATTACTTCATTGGCTGAAACCAATTGGGCAACAGATACTCAAACAGATATTGGTCAGCAGTTTGATGCGTAACAGTCATTAATCCTTGCTCAAGACCTAAATTCTTAGAGGGTTGTTTGAATTTCAGACTTTATATCCTGCACCTTGTTAAAGGAATAGAAAATTCATTTTAGGCAAAATATGTATTTAGCTATTTCCTAGGTAACACAATGTGGAGCTGGAGGAACACAGCAGGTCAGGCAGCATCAGAGGAGCAGGAAAGCTGACGTTTTGGGTCAGGATCTTTCTTCAGAAAGCCCATTACTGAAGAAGGGTCCCGACCCAAAACGTCAGCTTTCCTGCTCCTCTGATGCTGCCTGACCTGCTGTGTTCCTCCAGCTCCACATTGTGTTATCTCTGACTCCAGCATCGGCAGTTCTTACTACCTCTTAACTATTTCCTAGTGCTTTAAAGGAATAGCAACAATCAATACGAAAATATAATAAAAGATCGCCTTACTTTTTCAGATTATTACTGCCTTGCTTTCAATCTATTTATTTCATTTCAGATCATGTTTATTTTTTCCACCAATTTTGTCATGCTCTCTTTCCTTTTATGATTCCCATTGGAATAAGATACAGCAGATGCTAACAATCCTCCAATATTTCATTCAATTCATCATCCATGAATCCGGGCATTATTTCTGAACACTACTTGGCCATAGTACACACCACAGCTTAGGCCCAATGTTGGCTTTACCCAACTTCTACATATTCAGGAAAAGTCACTGCTAAGCTTCTATAAGCTATTCCTTCTATAATACCTATTATGTACAGAACAGTATCTCATAGTCTTTGATGGGGCAGTAAGAAAATTGGTTGACAATGACCATGTAAGGTCAGGGTGGTTAGAAGGTGGAAAGGCCTGTAGAGACATAGGATTGCCAGAGGTATATACAATGAGTGTGTGGTGTTTCGAACATATTGAGCAATGGGGAGATATTCAGCATCAAATGGGGATTTTCTACGTGTTTCAGCTGCAGTGAAATGAGCCTATCAGTGTTTCAAATGTTAAACTAAGGCCCTGTCTGTGCCACACAAACAGAACTAAAATATCCCAGGGCACCATCTGAAGTTCTTCCAGTCTCAACCAATTCCTCAATCAGCATCATTAAAGCAGGTAAGCCCAGATATGCTGATGGGGAGATTAGTGTTGGAGCAAAATAGATAGTGTTGTGCATCCGGATTTTACTGATATCTCGATACAGCTGACTCCAAAGGAATTGCCCAGGAAGTTGAAAATTACAATGGGCAATTCTCCTGCAGCTGGAACACTTCAATAAAGTCCCTTAAAGTTAGGGATTTTGGGGAGGTTAGACCTACTTAAGCTTAATAATTATCCCAGAAAATTTAAAGCTTTAAACACCTATTCCAACTCCTGGATCACTGATAAAATGAAATGCACCAAATGCGTCCTGCAGCCCGACAACAACATTCCATAAGCAACCTCACAGGACAAGTCAGTTCAATCCAGACCATTCAGTTTTGGTCTCCTAATTCAAGGAAATGTACACTTACCAAAGAAGGAGCGCAGCAAATGATCACCAGACTGATACCTGGATTGTGGATCTGTCATTGAGGGAAAACTGGGTTCACTATGCCTGTTTAGAAGTACAAGAAGGGGTTATACATTGAAATTAGAACATTCAAAGGGCTAGTTATACTGGTTGCAGAGACAATATTGTTTTATTTGGGGGTGGGGCCCAGAACAAGGGGTCATGGTCTCAAGGTATGGTGTAGGCCATTTTGGACTGAGATGAGAAAAACTGTTTTCATTCAGAATGTGGTGAACTTGTGGAATTCTTGAGAAAGGAAGGCTGTGGAGACCAATTCTGCGAATGTGTGGAAGGAAGAATTAGATTTTGACAGATTAGAGATGTCAAGATATATGGAAAGAGAGAGCAGCAAGATGGTATTAATATAGAGGATCAGCCATTATCATGTCGAATGGTGGACCAGATACAAAGGGCTGAATGGCTTATTCCTGCTCCTTCTTTCTGAGTTTTCCATACCCAGCCAGAGAGCTTCCTCAGCCCACCTCGCTGGGCCTGGCACCCTCCCTATATTTGGACTCTTGCACGTACATTACCCACTTCAACACCTCACCCCACATAAACACTGTGAAAACTTGAAGAAAGATCAAACAGAATTGTAATGATCACAGTCACATGGGACCATCACCAGTCACTTTATTGAGTTTTATTTCAGTATTCTGGCAAGAATGAAAGTCTGATAGGATAGATTCAAATAGGAGGTTACAGGAAGGATAAGAACAGACTTGAAGGTGACAATCACTGACAATATGAGAAGGGGTGGTAGGGAATGAGGTAGCAGTTAGAAAACTTCAACTTCTTTTCAAGACACGAATGGAATATAAATGAGCAATGTCAAATGTTTCTTTCTGTACCATATTAAACTTTTTGGATCACTCTGTGTTTAGCAGTGCTTTAAGACATTTTATTCCTGTGAGTTTAAAGAAGTGCAGAAATGGAAGCTCTATACTGCAGTGTTTAAATAGCTGAGAGATAGCTGTATCAATAATGTCACCACGTTGATGGGGAATTGCCAAAGAAATGGAATTCTGCATTGAAACATGCTGTGGCTAACCTGGGGGTGTTTACTGCTGACATTAAATATGCAAACTGGCAAGGGTTCAATTCATCAACACGTCAGCTGTTAACTTTATTGTGGGGCTAAAAAACTGACAACACATACTGACAGTCAACACACTCTTTAAAATCATTCTACAGGATTAAAATGTGAATGAAATGTATATTTTCATCTTAGATTGAAATGTAATTGTATCTCGCTATTGAACATTTTATATAAATTGCTTCCTGTCATCCATTACGTTTAGTTGTTGATGTAGGAATGTCAGGGCCTTAAGACTATTTTATGATAGCCTATCTATAATGGCTCAGTAGCACTGATCCGTAATCAAAGAGACATGTTTTATAGTGGATGGTGACGTGTCCTGACAGGGATTCCACCTTCCCAGGAGATAGCATTCTCTTTTTCTGTAAAATATCACACTAACAACCCAGGTGGGAGCTCACACAGCTTCGCTTAACAAGGCTAAGAGATTCAAAAATCCGTCAGGGCCAGAACTTGAACTTGTGACTCTCTGGCTTGGAGTCTAGCACTTCACCATTGGAGACATTGGGCAACTTACTTCAAACATGAGGGTAGGGAAGGGTTTATAGCTCTCTGTACGGCACACAAGTACAACTCACAATGTTTGAGCAGGATCACTGGTAACAGCCAACACTTCTTTTCCAAGAGCATGACATAAGATTAAAATCAAAAACCAGCCTTGAATACTTAGTACAAGGGGCCTTTCGGAGCCTAAAATAAGGGGAAAGTGATATTTGAATTTTAACTTCATAAAGCCTGAAGTACTGATCGCCAAATCCTGAAGCTAAGGTCACACAGATCTACTGCAAAATACATAACACAAGATCACCAGGGATACAGATGGAACCTTCCCCTGTCCATCATCATCTGACACACCCTTGAATCTGTACACACAACTGGAACTTGTCCCAAGACAAGAGGAATTCATTCCCATCATTTGTCCATAAGGGGAGCTTAAGGAAGAAGCCCGAATGTGAATAAAGAAAGTAATCACAAGTGTGCACAGGTCACGGAGTTTATTCCATGTTTGGGTTGCAATAGCACATGGCCTGTTACTGTTCAATTGTATTTCTTCAATCACACTCTCATTTCCTTCAAAGGTTTCTATCTTCAGTGTGTACTATATCATTCACAAAATCGTTCCATGTGTAAAAGAGAGGCTTTACAGGAGAAAACATGTTGATTTCATAAAACAACGAGTTAAGGCCTCACATTCATAAATCAGGCTGTTTCATCAAATGTGTAGACAATATGAAAGGTTGAACTGAATATCAATAGAAGAGCCTTATTAAATTCTTCATAAAGAATTCTTCATATACTTCAGATATTATTGACCTAAACTTCATAAGAAGCCAATGGCCTAGTGGTGGAGAGGTGATGGCCTAGTGGTATCATCGCTTTCGTTAATCCAGAGACCCAGACAGCAGGGTTGAAATCCCACCATGCCAGATGGTGGAATATGAATTCAATAAAAATATCTGGAATTAAGAGTCCAATGATGACCATGAATCCATTGTGGATGGTTGCAAAAACCCAATTAGTTCACTAACGCCTTTTAGGGAAGGAAACTGCCATCTTTACCTTGTGTGGCCTACATGTGACTTCAGACCCACAGCAATGTGGTTGACTCTGAACTGCCCTTTGGGCAATTAGGGGTTGGTAAGAAATGCTGCCTGGCCAGTGACATCCTCATCCTGTTAATGAATAAAGGAAAAAGAAATAATTAATCCATTCAATTTCCTTTGAAATGCCTGCAATGCAACTACATTCCTCCTCAGAGTAAGGGGACCAAAATTATATGCAATACACTGAATGAAGCCTCACTAATGTGTTGTACTGTTGAAATCATAAAATGTATACAGAACAGTTCCCTCAAACAATGTGTTGTGGATCCAACTAGAGATCAGACTACTTTGGATCTCGCGATATTGTTGAGGCAGTTTTAATAAATGATCTCAGTGTAAAAGATCCCCCAGGAAACAGCAGCCAGAACATGGCAGAATTTAGTATTTAGTTTGAGGGTAAGAAACTTGGGTCAGCAACAACCGTGCTCATTTGTTGATCTAGGGGTATGATTCTCACTTTGGGGTTGTACAGCATTGGCATGTGAGAGGTCTCGCATTCAAATCCTGGACAAGCCCGGATTACTTGTCTTCATTTGGGCAGAATGGTGGCTCGGTGGTTAGCACTGTTGCGTCAGAGCACCAGGGACCTGGGTTTGATTCCAGCCTTGGGTGACTGCGTGGAGTTTGCACTTTCTTCCTGTGTCTGCGTGGGGTTCCTCCGAGTGCTCTGGTTTCCTCCCACAGTCCAAAGATGTGCAGGGTAGGTGGATTGGCCATGTTAAATTGCCTGTAGTGTCCAGGGATGTTTAGATTAGGTGTGTTAGACAAGGGAAATGTGGGTTAGGGGAATGGGCCTGAGTGGGATGCTCTTCGGAGGGGCAGTGTGGACCTGTTGGGCTGAATGGCCTGTTTCCATACTGTAGGGATTCTATGATAACCTTAAATAAATGTAATTACAAAGGGATGAGGACAGATTGGCCAGAACTAGGAAACGTTTTAGCAGAAAAGATGGTTAATGACATATAAGAAAATAGTTCATGATTCACAATAAAGATATATCCAAGTGAGGAAGAAGGATTATAACAAGGGTATAAATATCATGGTTAATCAAGGAAGTTTAGGATAGTAAATTGCAAGAAAAATATACAATGTTATAAAAATTAGTGAAAAACCAGAGGATTAGGAAAGTTTAAAAAAACCAACAAAAGATGGGCAAGAAAAATGTAGAAAATACACTTTGAGGGTTAACTTGCAAACAATATCAAAATAGAAATCAAGAGCTTTTTTTTAAATATATAAAAAGGAAAAGAGAAGCCAAAATGAACACAGGCTCCTTGGAGGATACGGCTTGCGAAATAATAACATGGAGCTAGGAAATGGCAGAGGGGTTGACTAAATATTTTGCATTAGTCTTCACAGTGGAAAACGATGACAGCAACTCAAATTCACTAAATATTCCCAGAACGTGCCTATAAGATAAAGAGAGTTGCTCCTGACATTGAGATAGGCACCGCCAGACCTCCTGACGATTTTGCCATAAATCTCATCATAATCCAAGATGTTCAGAATTCCGTAAGATTCCATCCATAATGTGGGAAAATGTGAGGCTATGCCTCATGTTTGGAAGGAAGAATAGTTGAGCTGGATATTATTTAAATGGAAAAAGACTATAGAAAGCTATAACAGAGATGGGGAGTTGGGAGTCCTCATTCACAAATCACAAAATGCTTGCATACAAGTTCAGGAGATAACAAAGGAAACACATCGAGTGTTGGATTTTATTTCCACAGGAATGAGTATAAAAGTAGGAAAGTCTTGCAAAAACTATACCAGGCACTTAATAGACCCCATCTAGTGCACCTTTAGTCCTCTTACCAAAAGAAAGCTATGCTGGCATTGGAGGCAGCCCAGAAAAGATTGACTCTGGATTTGGAGTGACATTTTATGAGGACAGGGAGAGTAGCTTAGGGCTGTATTCATTGGAATCTAGAAAATCAAGACAATGTTGTTGAAATATTTAAGATTCTTAGGAGGCTTGACAGAGCACAGTTGGTTCTGTATAAACACGATAGTTCCGTTCTCGTGCGATCTCGCATTATGAGAAAATCGCACAATAGCCGTGCCATTTAAACTAATGGGGCTGGAATCAGGTTATAGCTAATACTGGTAAGAAAAGTTTGTGTTCTACAAATAGCAGTCTACATTCTTCAATTCACATTGAAGAAACACACATTATAGCAGAACCGACTGTAATTGCTAAGAAATTGTTCAACAATATGCAAGGCATAATTTCAGAGTAAGGAGCCACTCTCTTAAGGCAGATTGAGAAAGCAATGACCTAGTGGTATTATCGCTGGACTGTTAATCCAGAGATCCAGGTAATGTTCTGGGGACCAGGTTTGAATCCTGCCATGGCAAATGTTGGAATTTGAATTCAACAAAACTCTGGAATTAATGCATCAATGATGCCCATGGAACCATTGTTGATTATTGGAAAAATCCATCTGGCTTACTAATAAGGGAAGGGAACTACCTTTCTTACCTGGTCTGGACTACATGTGACAGCAATGTGGTTGATTCTTAATTGCCCTCTGGGATGGCCAATATATGCTGGCTTAACCAGTGACATACTCATCCCGTGAATGAATAAAAATAATTAACAAAATCATGCTCCTCTGTTGTAATCTGTTATATAATATTTGCTCAGACACTGATGTCCTTGTGTTTGTAACTTTTTACATAACATTTACAATTATATCTACCATTTGTTGGGTTTTTCAATACCACAAATTGCAAAATCTATATCAATGACAGAGGGGAAACCAAGAAAAATAGTCATGGATTTGTCTACATTCAAGAACTTGAAAGGAAACAAAGTTTGGAAATGGGGTCATTCTTCGTCAGGACAAGGTTTTTTTTTACGGATGACCATTGTAGTGATTGTAATGAATTCAGCCAGGTGGACCTCATTGGATATGTTTTCCCTGATTGGCTCAGATTAACAATGACAAACAATGTGAATGGGCTCCAAACAGGGAGCCCTGGCTGACATAAGAAAAGGGTGAGTGTCAGAGATACTGACACTCTGGCATTTGACTCTGTATGAGGTAGTACTATAGTCAAGGATTGTTCATGTGTAAATAAAGGGTTACTTGGTGATGGGATACTGGCCTCTGCGGAGTTATTTCAATGATTAAGAAGGGGAAGAGTGCAAACCCTGTTGGAAAACATCCATCCATAATAACATCTCACATGGTGGCTAGGAAAGCTTAAGAAGATTTGAGATCTAGAGAATAGGAAGTGGGTGCCAGGGATAAAATAAGATAAAGGATGGGAAGAGATAATTAAATAGTAAAAAGGTGCAAGCCGAGCATTAAGACTGAGTTCATCTCTGGGAAATATTTGTATTTTTTGAGCAAGGGAAATTCTGATGGGCAGAACATAGCGGTCTCAATCCTAGTGACATAGAACACTGTGACCTTCTTATACCTGATGTGGGAAACCAGAATAGACAGGACCAGGGGAAAAGCATTTAGTAGATGGCTGACAGACAGGATAAGAAGACAGGGATTCCCTTTGCTTTTCACAATGATCTAGGAGTTGTAAGCAGTGTTGACAGAGAAAAGCAAGGGCCCATACAGTGCATGATGTGGCTCAGTCAGAGCAGATGATGGATGATTAAACCATAAACAATGATATCAAATTTTTTAAATTCCCTACCATTAAGGATAGAATGCATGACTTTAACCTGGTGACTGGATTATTCCTGTATGCTTTAGTCCAAATGACCACAGCATTTAAGCCCACTTTAAATGAAGATTACTTATGTCGACACCAACATGGAACAACAAACATCAGAGGCTTGTGGGGGGGAGAGCGGGAACAGAATGTTTTGTTTGTAGGATGGCTGAGTTTTTAGCCTAACTGACCCCCTGCTATTTGAGCTGATTAATCTAAGTTCTTCCGCTGATAATGTGGCATTTGAGCAGCTCGTTCCATCGTTTTGCAATACCCTTAAAATTTACCATGAGGCAGTTGGTACAGTACTGTGATTCTCTTTGATATTTTTCTTTGAAAACAATCAGAAAAAAAACCCTCTCTGGAACTCCATGAGCAAACTATTCTGAGCTGTCTCACGGCTAGTATGCAGTATATTTTTGAGAGGTTGGCCATGATATCTTCACTATATCATAGCATGGGATCTAAGGCTATAAATGTCATAGTCTCCATTGTAATTGAGCCATCTGAAGCATTTCACAATAAACAGGGTGTCCTCCTGTTTGTAACTGAATAGCTTAACATTAGCTCATACACTGAAGTGTCTGTGACTACAATATACGTATATACCAGGAGCAACATAAACATCTGTTGAATCTTTCAGTACTACACTGCATATTTCCAGTTCTTTTGTTAAAGGAGCTAAAGTAAGTACAGTTCTGAGGAAGGGTCACCCGGCCCAAAACGTTAACTTTGATTTCTGTTCGCAGGTGCTGCCAGACCTGTTGAGCTTTTCCAGCAACTTCTGTTTTTGTTTCTGATTTACAGCATCCACAGTTCTTTTGGTTTTTAAGGTAAGAATAGCCCCATCAGTTACAAATACCCTGCTGGACGAAAAGCCCACAATATGATGACAGATCAGTAACAAGCTGTGCAGAAATCAAGCCAAGGACCATTTATTTCACAGTGCTAAACAACAGTTCTCCAAAATGGCAGTAATATTGCATGCCTTCTGGTGTTCCCTACTTACCACTGTTATGATAATTACTGTTATTATGATTATTATGTTCAATTCCAAAATGTGTTTCCTTAAAAACAGTACAGTGGCAGAATCAAAATGGCTTCTGGTATAAATTCAGTAGTTAGCTGGCAAACATTCATGCAGGACGAATGGAATGTCACACCTAAAGGTCTCAAAGAAACTTCAAAAAGATAAAGCATAAATTAAGATAATGAGAGGTCTGATGATTCCCAACTTCCTGTTCCCTCACCTTCGTTTTTGGCAGAGAACCTCTCCTTGCAGACAACATTTTCATTTTCCTTCCCAGGAATATACTAAAAAGGGTTTAAAAGAAATTATCAACAATAGTCTGTGTTATCCTTCAGCTGTGTTATTTTTCGCCTGTGTTATTCTAGTGCGTGTCTAGAATACTGTGGAAATCATAGCTTGTAAACCGTGAACTTGTGAACAGGAAGCAACCGTGCAACATAAGTAAAGAAATAAAGGATATTTATTACTCCAAGGGCTGCACATAGTTACAAAAGAGACTCAGTAATAAGGAACCTCAATCAGGCGAAAAAATCAAGAATCTTGAAGATCAACTGTTCAAATATAAACAAATGGAAACATGGAAACTAGGAGCAGGAGTAAGCCATTCAGCCTTTCAAACTTGCCCTATCTTTTGATGTGATCATGGCTGATCCTCTGTCATAATGCCATATTCCCAATTTCTCCCTATACCCCTTGATGCCCTTAAAGTCTAATATTATATCCATCTATTTCTTGAATATATTTACACACTTGGCCTCCACAGCAAAGAGAATTCAACAGGTTCACTGCCTTGTGAGTGAAGAACATTTTTCTCATCTCAGTGCTTAATGGTCTACCTCATATCCTAGGACTGTGACCCCTGGTTCCAGACTCCTCACCCAGGGGAACCTCCTGCTTGTATCTAGTCTGTCCAGCCCTGTTCGAATGTTATATGTTTCAATCAGATCTTCTCTCATCCTACATTCTAGTAAATGCAGACCCAGCCAAAACAATATCTCCTCATAGAACAGTCCCGCCATCTCTGGTATTAGTCTCATGAACTCCATTCCCTCTGTGACAAGTATATCCTTTTTTGGGTAAGAAAACCAAAACTGCCCACAATACTCCAGGTGTGGTCTCATCAAGAAACTGTATAGCTGCAGAAAGATGTCCCTAACTCTAAACACAAAACATCTTGCAATGAAAGCCAATATACCATTTGCCTTCTTAATTGCTTGCTATATCTGCCTGTATACTTCCATTGCACATTGCCAATGTCAGCATTATGGGTGCAATCCAATAATGGCAGCAACGTTCTTTCATTTAGTCTTCATGAACAATTCAAAGACTGATCCAGGTAATCTGCTTTTTCTTTTCATCTTTACGGACCGACGTCTTATTTCTAATCTGTATCGATGTATGTTATGTTAGTATTTCTTCTTCCACTCTCATTATTCATTCAAGAAAGCCTGCTTAACTTGAATCCTTTTGAAAAATAAGTCCATAGGGTCAGGGAGAAAGGTATCCACAAGAAAAGAACTATTTTTAAACTAATCTGGCTATAATTAACAGAATGGTTGGGTGAATAAAGGAGGCAACACTTCACCCTTCTCACCCACGTGCTTAACAATTTGAAGTGTGCTGGCTGGAACCGGATTGAAGCGGGGAACTTTACCCAGGGTCTGGACACAACATCACCAGTGGTCACCACTCAATTATATTTGGATTGCATGAGTTTGCAGATACAATAAACTTTAATAGGAATTCATACAACTTTTCTCATGACATCAAGCAATCTAACTAGGGTGAGAATTATTTCACCTTATAGGAGCTAAGAATATGATCAACGCTTGGGGTGAATTGCAGCAAAAGCTGGTTGAATTTCTTTTAAATGGATGTTTGGCTGCAGCTTACTATGTTTCAGTGACATTGAGGTAATTACTTGATGTTGTTCTAAGATGTCTGCAGCACTTACTCCTGCTGTGTGGCACCTTACAGAAAAAATGAGACCTCACATGATGCCATTGGGCAACAAAATCCAGGTCCCCAAGGTCCTTCCATCTGCTGCGTTTAGTGGAGAAATGTCATGTCATTAATTCAGGTGAACTTTTGTTCACCCTAAGTCCTTTTTCTTAATAGGGAGCTGAGTGAAAGGTAGAAAGAAAACTGTCACCTGTCTGTATGACAATCTGTGTCAACTCAAAATGCTACACCTTTTTTTTTCTGGTAGGACTTGAACAACATTGATGTTTAATTTAAAAATACAGAGGCCTATGCAACACAGTTTGTAAACTGTTTACGGTGAGGGATATCAATCGGAACACTGTTGAATTAAATCTGCTCAGCAAGTGTCCAGATAATGTGTGCAGTACTTATTTTTCCCTGTGATGCCTTTCTTTAAAACATCTCACTGTGCTGATCAAGTCATCTCTGAAGCATCCAGCCACAGAACAGTAAAAGTTTCCTGGGCCTCAATGCTAATGTTTCTTCCTGCCTCACCTCATTGTCTCTTGAAAGGGTGAAGCCAGGCAGAAGCTAATGCACATTATCACCACAAAGAAGAGGGGAGCCAAGGAAAATGGAGCAGCATTTGTTGCATTGAAGATTTATGAGGCAGGTGAAATCGGGCTGAACCGCCCAGTTTCTCGGTTGTATTGAAGAGGAGGCTTTTCTGTTAATAACAGAAAGGAGAGAAAGTCGTCAAGATTTAAACTGGAGGTGGTCTAATCAAACCTTCGTCAACTAATAAATGTTCATTCTCCCATGGAAATATAGTTCAAATTGGTCAATCCTGTAGGATACTAAGCATGCAACAAGCTATAAATTAATGATACTGTTAAAATATTTGAATGGGTTATATAAAATTATTTGTTTTAGGATTGAAGCCTGGTCACATGAAAAACAAGATGCCTTTAAGGAGCAATGTTATTTGTGTAAGAAGTATTACAACCAGGTTCTGGTACTTTTGACAGGAGAAGACTGGAAACAATGCTCATAGAGAGTTACGAACATTTATTGACAAAACTATTTTCACAGTTCAGCAGGATTCCAGGACTTTCTTTCCTCAGGTCCCAGTTCCATGCCTAACATCCCTAAAGCTGCACTGCAGCTATTAACATAATAGCTAATAATCCCCTGTCTGAAATAAGTTTGCTATAATTTCAAAAAAGTCATGCTTTAGCCATCCAGGGCAAATAATTCCAAAAGTTGTGTTTCAGATAACAGATTCCTTACATCCTAAATGCTGGACTGGGACTGATGGTTTCTATTGATTATATAGCGACTCTGGAGTTCAGAAAAATGCTAGCACCATGGGTTCAATTCCTGTTTCAATTGTAGTAAATTTAGGGTCTGCCTCCTCACTCTGCCTGGGAGTGGAAGGACATGGCCAAGTATCACAGACAGAAACTGCCAAGATGTCAGCTCAGGGTGATACACTGATAGACAATGAGCGTAGGAGCTGCCCGTGGTCAGTGTAACACTGGGCTGCCTGCAATGCATAGGCAAACCCTTCAAACCAAAAGTGCCACCTTCACAAACCAGCAGTGAAAAGCAATGCCCAACAATTGGCAGACATCTTTGGCGACTAATACATTAAACATTAGTTACATTGGTCATTTTGAATGTCTTAGGTGTCTTTCTTTCGGTTAAAAGGCTGGGCCTGACAAGGGTCTCAACCATTGGATGGAGGACAGGTGGGTAACCCAGACAGTACCTTAGGGGATACCTGGCAGTATTACGTGCCCTTTGGATGAGTGGCAGGCCTTCTCCAGATTTCAAGACCAGGGTAGCAGACGTACCAACTGAGCTGCTGCCAATGAAATGCCGACATACTCTTGTTCTCCTCAGCACAAGCCGGAACCTTGAGACCATAGGGAACATGAAGATGAGTAGGCCTTAGGCCTGCTGCACCATTCAGTAGGATCAGCATTCTGATATTCCTTATGTCTATTTTCCTGCCCTTTTCCCCTAACCCTTGATTCTACTACTAATCAAGGATTTACGCATCCCAGCATTGAACATATATTGAGACTCTGCCCCCACTGTTCTCTCTTTCAAGAAATTCCAAAGGCACTCAACCCTCTGAGAGAAGAAATTCCTCCTCATTTCAGCTCCTTTATTCTGCAACTATGCCCTCTGGTCCTAGACTCTCCCACAAGGGAAAACATTCTCTCAGCATTTACCCTGTCAAGCCCCATAAGAATCCGATGTGGTTCAATAATATCACCTCTCATTCTTCGAAACTCCAATGAGTAGAATCACAATCTTTGCTCGTAAGACTTCCCTCTATACCAGGGATCATCCTAGTGAACCTTCTTCTGAAACTGTCTCCAATGAAACCTTTCCATAAAAAAGGTGACCTAAACTGCTCACAGCACTTCAGATGTGGTCTCATGAGTACCTTGTACAGTTGCAATAAGACTTCTCTATGCTTATACTCCAATCCTCTTGAAATGAGGACCAATATTCCATTAGCCTTCCTGATTACCAGGTGGCCCACCAGAGGCCAAAGGCCACTGAAGGACCCCAGGCCAAAGGTAGTTGAGAGTGGGCCTAACGTGGCAGGAAGGGGCAAAGGAATTAGAGGTACAAGCAGGAATGTGGAGGCATATGCAGGGGTTGGCTTTCACCTGCCTGCAGTGCCCACTTCCCGATACTCCTTTCACAGGTTGAGCAGAGTGCAGGAAAATGTGGGACGTTCCCCAGGAAAACCTGACAAGGTTTATAGAGGAGCCATCAGGCATTGTAGGGAAGATGTCTGGTTCCCATTTAATCCCTGAGTAACCATTAAATTGCAGTAGTCCCAGGGATAATGGTTGCCAATTAATTAATCTATTTGACATCCCACCACCAGAAGCTAAGGATCCCAAGTACCCTATCCTCTAACATGTCGTGGAGGTTGTGCCATTGCTAGAAGATTGAGCAGAGGCTGCCCCATTATTAAGTAATTACAGTTTCCATGTTTCCCACCACAAAGGATCCATCCTAAGGTTTTAACTCACTCAGAGATAATAGGAACTGCAGATGCTGGAGTCAGATAGAAC